>OZ007501.1:78322082-78909969 GCA_963931805.1 Microdon myrmicae | reverse complement strand
CAAACAATGAATAAACAAAATAATTGCCTCCGGTGGAATCACAAACCAAAATGAAAAGCGAAAACTTTTCAAGGATAATAGATGCAAGTAATATCCTGTGAATCCTTCCGCAGGGTAAAGGTTTCCTACGAAGTGAAGAAAAATAATACGTGTGTCTATATTGATTGAATGTGTACCTTGTTGTCGGTCAATGAAAGGGTTATTATTGATCATTTGTCATAGGTCGTTGGATCTCGCAATTTCGATGGAAAGGATTGCAATGTCTTGACAGGAGGGATACAATAGTATACTAAACGAAACAATCAATAAATAAAATCGTACAAAATAAGAGAAGAAAATAGGAGAGAGTAATAATTGCTATTGTTGTTGGTATTCCTGTGATCACAACCGCAAACATGCAGTTACAACAATGTCCTTTGTAAAATTTCGCAAGGATATTCAACTAGAAGATAATATTGATGGGTAAATATAAATTCTACTTGCTACTGAACTGTTTGTCAGGGCATTTAGCTAAGAGTAGATTCACGACATGCTCTTCAAAAGGGAAATCAATACAAGAGGCCTACAAGGCTCTTACAAAGATCGGGTGGAGATATCAAACGACTGCAGATCTGATCCAATAGTGGATAACATTGGCATGGTAGCGAATAGTTTTTGTTCGTAGGAGGACTATTGTTCTAAGGATTCTCTCATTTCTCACAACTTATTGGCTATATCAGGGTGACGAAAAATTATTCGGCGCATTTTAGTTTGTTTAATTTTGGAGTGTCTTAAATGTAAGACAGTGCATTTTCCATCCCTTGCCTCGTTTGACAGTGTAAAGTCAACGGTGAATATCAATACTATTCAAGGACCTTTAAATTCGATTCCAAATCCTTGTTCAATTATCATTAACTTCAGTATCAGATTGGTTTTTTATAACTCAGAGACACTAAAAACGACTGCTTCACATCGACGGACTAGGTGACAATAAAGAATTTCAGCTGATATCGTATGGAATGTTTGAAGCTAATTTGGCAAATAAAATTAATCTAAATCTACCTTAATTTAAACCCTTAAAAGGTTTAGTGCGCCTCGGGCGACACTGAGGCGGTAACTTTTATGAACAATTTTATGGATGATGCTAATGTTAAAATGTTGCCCCAAGATTCAACGGGGCAACATTTTTCTTTCGTCTAACATCATCATCATCATCATCATCGGCATTACAACCGGGAACCGGTCCTGAGGCTTGTTAAATTTTTATAATGATTTTTTTTTTTCGGCAAGGTCATTAGTCTTGCGCCAGAGGTTCCCCGACGGGGAATCGAACCCCGGTCTCCCGCGTGACAGGCGGGTATACTAACCACTATACTATCGAGGAGCGAGGAGTTCGTCTAACATACTGTCAGTGAAAGACTTTGTATGCTTAATCGATCGTGAAATAATGTCTACTAAGTCATAATTGGAGATATGCAATATTTGTTGATCCCTGGGTTGAGCCACTTGAAAGGGAGTTTTGGAAACTATTAAAGTTGATCCCTTGAATTGAATGAAACCACAACTAGCTCAAAATATGTCCTCTTTTCCATAGCATGTGTTTGCAAATATAAAGCATGTATAAAAGCAAAATGTAGTGTGGATTCTCTATAGTATTCACAAGAGTGCAATCTCGCATCAAATTCAATCCAAAATTGTGTTATTGCATCTCCAAAAACAGCATTCACAATAGAAGTCAAACCATTTTTACAAACAACGTTGTCCCTCAATCCTCTCTCCGATTCCAATACCAAGTTCTGTTAAGACAAGGATTATATGCATGACGGAGCAGTGCTCCTCTCAGACTATTTTCGATCCAAATCTGTAGGGCGAGGCAACAAAGAATTCATTCAGCAGTTTCGGTTCAGAAGTCAAATGCAAATTTACAAGGATATTCAATTGTAAACCAAAACGAAAGAAGAACCTAGGGATTTTCTGCAGACAATTGCATCTCGCACAAAAGTCCTATTCTACTTGTCGACTGTAAGGAGAATAGGCACACAGCCTGCGACGAGATGAGATTACCTAAGAAACAAATCAACGAAGAAAGCAAAAGCAATTACCGCAGTTGTATTGGCGCTAAGTCCTGCACCTCAATAGATGGTATTCACAAAAGGATGCTGAACAGGAAGCAAACAAAGCCGGAAATTAAAATGCCTCAGTAAAATTGGTCCACAATAGTTCCGCACGTGTTTTTCAAAAGCGACTGGTAGCATATCCTTGGAAGGATTGCTACTTCTTCTTTGATGTCATCTTAACAGTTCCTGAAGCTGATATCCTTATAAGTCAAAGTCAATGGGAACAAAATAGAAGTCTACGATGTTCAATTTTGCGTTCTTGTTTTTATGTATCAAATTGATTTAAATAAATACAAGGAAGAACAGTTGGGATGTGATGTAGCCCACACACTTGTAGAACTACGACATTGTGCAAGAATGAGTGCAGAGATGACATCTCGATAGAATGGAGGATTGTATTGTCTGGCATGTGACAAAGTGTGAACGAATTTTAAACTGTTTCTAGTTGTTTGTCTCCTTTTTGGACGTTATAAGTTGTCCTTGACTGCAATTAAAAAAGGGGAAGCATTATTATTGTTGTATATGTTTTGGCGTACCTTCAATCATCTCCTACATTATTATTGTCCTCTTTTCTATTATGGGAAGGCTACATAGGTTGAGATTTTGAGGACTAACGATCACAACCAACGAGAAGGTGGAATGATATAATATATTTGCGGTTCTCTGCAGGGATCTAATTGGATCTAGAAATTGTCGTATTCGTACACCAATGTACTTCGAAATTGAAGTTGAATTCGTTAAGCAATCAATTAAATATTTGAAGTGTTTAACTTGTAGGTGATGTGATATAAAGTACAGGTCCGCAGAGAGAAATGCAATAGCAAATTATGGTGTCAAGAGGTATTTATTGCCTTACGCCCTGACCACTCCAACTAACCACAAATCGACAATCCACATACATAGACTTTGGAACGTTTAAAATCGGGAATACTCGAACGACCAGCAATACATTCAGAGCCCATTAAACCATTAACCACAAAGTCATTGGCTCAGCGCTTATGAGTCTAGAGACTGTTCGCCGAAGACCTCCTAAAACATTTCGGACGGTTTTATAGTGTGATCCAATATATTTAATCAATGGTATCGCTCAACCTGTCGGGAAAATTCATTTGTGGAGTGGGCTTCTTAAATAAACGCATGTGGAATTATCGTCTTGTGTGGTTTGTTTTGTGTGGAACTCAGAAACAACAAATGGACTTCTGTACGTCCGCGTACATGTGTGAAGTGAGGTACGAAAAAGGAACACTATACGCTGGAAAAACCTTCTGTCTATCACCTTATGATCGTTTTATGTTTATGATCGCACCTGAGGTGCATTCTTAACGAATCAACACTCTCAAATGTTTATCTTCCTCAGTGGGTTCATAGTATAACATTGCTAAAATATTCATTACGAAGAGCTTGAAACTGGACTACTGTTATAAGGGCATAAAATCTATGATGATTGCTTGTATTCTAATCCGATGCGATAGTATTTTCCTGCGACGGGTCGTTGCAATGACGCGAGAGTTCCCAATTGACCAGTGCAACATTCGTGACTTAAAATACAATTTAAAAGCAGAGCTTCCTCAAAGGAAAGTCATGCTCTCAATGAAGTGGGATTGGAAGAGTGTAGTATTTTTTGAGCTCCTACGAAGGAACCAAAGAATCAATTCGGATGAATACTGTTGACAATTGTACAGTTTAAACGAATCTGTCATCCAGAAACGTCCGGAGCCCGTCAATCGTTAAGACCTTGTGTTCCATTACGAGACCACACACATTGTTGGGTATGAATTGTTTTATCCAGAGATAGCGAAACGCAAGACGAAAAAAAAAAAAAACGAAACGCTAAACGAACAAATGAAAATTACGACACAAACCATGACACATCCGTACAATACAAACACTAACTTCATTTACATTAAACAATTTGTTTTTATTTAATATGAACTACAATCTCGTTTTTTATCAACGATGCGATGCAAAACTAATGAAAAAAAAATGAAATGTTTAATTTGACAGCTGCAGCAAACAGAGGTGTCAAACTATATTAAGCCCAAGTTGGTCGTCAGCCTAATAAAACGAACATTAAGTTGCCGCTGCATGTGCCCAACAAATAATTGACTGAATTTAAGATTATATAAAAGATAGGGGAACCAACATACGAGCCCACTGGTACTATGTTACTTTAGTTCAATACATAATAAGTAAATTGAAACACAAATCAACAACAAACAAATAAACAAATGAACAAATGTGCGAATGAACAAATGAACAAATGAACAAATGAACAAATTAGCAAATTAACAAACGAACAAATTACGAAATTAACAAATTAACAACTGAACAAACGAACAAACGAAAAAATGAACAAATGAAAAAATGAACAAATGAACAAATGAACAAATGAACAAATGAACAAATGAACAAACGAACAAATGAACAAATGAACAAATGAACAAATGAACAAATGAACAAATGAACAAATGAACAAATGAACAAATGAACAAATGAACAAATGAACAAATGAACAAATGTACAAATGAACATATGAACAAATGAACAAATGAACAAATGAACAAATGAACAAATGAACAAATGAATAAATGAACAAATGAACAAGTGAACAAAAGAGTGTCGACAAAATGTCTTAAGGGGTTGGTGGAAAGTGGTTAAGGCTTCCGGATACAGCGCCTATATTTTCCATAAATTTTCCACCACTTGTGGGCGAACTCTAACAATGCCGTCTTTGCCGGTACTGAGGTGATGGGCCATGATAAAAGGGGACAATTTTCACCCTGGATTCGCACAAGCGATTCAACGGTTATATTGACATGGTGTTGATGAGTGAAGACGCTGTCGACGTATTCCTTGTGCCAGCGCTCCCAAAAATGCTACGTCATCCTCTGTACATCTTTCCATGCGGATAAGCGATTTGCAGGGAGGACTCCAAATCCCGGACGGGGAATGCCAGTGAGTCCACAGCCAGCAGTTAGCACCATTAAGTCGTGGTGATTGGCAGGTATGCGGGACAAAGGGCGGGAGTTCTATTTCGGTCACATAAGTTTGCAACTACTCGTATGTGAATAAGGCATCGCCAGTCGTGCAAACCAGACGTGGTTTAAATTATTTAAATGCAGCCTCCCACAACCGCCCAAAAGGGATAAAATGACAGCGAATGTTTTCACAGCTTCCTATCGCCGTCCTTTATTCTGGAGACTTGAATAGTGATCAGAGCCCTCGATCGGCCCCAACGAAAACTGAACCATTATCGAAAAAAATGCCTCCAAAGATTTTCCTTTTCAGGAACACTATCGCCTAGAGACTAGTTATAATAAACTAGCTATAAAGTAAGCTGACTCTGGAGCAAGGCTGATAACCTTGCGCGGAAAAACAAATGGAAAATTTAAAAAACTACAGACTTGTTAAATAAGGCTAAGACCAGATCCCGGTTGTAATGCCGAAGATGATGGTGAAGTAAGTTGACTCAGGATGCAGCTCACTAATTCTAAATGAAAAACCTTAGTGGCTAAACATGCATAAACTGCTATTATTACTATTTATTGGCCTGTAGGGTATAACATTGCTGAGTACCACCTATAAGACTATTACTATTACTATTTACTATTTATTGGCCTGTAGGTACCCGAAAGTTCATGACCTCACCGACTCGACGCCGCCATTGTTTCTTGTCCCGTGCGCTCTCCTTCCACGTTCGACCATCCGATCCGATCTCCTCGAGGTCCAACCTAACATTATCCTCCCATCTCCGTCGCGGCCGCCCTGTCGGTCTCTTTCCCGTTGGCTTACCGTCAAGAATTCTATGCACGGTCCTATTGTTGCCCATTCGCGCCACATGTCCGGCCCATCTTAATCTTCGCGACTTCATTACTCTCACTATTGTCCGTTTTATGAGAGCCCATGTTTTGCATTCGTATAGAAAAATTGGCATGATTATGGTCATAGACAGGGAGCTTTATATTAGGTGATAGCAGTGTGGATTTCAGCAGTTTACTGACTGCGTGACAACTGGCGTTGCCGGAGTGTAGTCTATTGTTAATTTCTTTCGACATTTCGGTACGGGCCGCCAGTATCGTTCCCAGATATTTAAATTCTTTAACTTTTTCAAATATCTTGCCTCCCACGTTTATATGTGTTCCCTGAGTTCCACTTGCTCTCGCCATAATCATGTATTTCGTTTTGTCTTCATTTATTTCTGGGCCCACCTCTTCTGCCGCCTGCATGATGATTTCACTGTTTTTACTTACAGTTTCTAGATTATCGCCCAGTACGGCGATGTCATCTGCATATGCGAGCACTTGTGTGACCGCGTTCAGGGATGATCCGGTCATGTTGTCGTCTTGTACCTTTCTGATGACATACTCGAGGACAAGGTTTAAAAACACACGGTGATAGACCATCGCCCAGTTTTAGTCCGTCCCAGATAATGATGATGCGAAGAAATCTAGCAAATCGTCCCAGTTAGCAGCCCTATCTCTCCATACATGTCGAAGCTTTTTAAATCGTTTTTTTTTAGTTTACAATACGCATTTATTATATAAAAAAATTTACTGATTTTACTTAAGACTATGCTAAGCCCTACTTACGTTTGTTTTTCTTACATTAACTTACTGGCTCTTCACAAGCACTCTAAATTGTACGATATGTCTTTTTGTTTTGTGTTGTCTTTCGGCGTACTTCTTAGGTCAGTTATTCATTTGAAATGTAAGCGACTGCGCGACCGGTACCAGGCAGTGCTCTAAGTTTCTCAGTGGCGCAGCAACTTCCACGGTATAAACTGTCGGCTTGGATATCAAAAACAGATGCAGGGTATTCGCATAATGACCTCGGGCATCCAGCACTTGCGTGGGTTCTTCCACGAGTTCCGATCTGAGTCTGAAATTCTCTATCTCAGAAGGAACCATCGTGACTTATCTCCATGTCAGCCCGGGCCATCCATCAGTCAAACATCCGAAACATAGTTAAAAATTTCTCCCGACGATATCGCGGAATGTACAGCGTGACGGGGTGGTATCTCACCTTGGACTGACCTACCTTCTAAACCAATCTTTTCTCGAGCCGGTCTATCAGCCAAGTTCCGAAAGATGGCCGGGGATTTCTCTCGAACATTTCACGGAGCCTATAGCTGAATGGGGTGGTGTTTCACCGGGCGACAGGGCGTTGGGATCCCACCTACCACTCGGCCTTTAGTCGCCTGTTACGACAAGCCGGCTTAGCAGTTTGTTCTATTATATAGATAAATCATCATCATCATCGGCACTACAATCGGGATCCAGTCTTGGCCTTATTTAGCAAGTCTCTCCACCGGTATCCGGTCCTTATCCGAGACTTGTTAAATTGTCCATAATAAGGGCATGGTTATTAGCTTTGCGCCAACCTTTCTCAGGATGTCGCTGCATGCATTCATTCACTACTTGGAGGGTGCCAGAGTAGCTATCCAGGGGTGTCACGTGGAGATTGCATGTCGACTTGGATTGAACAGGAACAAGGATGGTCCTGATTTTCGTCGGGTTGAAAGCAGAGACATTGCCCTGTATCTTCGCTCCCACCCACCCCCCCCCCATATATATATATATATATATATATATATATATATATATATATATATATATATATATATATATAATTATGCCTACAGGCTATACATTTCGTGTAGTGCACCACTTGGGTCCCCAGACCATATATATATTTTTTTTACACAAACGCCCGCACAAAAGGGGATTTTGGAGTACCCTTAAATGTCAGAAGGAGAGGAAGTGGATAAGGAAAGGAGGTATCGATGTACATTGGCGTTATTGGTCTGCGGACGGCGCCTCTTTGATGACGTCTCAGCTTCCTTTTCTCTTCATGGACTGTAATTTCGACGCCAGCCGGCCGAACGATTTATTCGATTCGTATCTTTATCTGTTCCTACAATTGCTTAAACACCTTTTATTATTTGTTATGCACTGATTTTTATTGTAACTTTATGGGGTACACTACAGTAAATCATGTGCACTATATCTGCTATCGGTCTCTTTACAACGAGGGGTTCCCGTGGCAACTCAACTGCTCCGCCGATGTACCCGGCTTATATAGATCCGTAGCCGTCGTCTTTGCTCGCTCGTTTCCTGGGTGCCGTTATCCTTGGTGGCTTCCTGGAATCAGCGCGCCGCTGGCCATTGTTATCCAAGAACTTTGTGTACTGGCGCTTGCCTTGCCTTGCCTGGGAATTCGTATTGACATAATGCATCGCCAACAATTGGTCTTAAATACTTAGACATTAGAACGACGAGGAAATACATGATCGTGTAGAGCATTCCCCATTCGTATGGTTCGGCTAAGGAATGACTCTCTATGTTTATTTGTGCGCCTGAAGTTGACCCTCAACGTGAATTTATGCGCGTTCTCAGATTGATTGGTATTTGTTGTGGTATCAAATATAGCTGGCGGCAGTTCGCAGTTGTCAATGTCGTGCGATGTATCAACGAAGACAACATTGGTATATGTTTTAGACGTGTCCGGAACTTTGGCAGCATCCACACTGAGCTACCTCACTGTTACAAAACATCCTGAAGGCAACTTTCTGATGCAAAATTGGGATTGACTTTGTGCTTATATTCTCTGTCAGTCCCTGTTGCAAGGTGAAGGTCCCATATATTCGTCCTACTGAATAACTTTTTACTCAACCCGCGATCTTGGCGTCATATGTAACAGGCAGCTAAAATTCCTCTTACACATTGACGACATAATCTTTGCAATCACCCCTACTCTCAGATTTGTGAAACGCTGGTCTAAGGAATGTTCTAACCCTACGTTATCTTTGTCAGCCTCATACTAGAATATGCCAGCCAGTTCCGGTCTTCTAATCGTATGTGAAGTTATATTGTTATATTTTCTGACCTTACCTTAAGTGGTTGGGTAGATGCGCTCGGGCTGTTTGCGGCGGCTAGAGGCCGGTTGGATCCTGTCGGTCACTGGTGTGGGCGTGTCGAGCCCAGTTGACGGGTTAAGGGGTTCCGATGAAGGCGGTTTAGAGGGAGAGTGCCCATCTTTCTTCTTCTTCAGCCTATGGCTTGGGCCGCACTGTCGATGAGTGCTCCTTGAAGTTAAGGATGTCCCCGGGAGGTGATGTCGCCCTACGTAGCGGTGATGCCAACAGCCTTGGTCGTCTTTGTGGAGTGAATCAACATCTATGACTGCTCAATTGGTGAAGGTACCCACAATAATCCAAAAAATCACAACAAAACAAAACAACAAAAATCACGAAAAGGCCACATTTTATTTTCTAACACGCTGCTTTTAATGATTTAATTTCTCTGGGAATTATTTTACTTTGTTCGGTCATAACTTCGGAGTTCTGGATTTCGACTGATCTTGAATCCAAAATGCGCCGGCCTTTTATACTCTGCATCTACAGAGATTTGTTAAAAATTGTACATAAAAATTCCAAGAAGCACAAGCAAGATTTTGTGTGTGCTTCAATTGGAATGGGGTTCCAGGAAGGATATGGGAATTTGTTTGAACAAATTCCCGGAATGTAAAATCACGAAATGCATTTGGAATTAGGCATTTCATGATGTTTGGGTTAATGGGAATTCAAGCAATGTGCGACAAATGTATTTTTGGTTTAATTTATCGCGCATATGATTTACTTGGGGAACATGATTGGGATTATGGATAAATGGTTGGTTTTTATGTAATAATGGGGGATTGGGTGAGAGTATGGAGTTAGGATCAGTATAGCCCCCCGTTCACAGAATCGAGAGCAAAAATATCGTTTCTTACTTTTTGCCCTTCGAAAACTAAATTGGAAACACCCCTAACCCTTTCACCTTTCACAGGTCGCCTCAAACTAATTAAACTAACCACTTTCACAGCGTGGAATTCACGATGACGTACTCTTCATCCACTATCTGCTCTTAGGTTCGGTCGATTTTCCAAGGCCTCTTTTCTCTACCCCGTTTAATACCAACTCCTGTAACTTACGTAAAGCTCGTTTATTTTTCTTCTCGACAATCACCTTTTATTGCTTTAACGAATCCATCTCACGAATAGCCAAATCTTACCACATCTCCTTTGAGTTTAACCATAACTCTTCTGTTCTTAAACTTCGTCCCCGTATAACCCCCTTCACACTACACATGCAACCTTACACCAATTTTAAGCTTTCCAGTTTTTAACCTTTCCACAAAAAGTTTATTTTAATTATTATGTATTGTAATACGTAAAATTTTAATAATCGAATTTTAACGATCATATTTCTGTACCCAAGTCTTAAGTTAGTTTTTAAATTATTTATAACTGAATAAATGGGGGTTCTGCCCTCACCAAAATAAAAAAGAACCTTATGAATGACATTCCCATTTATGATATAACATTATTACGCAATTCAGAGCAAATGCTTAATATCTATCAGTTTGTTCGTGTAGGACTCTACATAACTAATCGCTCAAGACTCTATTTAAAAATATAAATGTGTATTCTTTTGATTGTTTCAATTAGCAATGCCCAATCTGCAGCCAGAGTCCAAGACTCCCTTTTTGAGAAGTAGAGTTACACGTATTGCTTCGTTATTGATTTATTGGTGTCAGAGTTAAATTCGTATTACAATTATTAGTCGTTTACCATATTTTTAATAATTAGTGTTAGTGGTATTTGGGCAAGAATTATAACGAGATCCTAGTCCTTGAAAAAAACATTTTCAAAGATCCAGCAATTAGTCAGTAAAGTCATAAATATCTTTCATAACCTCAATGTCATTTTTTCATCTCCTGTCGGCGACGAAACAGTCACCCACACAGACTGACTTTTCTTGCAACCTCCAAATGGAATTTTCACTTTGGTCCTCGTTAGTCTGCAATTAATTTGCGGGAATGTTAATTCCAAACGTTAAACTTTTCTCTTTCGATAAATTTGTCATTTGGTCTTTTACGGTCCTCTAAAAATAAATCCTAGGACTCGTTTACAGACCTAAATGTCAGAGGTTAACTTTAATTGTACTAACAATGTAAAATCCTGCTTATCAGATACATCAATTATAGAGGACATTTGAAAGGGCTAACAAAGAAGATGACGAAATCCCATCAACGTTAGAGAGCTTCGATAAATTAGTTGACAGGTATTCCATGGTAAAGTTTACAACTAAAGCGGGCTGAGGAGTTTTGTCAAACAAGGTTGTACTGTAATATTTTCGATGTTCTTGTCACGATTCCTTTTAGATTATCCAACAAGATTGATTGTGGGTACTTGTGTACTTTAGAATTTTCTCGTGACCTTGTTATGGTATTTACTTAGAGAAACTTCATAATCAGTTGAGTTGCCTGCCACTCAAATAACGATTAAGTGATAGAGCATCAAAATAAGTCTTTGAAAACATTGATTAGATTTAATCGACCGTGATATAGAAAAGAAGTGGTAAAGGAATTTCGCTGTCAAAAAGGTGATTCATTGCAGTTCGTCCTTTAGAAAAGGCAAAGTAAAATTTCCAGGTACTCGTATGTAAATAGTTTCTTAACTTTTGATATTGACATCTAATTCAATTTGTAATCAAGGTCCTCTTCGAAAAGATCCTTTCATGTTCTTTCGTTGGTCCAGTATGAAATTATATGTAGTACTCGTAATGGGGTCATCCATGAATTAATCATTGGTGATTTTTGAACAATTTCTAGAAAGATGTTGATTTCATCAACAGAATTCTGCAAAGACACGATGAATGCGATTAACTGAAAATTTACTTTATATAGTCACTTACTTTATAGGTAACCCGAAAAATCACCTTCAACCAAATGTTTTTCTTTTGTTAAATAACATCCTTTATTGGATATGAATTGTACAATCTTAACAATTTAATTGAATACTAGGTTTAAATTGTACTTAATTTAGTTTAATTAAGTTAAACGTGTAAGGGTTAACTGGACCAGTGTTCTGCTCCCAAGTCGATTTTAGAATGATCGATTTTAACATGATAATTCATGAGGTGTCGTCCGTTTTAGCCGTCTCAATTCGTGGGTAATATCCAAGAATAGCTTCTACGTTGTATGATTATGTAGGCCTCTTTCGTGTTTGACAGCATATTCTTGGATAACTTCATAAATCCATTTGATCTCTAGGTCATCATGAATTTCCTGATTTGCCACAAAACGGTAGGCGTTCGTGATAATGCAAAGGAATTATATCTCTATTGGCTTCGTTGAATTATATCTCTATTGGATCGCTTTGTACAGCCCCATAATTGGATTCCATATATCCAGATCGGCCTGATGATAGATTGATAGATCAATCTTTTACAATAGAGATTGAGTTGAGAGTGATTCCCGATTAACCAATACATCTTTCTACGTTTCAGCCTTATTTGTTCAGCTTTTTGTTTCACATGATGTCTCCAGTTTAGTCCGCTATCCAAATGTATACCGAGATATTTCGCTGAATCTGCTTTGGGAACTGGAATTCCGTTGAGATATGTAGAAATATTGTTATATGATCGTCGCAATGTAAATGTTACGTGAATAGATTTCATCTCGTTGAGTTTAGTTTTCCAATCAGTGGTCCATTAGTTAATTGTCTATTGCAATTGTTGTGTAGCTTTTTTGATTATCGTCAGCTGATATTATAACTGTATCATCTGCAAATGACGAGGAGTCAGGACAATGGAGGAAATTCCACAACCACGAATTGGAAGAGCTATACCGCAAACCTACAATAGTGAGAGTGATCAAGTCCCGAAGATTAAGATGGGCCGGACACGTAGCGCGAATGGGCGATGATAGGACCGTGCATAGAATTCTTGACGGTAAACTAACGGGGAAGAGACCGACAGGACGGCCACGACGGAGATGGGAGGACAATGTTAGATTGGACCTCGAGGAGATCGGATCGGATGATCGAACGTGGAAGGAGAGCGCACAGGACAAAGTCCCAGGACACTTCCTTGTGGTATGCCTGCTTCTATTGGACAGAAACTAGAGTGAGCTCCTTCGTGTGTTACTTTGAACGTTCTATCAGACAAGTATGATTCGAGTAGATGGCAGATTGCTGGAAACAGTTTACTCATTTTATATATAAGACCTTCATGCCATACTCTGTCGAATGCTTGGGAGACATCAAGAAAGACGGCTGCGCAATAATTCTTTTCTTCGAAAGCCTTAACTATTGCTGTGGTCACACGGTGAACCTGTTCAATAGTTGAGTGTTTATTCCTAAAGCCAAATTGAAAGTCTGGAATATTGATGAGTGGCGTGAGTCGCTTGAGGAGTATTTTCTCAAACAGATTTGAAATGGATGGCAATAGCGATGTGGGTCTATAAGACGTTACTTCTGTGGCGGTTCCGCCAAACCCAGGGTACACTTACCTAAAAAACCCCCCATAACTCCCATTTAATCTACACCAGTTTCCGCTAATGCAACAGCATTAGCACCTGTAAATGCTGCACGCATTAAGCTTACCGAATTTATTTATTTTCAAGCTTCTGCAAAAGAATTCTTACCTGCATGCATATCTTCGCATTTAAAATCCCCTATAAGAGTTCTTTCTTCATCATCATCGGCACTACAACCTGGAACCGGTCTTGGCCTTATTTAGCAAGTCCTGAGGCTTGTTAAATTTTCCATAATGATTGGTTTTTTCTGGGTAATGTCATTAGTCTTGCGCCAGAGGCTCCCTGGCGGGGAATCGAACCCCGGTCTCCCGCTTGACAGGCGGGTATACTAACCAGTATACTATTGAGGAGCTAAGAGAGTTCTTTCTTATCTTATCCTAAATTCCCTGTAATGAAACTCATCGGTTCGTATATCATACGACCGCATATCAGAGAATCTTACCATGAGTTGGCTAATCCCAGCCTCAATATGTGTACAAAAACTATTTACACACACATCGGCTGGCGACCCCTTTAACCAGCGATAAATAGTCCAACGCAGATGCATGTAATTAACACCATCCACGTTGAAACTAATGCCTTAGCAATGCACTAAGTGCAAACAAAGGTACGTCGCCCTTTGGCAGGCATCTGTCGATACGGCAAACTATAATCGTATTCCCAGCATTTCCCTATTGACAAATAATCTTCAATTTTTGTTCGTCGCCACAAACCGAATTACCCGACACATACAAAGGCATGCAAGGGATTCGTTCGGCCACCGACCCAAAATACTATATACAATTTCCATTGTATAAAGTATCGCATCCCATTAGCACCTTTTTTTCCTAACGTCTATCATAGTGACGTCGCACAGCATAGACATAGATCATGAATCTCCTTTGTCTTTGCCGCCTACCGTTCCGTTGTTCGACTGCCTTCGAATCCGTGTAAATAACGTCGATCTGTTCAATCGCGGACACACACCACTGCACTGAAAGAGTGCATTTCTTTGCCGGCCACACCCCTAAGAGAAAAGTTTTTCTCTCTCTTCCTTTTTCTTAATCCTAACCTAGGATGGAATTCAGTTCAGAGTTCTATCCTCGGTGAGTCTAATTTCATCCGCCGACGGCCACTGGTCGTGCCGACTTCCGCTCCCGTGTGTTTATAAGTTCTGTCGTTATCTTTTGAGTTATTGTCTCCGCGAGTACGGGCTGTGTACATTTCATAATGGTGGCGTCATTTACTTTGGACTGCTGACCGATAATAACATTATATATCTTAATAATCCCTTAAGAGTATTTTCGTCCCAATTTATTAAAAATTATTTAGTGCCAAATAACTATCTGTGAACTTTAATTAACACGCCAGGGCAATTAGTATTTTATGATGGTGGAAGGAGTGAACCAAGTACCCATGCCGGTACATACTTCTTCCCCACACTTCTTCTGCTGGTTTCTCTGGTTTCTTGAGCATTATTATCTGGGCTGTTTTGAATGAATTTGGAATGTATCTTAGTCGAAAGCAAGCATTAAGCAGATATGTTAGCATAATGACAGCTTTTCGAGGTAATTCCTTGTACACCCCAGGTGATATTTCATCGATGCCTGGTGCTTTTTTGTGGTTCAAACTTTTGTCGATTTCTTGGGCAATCTCCATTGGGGTCACTGGTTTGATTGTTTGCTCAGTTTGAGCAACCTGGGTGAAGGATCAATACTACTGTGGATGTTGTGTGGTTTGAACACTGAGGCCAGGTGTTGTGCAAATATTTCAACTTTATCTTCAGTTCTGCGTACCCACTGTCCCTGCGTATCT
This sequence comes from Microdon myrmicae, assembly GCA_963931805.1. NCBI lineage: Eukaryota > Metazoa > Arthropoda > Insecta > Diptera > Syrphidae > Microdon > Microdon myrmicae. Next base: position 78,894,719 of record OZ007501.1, on the reverse strand, counting down.
TTTATAGGTGGCACTTGGATGAGGGGACGTTAAAATTTACGTGTTGCCTTCCAGAGAGAGTAATCCGTATCCGCTGACGGACTTAGTTCACTTAGATACTCATCTATACAAATCTGTCTATGGTCTTTAATTAATTTGTTAACTAGATTGCTCACCTTGTTGAATATTTTTTTATCGTTAGGGTGTCTGGATCTGTGCCAGGTTAGTCTAGCTTTGCGCCTCTCTTTGATTAGATCTCAAATCTCAATAGGGTATGTGGTTGTTGGTTCTGGCATCACTTGGCACCGGAGTTGCTGTTGCGGCAGCGTTTTTCAATGTTTCGATAAATTGTTGTAATTCTTCACAATCTTGAACTTTAACGTTTAATTTAATCTGATTGTCAAGCTCTTTTCGGAAATGTTCCCAATCTGTATATTTGTTTGTAAGATTTAGATTTCTGTTCTTTCTGGGAACAGCTGCATTCAGTTTTAGTAGTACTCGGACCTTGGTCCAAGCTTCTTGAAGATATCCGTGAATTGTTGTTTGAGATTGTGTGACTAGGTGGGCAATATACAGCACATACATTTAAATCAGCTCCATTAAGGTTGATAGTAACAATGGAGTCTTGAATAAAAGTTTCTTTTATTTCTTCTTGTTGGAAGTGAGGTATATTTTGTTTTATAATCAGAGCTGTACCTCCAAGGGCACGGTCGCTGGGGTGCGTAGTCCAATAGGCCGCATAACCCCTGATTTTTATGGAGCTCATATGAGAAAAGTGTGTTTCTGATATCAACGTAACATCTATGTTTTGCTCTCTTATAAATATTTCTAGTTCTTGAGCCCTTTGGGTGAGCCCATTTGCGCTCCAAATGATTATTCGTAGGAGCCGATTACTCATTGTTTTTATTTCTTGGATTTCTTGGTCGGTAGTTTTTGAAAATTTGCAAGTTTACCTACCCTTTCTGTTAGCTGGTTGATGCTTTTTTTGGTGTCGTCCTGGAATACACTGAGCATCTACATCATATCCATGACGGTAGGCTCGTTATTGACAGGTTGTTGTCTGCTTTTATTATCTGCTTTCTCATTTGGTTTATTGTTTATTTGTGTGTTGCTAGTACCAGTTGTGGTTGGCACCACTCGCTCTGTATTTTTTGATTGTAGTCTTTTAGTGACTGTAGTTTTCTTTGGATCCTGAGCTTTTAATTTTTTTTTTTTTTTGATACACTGAGCATCCCCTCTAACTAGCTGGATGGCCATTCTCATGGCAAAGCGCACATGTTGCTGCGCTGTTGCGTTGTTTCGAGCATTGGGTTGTGTGGTGAGGCCCAACACACTTAACACATCTTGAATTATAGTTGCAGACATTTTTTGTATGACTGAGCTGTTGGCAATTATTACATTGAGGTTTCGATCTGACCTTTTTGGGTGGTTCAATCGATACTTCGCACCATAATAATTCTTGAATTTCATAATAGAAGTAGAAGTTACTAGAACGTAAGGCTCACATACACAAGCGGGCTGTATGTTCTGCTTCTTTTGAGATACTTAAATACTAGCTGCAATATCGATAACCATGATCTAGGCACCTTCATATCCTTCGTCGAAGGTTGGTTTGGTAACTTTACCTACTCGATTTACATTAGCATGCTTCCAAGTATGGCTGAAGTATACTCCACTGTAGACATGATTGAATCAAACGGTAGGTTTAATATAGAATTGGATTGAAAGCTTTCTGTGACATATTATTGAAAATATATGACTTTTGTAGAGTATTTCCTGTGTCGATACCGTGAACATTATCACGTGTATCGGTAAAGTCTGCGGTGTTATCGCAGTTGAAACGAACAATTACCTCATCGAAGTTGTCTGGTCTATTATATTCATTTATGCTAATAATAGTATTGGTACCCAGGTCGCTATTCTTAAGAGTGAGTCTATGATTGTATACAAAGAGTCCTCCGATGATTTTCGGCTTATTAACACAACAACACTGTCGTGTATGATTGGATCAGTGATACGAGCAGTACTCCAACTCTTTTTAATGTTTTTATGAATGTTCTGATCCAACTAAATAGTCTTTAATTTTTCTTCTTGGATTTCCTGTTTCATCAATGTACCAATATTGTACAATAAATGATAGATTGATCGATTTCTTCTAGTCACACAAATGATACAGTACACAAACGTGCAACCACTGAGAAAAACACAGGATCACGTCGGGGTCACTAACTACAGAGTTTTGCGACGATAGTAAAGAGAACGCGACTCGAACCCTATGACAATTAGAATCACAGCAAAAGTTAGAACTTCTTCACTATGGTTGCGTGTCCGTGTAGTGTGTCGTGTCTGTTTGAGTCGCTACTAGCTCGTTCTGCAGATTATTATATGTTCCCTTTTCGAACAAAGAGTGAGTGAGTGAGTCATGGGGAATGATATATCTTCTCAAGTTTATACGGGACTTGAGTCTCCGAAGTTTCAACGCGAATCTCGTGAAGTTGTGTTGCTACATTCTTTACCTCTACCCTCGTTAAGTTCCTGTCGTCAAAATGAGGAAAGTTATGAAGCTTTTATTCAACGCAAAATTGAAATTGTCCCAGTTTGTGCGCTTATTACTGATATGGGATGTTCGGTAATTCCCAATGCATGCTGTCACAGCATTGTAGTAAGAAACACTCACCGACATTGATTTGGGGGAGTAAATTTTTGGACACAATATACATATCGAGAATTGTGTGGCCGACCGTGGCAATGCATCTATATCAAAATCGGGTGTACGGGAATTGTCTAGTATCCTATTATTGATGCAATTTTTGGCAGCTTGGGCAAACGAGGGAATTCTTCCATTGAAGATGCTAAGAACTGAGACCTTCGAGATTAATTGGGCTATTGTTGGTTTTATATGTGTAATATACAGAATAAATATTCGCTCTACCTTTACTACGTAGATACAATTCAAGTCCAGGGCCTTGGCTTCCATGGAGAACTGCACTATGGATGAGTATGGAAGTGCAACCTCCGTTGATGATAGCACCAATAATGGAGGTTTGATTTGTTCGAATCATAGAATAGTTTGTGAATATGACACGATGACAGTTGCGGTTACAGGAAACACATCTAGCCTCAGGGGCTATCAAACATTTTTATTCCATTTGAAACAATGTATTATTTGTGCCATAAACAAGAATGTAACCCTCTTATCCTCGGCTGTCAGTTTTTCATATCGGGGTAGAATATCCTCCGACAGACTAACTAATTTCTCCATCATTACGTACTGTTCCTTCCGAGGCCTTGGTACTTATTGAATTCGTAGTGTTACGGTGACATGTACAACTGGTCGTTTAGTGACTTGACCATGTTCTTGAAGAAGTGTCGGGGCGCTTTTCGTATTTCCAGTAGACATTCCTTAAAGCTTTTTGGCGAATGTTAATTTATTTTGGACAACCCGCCATTTTGGCATCATATGTAACAGGCGACTAAACTTCCTTTAAGCCGTTCCGCGAATGTTAATTTATTTTGGATTAAACTCTAGTCGTCCAATTTGACTTGGCGATTTGCTTAGCTTAAGTCTACTTGGATCATTGGACTATCTCAACATATTTTGGGTAAGTTCTATGACTAGCCGCAAGAACTCTGGTATCGCAATTGCACTAAGTCGACGAAGATTTTTCATCTTGCACATTTGTTGTGGGGTCAAATAATGGTGCCGGCAGTATAGTTGTCAATGTCGTGCGATTTACCACAACGAATACAACGTTGGTTTATGTTTTAGACATGTCCGAAACTTTGGCAGCATCCATACTGAGGTATTTCACTCTTACAAAACATCTCGAAGGCAAAATTGGTATTGACTTTGTCCTTATATTCTATGTCAGCCCCTGTTGCAAGGTGAAGCTGTGGGTGGTATTTACCAAGGGAGTCAGCACGGACGCGCGTTAAGCGAAATACCCCACAACACTAAATGGCGCACTAAATTATTCCGCAAGGATAAGGAGAACCAAACAGCCTATCGCAAAAGCAAACCAAAGTAAAACGCTGGAGTTATTGTTTAAAACTTTATTAACACCGATGTCCTTAACCGATAAACCGCAACCTAGATTCGGTCTTATTTCTGTTCTTAAGTTTTACACAGTTGCATAGATTTACACATTTTGTTGCTCATTAGTATTACACGGTTATATCGATTCTGACTTATTATTGATCTTATTATTAACATAGGTTTCCTTTTAACTGCAGCTAATATTACACTGGTGCACCGATTTAGACTTTTTATTGTTCTTATTCTTAACATGGGTTTCCTTTTAACTGCAACTACCTTTTCCTCCGCATGCGGTGACGATTCTTAACAGCGACACAAAAGATTAATCGTTGCACGACGTATCACAACTTGATTAAGACACCTGATCAGAGGAAACAGTTTGAATATAACGTTAAAATTTACAGCACTCGACTAATCTCCTCGCGATTAGAAAACTGACTACGCACGCAACGTGCCCGGTACGTGTGCGTGGTTCGATGGTTACGATCTGACTCTCTAAACCATGGGAGCGAATCATATCGCCAGTTGCACTGGGGTGCATTCCCCTCCGCTGTGGTGGAAAACAAATCCGATATTTCATCCCGGTGACGGCCACTGAGAAATCGATTCGGTTTGATTGAAAGTACGTCCATGTGATCGTGCAGATCTGATTCAGTGTCCATACACTGGAAGTGTGGACAACGATAATGCATCGGCGGTTAGATGTGGGGGAGAGCGATCAATCCTGCAGCTGGTCAAATAGATGATCATGTACCGGGGGCTGCCTGCATTGCGATCATAAATAATAGCAGATAGACTTTTCTGTTGATGTTAAGTCAACAGAACTTCGGTTACAAGGCAAGGCAAGGATAGATGGGTGCATGTATGCTTTGGGAAACGAATCGTAGGGCACGACCATTGATATGATTGTTTAGATAAACAGCTATGGGTCGCGCCCTATCCGATGATCGTTTATCGGTTGGGCGACCGATCATGAGGCTCCTCGATAGTATAGTGGTTAGTATACCCGCCTGTCACCCGGGAGACCGGGGTTCGATTCCCCGTCGGGGAGCCTCTGGCGCAGGACTAATGACCTTGCCCAGAAAAAATAAATCATTATGGAAAGTTTAACAAGCCTCAGAACTTGCTAAATAAGGCCAAGACCGGTTCCTGGTTGTAGTGCCGATGATGATGATGACCGATCATGAGGAATTTGGCTTGTAGATGTGCAAGCGTACACTTACCCAGCTTGTCTTTGGACCAACGGAATTGCATCAGAGATTGGATACGACGAAGGGAGTTCGACCAGGTCAGCTGTGCAAACGAATGGTAGCTCAATAGCGACCGAAAAAGGTTGTTATGTTTATATTCGATTAAGCGATTCGCTTATGCTAGGGAATGTTGTCGTGCAGGCCAAAATAGCTTCTTCTGTTTATACATCGTGTATACAGAAGCGTTCTGTTTGATAGCCAGCGTGGGGATCGTGGCTGTTCGTTGTTTAGACAGCAAATCGTTAGACATGAGTGATGCGATGATCGTTCCTCGATAAGGCAACGGATCATGCAATCAGTCATGCAGCTACACAAGCAAGCGACTTGCTATGGCTTGATCGTGGCACCAAACGGTTGCCGGGGAAGAACAAACACAGTGGCATTGCTGTGTAATGATAAGCATGGATGTTGGCAATAGGACCCGATGGATTTTCCAATGAATCGTAGTGGTCATTGGTGCCGACCAAAGGAAACGATTACGCTGGTGAGTTGCGCCAATGTTACTTGATACTATGGCAACATGATGATCTTGCCATGGGTTGTTTCGTTTTTTTCAGGAAATGGATGATGATTGCAAGGTAGCTTAACGCTACCGATTGCAGGTAAGCTAATATAATAATAGTGGTGAGGGATGGGGAGTTGATTAAGATAGATGGGTGGTTCTTTGGGTAGGTTAGAAGAACCCCCACAAATCTCTCATATATATTTATCATACTGAATTTTTACGGACTGACTTTCAAAAACTGTTGTTGGAGGTAGGATTTTTGACGTATGTAAACTTGACTTAAGGAAAAGTTGCCTTGGAAGCAAAAGCGATGTGGTGTTTCTGTTATATGACAGTGACGTTTTTCAGAAGAATCGTCCTTAACTGTTCTTCGGCCGAGGTATGTATGCGATAATTCATTGTCTTAACCTTGAGTTTGCTGTTTACCGTACAGTAAGTCGTCCGAAGGTTGCAATTGTGTTCGGGAAAGGACTTGAGGTCTTTGTTTTCACGTTGGAGGTTACTAGATAGTTAATATCACCGACGAACTCCTACAGATTGAGTTTTCGATACGTTTCCGTCCAGGGAACGAAACAAATCAAATGCTTCGACGCGCTGCAAGTGATGATACGATGTCGGACTTTAGACAAGATTTCTTCATCTAGAAAATGCCTCATAGATTACTTTAATATTTCCCCTGTGTTTACCCCCCCCCCCCCCCCCTCGGTGGGGTGGGGTGGGGGGTGTTGCTTTTCTTTGATTTCACACCCGCAAATTAATAATAATAAAAAAATTAAAATTCACAACAAAAAATTATTCAAAATAAAAATTGTTTTATTTTTTGCAACATCTGCAACCTCTTAATATCCCAATTATTGAAGAAGAATATTTCCTTATTTATTACTTATTTATTACTGCGAATTAATATTGAAAATATATAAAAAAGTAAATATATTATCATTTAGCGAGCCCGTAAAGAAGTAGTAAATTAGATCTTATAAATGGAAGAATGTTTACTACTTAAAAAAAGACTGAATACATTAAAAAACAAAACAAACAACACATCCCGTTAGTGTACCATTTCAACTTGAATTCATTCGTTGTCGCTTGGCATATACCATCTGCTTGACGAATCGTTCCCCTTCAGATACGTTAAACGCATCGATTCAATTTCTTATTCATTGTGATTCCATTACCACGTACTCCACTCACAATAAACAGGATCAGCCCATCCACCAGAACGAATCAAATCATCGTCGAACTTCTTCCAGTAACTGCTCATGCGCAACAAGCCAACCAGTCGAAATCATTCACCATTCATACTACGAATCTCTGTGGAATTAGAAGATTTCCAATAACTACTGTCCAAGGATGTGCAATGCACATCCTCAACAAATTAGTCAAGGTAATAAAATTGTTCTATTTCCCAATGAACAAAGAGTTACGATGTACAATGCCACTCCTGTGGAACATCATTTTTCCTCTTTTCTATAGTCTGTCGTCGCTTTTGAAGAGGGTAAGTTGACACCAAAACAACATAGTAATGCACAACCACTTACATCGTCATAGTTTTTCTATTTTCTTCCGATAATTTGGTGTTAAATTTCTATTTAAAAGGATTCCTCTTATGCAGGACATTCGATTGTATGTGCATGCAAATAATGAATCACCCGTGTCTGTAATGTAATTGATAGAGGATTACGTTATTGCAACTAAGGACTCGTTGGCAAGAGGGGAATTTGTCGTACGTATCAAAAACAAAAATTAGGGGTTGCAGTCGACAGGATGAGAATTTGTCCTTACAACATAAATGAATTACGTGTCATTTGCAGCTTTGGATAATGAAAGTAACTACTACTCCCAAATACAGTGCCGCAACGCGTTAGGATATGAGATTTTCCACCTTATTTAACGGTAACGTGATGATTAATGAGATTTCTATAGATTTTTGTGTCCTTCGTGTATCTTTTCCGAAAATTTCGAAATAATTCTGCAGATTTTCCTTTACACCGACGTCCTGGAGCGAAGATTATGTAAGCATCCTATGATGGGAGGTTCGACTACAGCGGTTTTGAAGGGTACTTAGACATTGTTTGGTGACTGACGGTGGTTAATTTGACTGGCGGGTGGGACGCTTGTAATATTTTTACTCCGATGTATAAAGAAGATTGAAGGTGGTAATTTGTACAAAATGCAGGAGGCAATGTACATTACAAACTGAGCAAGGCGAGATTCTTTACAATAAGCTGGAATTCACTCATGCTATTACATCATGGAACGACGCTTAAGCGGGTTCCCTTCATAATGGGACAACCACCTGACACCATACGACGGTTTACAAAATATTAATAATTTATGAACAGTTTACCACACTTATTGGTATATAACTTTAAAGTCAATTACAATTTTAACGAACATTTGTGTAACCCGGTGGTCTTTATTTTATTCCGAGTGGCAATATCTGTGCAAAGTAAAATAACATCAGATCTAGTAATGTTTACTTGGTTGTGAAAAAACCGCAATATATTAAAAAATGGTGATCGCGCAACACAAGTATGACAAGGTTTTTTCCTTAACATGTTACAAAGTTAACAGCAAGCCAAAATTTTTCAAAAACATTTTTTTTATCCACTGCGTTAAAAACTGCGTTAATTTAATGTTAATGGAACTACACCCAAGGGCACCCCTCAACTCTACCACTCCAGGTGTTAATTTGTAGAAATGATGTCAATAAAATACACTTCGTTTGGTAAGGAGCATTTCGAGCACTTTTTCAAAAATAAAATAATCAATGCTGTCATAAATGGCATTTTTGCTGGAATCAGAATTTTAGATAACCTAATAGCATTTTGCGAAATAGTGAAGATCGTGATTCGAATCCACATTAAAAGTGGGTTAGACCCGAAGCACCGATGTATCAGACAACGGCCGCGTGCTTGTATGAAGATATTGAAAAAGAGGATTCGTAGAGCCTTCCTTAGTGTAAAAATCAGTTTGTCGTTAAAATTAAAATACCAACAATTGATTAGTAGTAGTTAGAAACAACCTAGACCAATGAATAGAGAAGGACATCTATCATATAAGAAATGTGAAGCTTTTAGGATTAATGGTACACCATTCACATCAAATTCGAGAATCCCCTCTGTTGGAATGAAGTCGTTGGACAATACAAAATATTTGAGTAATAAGCGCTGAAACCGATCGAGCGTGAAGATCCTTGTACTCCAAGTTTTGTATAGTAAAAATGCGTCTATTCTTTCTCTTCAGTCTTTTATTTGGCCATGCTCTTGGACTTTCTGCATAAGACTGAACTTACAAAAGTATATATGAAATCTTCTAACCCATTTGGTCAATGCTGAGTTGGTTCAGTATTTGGAGTGCAACGGACTTCTGAATGATCGTCAATACGGATTTCGTGGCAGGCGGTCCACGGGAGACCTTCTGACACTTATAACCGATATATGGACGTCTGCGATTGAGCGGCATGGTAAGTCAAGGGCGGTCGCATTGGATATCTCTAAGGCTTTTGACCGTGCCTAGCACGGCCTATTGCTGAGCAAACTTCGTTCATATGGACTTTCCCAACAGCTTTCCGGCTGGACGAAGAGCTTCCTTGATAATCGATCGATCCGGGTTGTTGTGGACGGCGATTCTTCGGATCTGTATCTTGTTAATTCGGTGGTGCCCCAAGGTTCCATTTTGGCTCCAACCTTGATTTTGCTTCACATACATGATTTGCTGGAGACAACGGTAACAAAGTGTTCAGTTTTGCGGATGATAGTCCGGTTTTTTCCTACATTCCGAGTGTTCGGCCGATTGATGCATCTACGTTGCATCAGCTGAGATGTGACAGATTGACTCTGTGAGTCAGGATCTAGATAAGGGTTGCAGTGGGGAAGGGCCAATCTCGTCGACGTCAATGCAGCGAAGACACAATATACAACATTCACAAAGAAAAGTGGATCTGCGGTTCCAGAGCCGATGATGAATGGCCAGGTCGTCGAATCTGGGGAAAGTTTGAAAAAGCTCGGCGTCACGGTATGTGAGAATGTATCGTGGCATAAACACGTGTCGAGCATCGCCAGGTCAGCCTCTGGAAAACTGACCTATCTTTTTAGAGCCAAGAAATATTTTACTCCGGCCTAACTTCTTCTCCTATATAAAGCCCAAATTAGACCCGCGCTCGAATATTGCTCTCGTGTTTGGACCTCGGCTCCTAAACATACCCTCAACCTACTTGAGAGCATACAGAGACGAGCGATCCGCCTGATCGGGGACTCGGCGCTGGCGTCGGGACTACAGTCGCTTTCACATCGAAAGCGCGTAGCTGACCTCTGTCTGTTTTACAGATATTATCATGTGTACTGTTCTTCGGAGATTCGGGGTATTGTTCCACGCAATTCGGCTTGTGTGCGCTCCACAAGATAATCCGACGGATCGCACCAGTTTGTGGTCCATCTCCCGACGACGCGAACATCCCCGCATCAGAATTCGTGCCGTTACAGAGCAGGCAAGCTGTGGAACTCCCTTCCTAAGCGAGTGTTCCCGTAGCGTTACAACCTACAGCTGTTCAAAAAAAACTGCAACAGTTATTTGGTGGCATCTCGGGTCACCCACTCGGCGCTATAGGTTCGCATGTCCCGAGTGAAGTCTAATAAAAAAAAAAAAAAAAAAGGAAAAGTGTATTATCAGAAGATGGCTTCAAGAAATTATAATCCCTACCATGGTCATTGAACTATTTACCATATTCGAAAATGTGTAGTTTTGTGTTATTTGGGTTTTTTAGAACTGTTGTAAAGCAGTTAGGGGGAGATATCTCATGAGTTACATTACATTAAATTTTGCATTTATTTTCCTAATAAAAAAAAATTATTACATTTTTCACTTATGTTGGGTTGTCGAGGAGGAGGCGGCGTAGTAATTGTGCCTTGCCTCCTTATAGGAAATCCCCCGATGTTTCTAGTTCCTGACGGAAGTCCTTTTCATAGTCAACATTGAAGATTTTGTGAATGTATGAGAATAGGCGAATCATCGTGTTTGTACAATTTAATCAATCCTTATTGCTGACCAATGCGTTTTTCCAGCGGCTCATCCATCCAGTCAGTTCCTTTTAGGTAGTTAATTTCCTTATGCAGATTCTGTGAGCGCTTTAGGTGATTTCCGGTAGTTGAAATCTTGTACCCACATTCAGTGGGAAAGGGGTATTTGTATCGTGCAAATGTTTTTTCACTGTGTGCTTCGTCCCCTTTTTTGTGGAGCTGCGGAGTGTTCCGATGTACTGGGTGCGTCGGATGAATTTACATCATTTGACATCACTGGCACTTGGTTGGTTAATTATGCAGACACATCACTGTAAAAACTATGAAGATCCCGAAGCCAAGTTAACCCGAGAAACTGTAATCAAATGCGGAAGACACCAAAGACGAAAAGGCAACTTTGTTTTGCTAAGAAGTGCTTATTTTGTATTTTTTGTAACTCGGTTTTATAGTTATTTTGTGCGCGGCCAGGGGTTCGGCCTCTGGAATCTTACTAATCACGAAATTGAAAACTACTGCCCTTTTATAGTTTTTGTAGTTGAGAATTGTCAACTATTTTATTGTCAAAATTCCCAGAAGCACACATAAGACTTTGTGCGTTTCAATTTGAGTTATGTTCTGGGAATTTGTTAGAGGTTTGGTTGGAAAGGTTCTGGGAAGGGGAATCATGAAATCTGTTTTGAATTAAGCATTTCATGATGTCAGGATTTTGGGGAATTGAGTCCATGTACGACGAACTAACTTTTGGTTTAGTTTGTTGTTCATGTGACTCAATGTGGATTGGGATATGGATTAATGTGAAATTGAATCAATGTGCGATAAATTAACTTTTGGGTTAATTTATTGCTCATATGATTCAATATGAAATTGGGATTTGCGTCATTGGTGGTATTAGGGATTTGGATACGAGTAGCGATTTAGGATCGCTACTCTTAAGTCTATTGGGATTACCGAAAAACAACGGCGACGTGGCCGCTAGTCAAGCGCAAGGTTTTTTTTTATTTTTAGATTGCTGCATAACGCCCCTCCAACAGCACATAGAATTAAAAAAAAAATGTTCAGCATCTTTAGGAGTTTTTCTAAGGCGATACACATGATTTTCGCAAAATATTAATTTTTCGCTACATGTCTCGAGTATGACAAAAGAATTGAATTGACCATAAATTGTTTATAAAAAATTTAATTGTTACTTAACCATTAAATCCGTGTGTACTACCCTAGATAGTTTATTTAAGAAGCTACACCTAAAATTTCAAATCGATCGAATAAAAATGCCCGAGTTATGTTGCACACCAACTCGAAAAAAATAGTTTTGAGAAAAACGCGTTTAAAATTTCAGAATTTCAGTCTAACGACCATTTCAGCGTGTCATGCTATCTCTCTCTGAAGCAAAAGATTTATAATCTCATGTATATTTTTATGAAAGTATGACTCACTTTTATGAAAGTATGACTCACTTGCATCGAATAAAAATTATCGACCGGATTATGATAGTCCAAAGCTTAACGCCAATATTATTTTTCCATAATCGTTTATGCAATCAAAATAGGATCCGTTGGCATCTATGACATTCTTCCAAAGTCATACAAGGTCAAATATCCCTTTTTCGTAGAAGTGCCGACTTTTTGAGGCAATAAATCTTCAAAGGCTTTTATGACCTCTGCTCGGTTCCGGAAGACCTTCTACCGGCAAAATGAATCCAGATTGTGGAAAAGATGGTAGTCCGTTTAGGAAATGTCAGGAGAGTATGGTGGATGCAGAAGAATTTCAAATCCCAACTGCAAACGTTTTTGCACCGTTACTTGTACGGTATGGGGCCTAGCATTGTCATGCAAAAGGTCCGGGCCGTGCCTATGTCGACTTCCTCACAATATTTGATAGCGTTTATCGTTTCTCCTGTGTAGTGATTCTAAATCACTACTCCCATCCAATCCCCATTATTATACAAAAAGCACCAATTACCTACCCATACCCATAATCCCAACCATGTTCCCCAATTGAATCATATGCACGACAAATTTAAGAGACCGTCCATTTGCCGTTCATTGGTCCAATTCCCAATAAGCATTAACATTATGAAATGCCTAATTCTAAATGCATTTGATAATTTCTACTTCCGGGAATTTGTTCAATCAAATTCCCATCCACTTTCCAGAGTCCCATTCCAATTGAAGCACACAAAATCTTGTTTGAGCTTCTTGGAATTTTTAAGTAAAATGTTTAACAAATCTCTGTCGCCACAGAGTATAAAAGGGCGGCTCATTTTGGTTTCATGATCAGCCCCGCCCTCCCCCCATCCAAGTAGTTAGAGAACAATTGAACTAACCCTGTCCACACTATCCTTAGATACGTCCTTCCCCTTTCTTTTCAGATATCTTGAGACCGAGCCCAACATCTTCACGGATGTGGGTGATTCTACTATCGCAAGATGACCAGAAGCCAGAGACAAGATGAAGGACACATTTGTCCTTTTCTCCCTAAAGTCGGCCTCTCGCCTCCCGGTTTTTTTTTTTTTTTTTTTTGGTTTCATGATCAGTAAAGTTCCAGAGGCCGAACCCATTGCCGATCAGTCGAAATCCAGAAGACCGAAGCAAGGACTAGAGGCCTTAACGACTTAATAACCAAACTCAAAACAAAAGGGTAAAACGTAATTTATTTTTAAACCATACAACACACGCTGGATCTAGGAAGACTGAAATCGCTGTATCATTTTGCTGGGAGTGGCGCAAAGGCGGCTATCTCAACACATCACCAGTGACAACTGCTGGTTGGTTCCACGCCAGCAGCCAGGGCCGTTGGCATCACGACCCAATAGGACGACCATCACCTCTCGGGACATCTTTAATTTCCAGGAGCACTCATATACAGTGCGGCCCATCCCGAATCCCAAGCCAAAGCTTTTTATTAAACTTCGTTTTCGGAGCTAGGCCAACATTATTAATAAAAAATATATAACCTCCACAACTGGCGCGAAGGTGACTATCTCCGCCCATCACCAGCGATAACTGCTGGTTGGTTCCACGCTAGCAGCCAGCCCGTTGTCATCGCGACCCAATAGGACGACCATCACCTCCTGGGGACATATTTAAATTCCAAGAGCACTCATCAACAGTGCAGCCCATGCCGAAGTCACACCAAAGCTTTTTATTTAACGAGTATTAATGAAAAAAATATAACCTCCACACCTGGTTGAAGAAATGAAAAGTGGATTGGTCCTTCCGATGTCCATCAAATTGTCACCATAACCTTTTTTGGGTGAAGATGGGGCTTGGGGGCTTGTTTTGGTTGTTCACCTGCATCCAACCACTGCCCAGGTCCTTTACGATTATCATACAGAATCCACTTTTCATCACGGGTGACTACCCGGTGCAAAAACGGTTCAGTTTGGTTTCTTAAATCTAAGCGACGCGCAGATTTCCAGGCGCGGTATTTTTTGGAACGTTTTCAGTATCCACTTATCGAGTTTCTTTACCTTTCCTATGAGAGAAAGGTGTCGACTTATTGCCATTGGGGATACCCCCATGCTTAGTGCAATCTCCTGCACCGATTTCGTTGGGTTCGCATCCACCGTTGCTCTTAAAATATCGTCGTTAAATAAAAATTCCGCCTTCCCACGTGGTTCATTTTCGAGCCTGAAATCTCCCGAACCGAACTTTCCAAACTAATGTCGTATAGTGCGTTCGTTTCCCGCTACATCCTCAAATGCATCATTAATCTTTTTCATTGCCAATGACGCATTATGTCCTATTTAAAATTGATAAAGGAGGGGGGTTCGAATTTGAACTGTCGAGAGCTTGGTAAACAGTTCCTAGAAAAAAATAACTGTACTTGTAACTAACCCTCAAATTCAAACACGTCAAGCACACGTACCACATTACCTTAAAAAAAAAAGAAAATGTAGCGTTCACTAGAGAACTTCTTATTTCCGACTGAGCGAAAATCGGACATTTCATGTGGTACAACACAATACTTTGAATCGTAATTGTATAGGGTGGGCTATAAAATTTTGCAAATGGCAAAACTTGATTTCTTAAAAATCGTTAACGGGAAGGACGCGCGAGTTATGTTTCCGCGAGTGTTTCTTCTTTTTTCGCACTGGACCACTCCACAGTAATAAATAACACAAGTCTTTTATAGTTACTTCCTTTTTGTTTTATTTTTTTATTGTGGTATTTCTTTCTTCTTCTCTCTTATCTTTATTTATTTTTATTTATTTTTACACTTTGTCTTAACTCTTTATTTTCACTTAGGCATTTCCTTTTAATCTCTTAAGAATAATAATCGGAGTTTACTGAAGTTCCTTACCAGTTGTGTATATACAATGTCAGTTCAATTCTTAACGATTGTCCACCTTTAGTCAAATTGTTTACAATATCTAGGACACTTCTTTTTTCTTTCTCATTAATAACAATTTAGCTTCACTGAAATTCTTTAGTGTTTGTGTACATATAATATTAGTTTAATTTGTAACGTGTGTCCGCTTTTATTTAAATTCTTGACAATATCTAGGACACTTCTTTTTTTATCTCTCAATAATAACAATTTAACTTCACTGAAATTCTTTAGTGTTTGTGTACATATGATAATAGTTTAATTCCTAGCGTTTGTCCACTTTTAGTTAACACCCTTGTATTGACTTAAGTCTCCTATTTAGATAATGCTTACTTCTAACCACACTGCACTACTACTCCACTTTTCACATTCGCGTTATTTCTTCCGGCCGCTCACAGTAAAACAACCTTTACATTCACTTTCCCAAATCTTTCCTCTTCTCCATTAACCATCAGAGTTCCTGACCAACGACAGACTACCTCCTCATTTGCTTTTACCTTTTCACGTCACCTCGGGGTCAACACCTCCCGATGACGATAATGCAATTACATTTCGCAGTGACCTAGTTTCCGTATTTTAACTTCAAGTCGCAATTGCTTTGTACTGCGGCGTCAGCCGATATTTCTTCATCGATTTCCAGCACAGTTCAATATCCACAATTGCCAATCGACCCAATTATTTCTTTAGTGTTTCGTATGCAATTAATTGCTTTTCCGCGATTTGTTAATCGTTCCGGAACATGCAATTAATTGCTTTTGCATTATTGGGCAATTGTTTTGGAATACGCAATTAATTGCTTTATGTGCTTCACCGATTGCGATGAAATGTGCAATTAATTGCATTATCGTTCTGGGGGTTATTTGAGTTTATAATCGGATAGGGTTTTATGATTTGAGTGCATCAATGACCTCATGTACATCATCTTTGTCTATGATGTCACTGACACACTTAACACGCGAGTGGCGGGGAATTGTACGTCGCTTCATGCGACATCTCAATAAGCGTTTATTCCGCTAAATAAATGATCAACAAAATAATATTTGTAGTTTTATTTTTATTCATGTTTCAAATGTGCAAAATGTATGGCCCACCCTATACAATCATTTTTTTTACAACAATGGCTTGAATTTCGTTAAAAAAACGATAGAAAAGTTACACCTAATACATTCTGTCGAAATATAAACGACACTAAGTCAATAAAAACACAAATCAATTATTCATCAAAATTCACATTTTCTCCTTCGAAAAAGGCTCCATTTTTCTCACCAAACAACTTAGCGGTCCATATATTTTTAGAGACATATTCGGGGATCGTCGATAAGCGAATTTTCTTTTATGCCGTTTATCGACTCAAGAGGGTCTCAGGAAATGGAAATTTGAGTTTTCGGAAACAAAAAAAGGTCATAGCATGCCATATGTGGACAATGCGGTGCTACGAACGCATTCGTAGGTTTGTGATCAAAAAGTTCCTCCATTTGAAAAAATGTTAGATCTTTTCGAACTAGTCGTGCTGCGATGTGTTTCATGCACAAAACATCAACTGAAATGTGGCAAAACTGGTTCGTGCGGATGGATAGTTCTTCTGAAAGTTCGCTCAAACTATAGTGATGATTTCATTAGAGTTTATACATCAGTTGATGTATTCTTCATTAAATGCCGTTGCAGAATGCTGCTTCGGATGGTGCAAATTCTTCGGATGATGCAAATTTGCAATTATTTATCAGTTATAGATGCTTTCTCCCATTCAAATCATCTTGTTTTGCATATTACGGAATCCCCGTGGATTTTCTCCAACATTTTCAGTTCGGTCGAACTAGAAATTTTGTTCGCAACACAAAATAACAAACAAACGTTTTGCTCAATATTTTTTTCAATACTGCAAATCGGCTTATTCTCAACCACATAATAAACGCTTCACATTTCCCAAAATGTTGGAAAACAGCGGTGATAGTCCCTATTAGTAAATCTGGTTCTTCCAACAGCCCGGCTAACTTCCGTCCCATATCACAGCTAAATTCGCTTAGTAAAGTTTTGGAATGTAAGATATACAAAAATCTTCTCTCATTTGCTAGAGACAACTCCCTTATCCCGAATTCTCAATTTGGCTTGCGTCCACAACACTCAACTTGTCATGCTCTGCTAAAACTGACACATGATGTGACAATGAATCTCCAAAACCAATCCCCAACAGTATGCATCTCTCTCGACATAGCAAAAGCATTCGATTGCGTTTGGATTGCAGGACTGCTACACAAGCTACATTCAGTGTTCGGATTAAACACCCACACCATAAAACTTCTCGCTTTCTACCTTTCTGATAGAAAGTTCATGGTGAAAATAAATTCAACTCTTTCGACACCATACAGTATAACCGCGGGTGTTCCTCAAGGTTCTATTCTCGGACCATTATTATACCTCCTTTATACTTCAGACACACCGCAGCCACTGTCACCTAATACAGTAATGCTGAACTATGCCGATGACACTTTAATTTATTCAAGCAACAAGTTTGTCAAGGAGGCAAGAAACTGTATTAACAGCTATCTCCCGAATCTCTCAGCATATTTTACTAAGTGGAAAATCCGACTCAACCCAGCCAAAACTCAACTCATAGTGTTTAAAGGCAGAAATGCGAATTGTACTAACAACACCATACGCTGCCATAACAAAATCAGAATCAAGTTAAATTATTGTTTATTGGCCTGTAAGAACCCGGAAGTTCATGACCTCACCGACTCGGCTTCGCCATCGTTCCCTGTCCTGGGCACTCTCCTTCCACGCTTGACCATTCGATCCGATCTCCTCAAGGTCAAACCTAACATTGTCCTCCCATCTCCGTCGCGGCCGTCCTACCGGTCTCTTTCCCGTTGGTCTACCGTCAAGAATTCTATGCACGGTCCTATCGTTCCCCATTCGCGCCACGTGTCCAGCCCATCTTAATCCTCGCGACTTCATTACTCTCACTATTGTAGGTTTGCGATATAGATCTTCCAATTCGTGGTTATGGAGTCTCCTCCATTGTCCTGCCTCCTCGTCATATTTACCTCCAAAGATGCTTTGGCGGAAGTTTATTACGTATTCTAGATGATACTGGGGTGTTCCGCCGAACACTACTCCCAAAACAACGAAACAAACGAACGGAGCGAAAACAATGTCAAATAAAACTCCGGGAATGTTTTGTTTTGTTTTATATTTGTTCTCTTTTTTATTTTAACGCTTCACTACACCGCACGTGCGATCACACTCGACGTCACTTTACTTTTTTTTCTTCGAAAATTCCTACTCTGATCTTCAAAAAAACTCGAAACTACCCTCCTAGTCCTCTGCCGATCGAAATCTAACTGACTATCTCCATCCGAAACCCAAAACCTAATACAGATCGTATCTACGTCTCCAGAAGAAATCTTTCATTTCATCCGCTAACAGAATTTTCCACAGTATCTGTTAGCGGCATGTTATTAATGCCCATGGGAAATTTAGGTGCCTGGAAAGGAGAAAGTCCCTCGACGCATACATCCTTATATCATCATCACCATCCGTGGTGGTGATCGAAGTTCGGATCGACGCCTGTCGATTGTGTGCCGCCTCTATTTGCATAAAACATCTGGCGCGCACAACGGAGATGATTGTTCGGGCGTACAGCCCGTGGTTGTTTGCCTTTGTAAACACAACCGAATTCCATTAGATCCTTCTAATGGGTGTGAAATTTTTAGAAAGGAATCGTGGGACCGGAGTATTTCCTCTGTTGGCGTTGGACTTGTAAATCTTCCGAATTATCTTGTTGCGATAATTACGGTTGTTTACAATTTTGGCCGCGGATAGGCGATATGCTTTCTTGCGTTTAGCTGCCAGCGTATGCATCCGTTGTTATTTATCTACCAAAAATATAATTCCTGGTAAACATCGTGCAGATGCTTTGGATGGAAGATTTATGGCCTGTAATCTGGAATTGTTTTTGCGTACTATGGATGGATGCGTTGACTCGATGCTGAAAGTTTTTGAACGTTAAGTTCCTTGTTTTTTTGATGTCGGGTTCAACATTGTTTCAGCTTCCTATGCCCTTGTTACAGGCCCGATTAAGAGCTTTGGTGAAACGTGTCTGTGGGCACGTGTACTGGATAAGGTAAGTAAGTTCCTTGAAGGTTTGGAACCTTACCTGGGCGGAATTGTGCGTTCGTAGGACGCTACATCACTCCCCCCCTAGTGACGTAGTCACGATATGAAGTAGTTAGTTGCTTGGGGGTGTAGTCGAGTTTTATGGGCGTGCTCCCTTCCGTAATGGGCGGTGTTTGGGTGGTAGAGGAGCGAAAGCTATCGCGTTCGTTGTTCTTTTTCGCTTGTCAGTGGTTGGGATTTTAGGTTGCCGTACATTGAGAATCTTCGCAGCGTCTTCTTGTGCGCGCAGATCTCGGGCGCGCTGCCGCGTTATCGGTCCGTGTAGGATGTCCGATGCCCCGCGCGCGACCATTTCGCGAGGGTTTGGTTGATTCTCGACTCTTGCCGTGCCTGGCGTTTCGTGGGAGTCTGCTGGGTGGCGTACGGGACAGGTTTCGGCTGCCGCCGCTGGTTGTTGATGCACTTCTCCCAGTACGGTATGTGGTGGTAGTTCCAGGTGGCACGGTTTCAGTCTTTCGACACTGACGGTGTACGGCTTGCCGTCGATGTCAACGGAGAAAACTCGGTCGTTTATTCGATCCAGCACCTTGTATGGCCCTTCGTAGGGCGGTTCTAGAGGTTTCCTAACTTTGTCCACCCTGATGAAGACGTGCGTGCAGCTGTCCATCTCTGGGTGAACAAATATCCTCTTGGAACCGTGTCTGGCGACAGGTGTTGCCCTGACCTTTCGCATGAGTTTGCGTAGGTTTTCCAAATTTGGCAACTGTTCGAGCGGTGGTTCTCCATCGGCGAAGAACTCTCCTGGGAGGCGCAGATTGGTTCCGTAAGTCAGATCTGCTGCTGAGGCTCACAGGTCTTCTTTTATGCTTGTGCGCAAGCCTAAAAGAACTGTCGGTAGTGCGTCCAGCCATTGATTATCGTCATGACACATCAGTGAGGCTTTCAGCGAGCGATGCCATCGTTCAATCATCCCATTGGACTGGGGGTGATAAGCTGTCGTATGGCTTTGTTGGCAGCCGAGTAGATCGGTCAGCTGCCTGAAAATCGCTGCCTCGAACTGTGGTCCTCGATCGGCTGTGAGAGTAGCTGGGACGCCGAAACGTGTGACCCAAGTCGAATAGAATGCTTTGGCCACATTCTCTGCGGTCACTGTTAGTAGTGGCACTGCTTCTGGCCACCGAGTGAAGCGATCGATCATTGTCAGGAGGTACATGTAACCTCTCGACGGCGTAAGCGGTCCCACAATGTCGATGTGTACATGGGCGAATCGTGCCTCGGGGAGCTTAAACTGTGCTGGTTGTAGCACGTTGTGTCGATCGACTTTGCAACGCTGACATTGCAAACAATTGCGTGCCCAATTTGTTATGTCTTTTGCCATATGTGGCCAGACGAATTTACGTCGGACGGCTGCAGCGGTTGCGCGTCCGCTTGGGTGGGCTGGGTTATGGAATGTTTCGTCCACATTCCTTCGAAACTTTTCTGGGATGTAGGGGCGAGCTGTCCCTGTCGATACATCACACCAGACTTCATCTTTTGAGAGGAAGTTTACGCAGAACTAGTGCTGTCTCCGCTTTCAATAGGGACTCGAGTTGATGGTCCTCTCCTTGCGCTTGTGCCAAGTCGGCATCATCGATTTGCGCACGGAGTTTAATTGCATCGATACGCGAAAAAGCGTCTGCAATTACGTTGTTTGCACCTGGAACATATTCGATTCGCGTGCTAAATTGCCCGATGAAATCTAGGTGCCGCTCCTGTCGTGGGGTTGAACTTTCCGCTTTCTTTCGGAAAGCGTACACCAGTGGTTTGTGATCAGTTTTGATCGTCAACTGGCGTCCTTCGACCATGTGCCGGAGGTACTTAACTGCGGAGTAAATCGCTAGTAACTCCCTGTCGTAGGCACTGTATCGTCGCTGGGTCGGGTTCAATTTTTTTGAGAAGAAACCCAGCGGTTCCCATTTACCATCGCACTCTTGTTCGAGTACGGCGCCAATTGCGGTGTCGGAAGCGTCACACTGTATGGACAATGGGGCTCCTTCGATGGGATGTCGAAGCAAAGTTGCGTTCGCCAGCTGCTCTTTCGATAAGCGAAAAGCTTGATCAACTGACTCGGTCCATTGAATCGGTCGTTTGTCGTTTCGTTTGGCTCCTACTAGGTATTCGTTCAGCGGAGCCTGGACCTGTGCGGCGTTTCGAAGCGTTGGGCGATAAAAGTTTAACATGCCCAGATAACGCCTAAGTTCTCGCACATTCTTGGGGCGAGGAAACTGCATTAGTGCATCCACCCTGTCTTGTAATGGGCGGACGCCTTGGCCATTTATACAATAGCCAAGGTACTTGACTTCCGCTTCTCCGAGGTGGCACTTGTCTGGATTGATTACCAGGTCGAAATCTCGGAGGCGCTCGAACACTTGCTTCAAATGGGAGCGATGTTCGTTCATGTTTTTCGATGCTATGAGTATATCATCGATATACGCATAGCAGAAGTCAAGTCCGCGGAGAGCTGAGTCTATGTAGCGCTGGAACGTTTGCGCTGCATTTCGGAGACCGAATGTCATCACCTTGAACTCGAATAGTCCAAAAGGTGTGGTTACCGCGGTTTTCGGTATATCTTCGGGAGCCACCGGAAATTGGTGACAGCCCGACGCGCGAATTAATAAGTGAACACGTACGAAAAACAGACAGTGGAAATTAAATTAAAACAATTACAAAGTGAACACGCGCGAAAAAGAAAACCGGACACGCGAAAATTCCACACAAATCGGGAAGAACGGTAAAGACAGTTCCAGTGAAAGTGCAGTGCCCACCTGAATGCAGCAAATTTTGCCACAAGGACGAGGATTCATCACGTCGCCCACGGACGCCCAACGACAGAAAAACAGCGTATCCGCAAGTCATTCTTTTCCTTATTTTGTTTTTATTATATTTTAAAAAGCAAGTTTCTTTTAAATATATTTTATTTTTATAATATTTTTTCTCTCTCTTGTGAAAGCTCTTTCTGAGCCCAAAGTGAAATTTGTAAAGCTCCTTCACAACCGAAAAGTGAAAAACCATTTTTAAAATTGACAACGCTCCTTCCTAGCGAAATTTAACTTTAAAAGTAAGTTACAAAAAGCAATCTCATCACGATATGGTACCATATCACACCCGCCCAAATGGAGAAGCTACTCATTTTCGAAAGGAAATGCTTCAGACTTATCACTGGCCTCAACCGACATCCCAACTCCCGCAAATATTACAACAGTAGTTCGCTCTACTATGCCGCTAATATTGAACGTATATATCGACACTTCCTCGAGCTGCCCATCAAATTTATCGAAAATCTTCCCAATAATCCCAACCCGATAATAAATGCGCTCACATCGACTCCGTCAGATAACCGAACTGCCTACCCGAACTGTCTCCACATCAGAACGTTCTTCACCTCTGACAGGTTGGTTAATAACTCTAATGAGATTGTATACCACAATACAGAGCTTTCACCTCACCAATTTAAATATAGTAATATTCAACCCTTCTCCAATATTTTGCGTTTCAACGAACAAACGGAAAGTAGTTCCCCAACCCACATCCCTGACTGACAATATCCTCACTAACCCATAACCTACTTATTGATCACTATGCTTCCCCCTTCCACACCACACTAACTTATTTCAATAATAATTAGGTAACTAGATTTAGTTAAGATAAGTTAAGTTAAGTTAAGTTAAGCAATTTAGCATAGGTTAAGTAAATAACGATATCCTGGTTTTCTGATCTTTTCCAGGAAGCTCTACCCACTAAAATCTTAATCCATAACCAATATATAACTTTTATCATATTGTTTGAAAAATGTACTAGTAAGTATATGTAAACAATTATAGCTAAAGTATCATAAGTTATCTGTATTGCTTATTGTAAAAATTATTGATATAAATACAGAAATGTAAAAAAAAAAAAAAAGGCAAATCTGCTTACAGGAAACTGGCGCATGAATCCAGCGTGTAAATATATGACTTTTGTACCAACATGGTATGTTGTGTAGTGGACTATACCACTCAATAGCCCTTTGAACGATTTACTTGTAAAATTATTTTTAAAGTTGACGAAGCTTATTTTTTGGTTGACGGAACTCATTTTTTTAGTTGACGAAACTTATTTTTTAGTTGCCGGAACTTTTTTTTAGTTGACGGAACTTAGTTTTTAATTGACGAAACTTATTTTTTTGGTTAATGAAACTTATTTTTTAGTTGGCGAAATTTATTTTTAGTTGACGAAGCTTATTTTTTGTTCGACGGAACTTTGTTTTTAGTTGAAGGAACTTATTTTTTAGTTGACGAAACTTATTTTTTAGTTGATTAAACTTAGTTTTTAGTTGACGAAATTTATTGATACTTGACGAAACATATTTTAACTTGGCGAAATTTATTTTTACTTGACGAAACTTATTTTCCAGTAGTATTAACACGAAATAAAAGACATTGCAGGTTAGGGGTTTTAATGATGTTGTTAAAGAGTGATAGAAACTTAATTTGTATGTTTTTTGAATCCGATATCTATTTGTACACCAGAAAAAAATTGACATCGATTCAAGTTATCGCCAAAACCAGCAGACTCATTCCATCTAGCACTACAACAAAAAACGACGCCATCGAAATTTCTAGGACATTCTAAATGATTTTCTTGTTTTTTACTACTCACACGATTCTATAAAGTTGAGTTGAATGGTATTATTTCAACCCGGTCCAACAGTCAAGCTTCAAGAGATAATTAAGAATTTATCTCGACTAAATCACGTGACCTATATCTTAATAGAATGTCTTAATAAGGCGACTGGGCATTGGGGCTAACCTATCGCACAATAAGTTTTTATGTGGTTTTGTGGTTGTTTTCTACCACTCTTGTGAGACTTACTCGTGAACCTTCGTAAGCTGAAATACTAGTGACTCCCCTTCAGAGAGTAAACTCTGAAATGATGTAGGCGACTTTAGAGAGATGATCTTTTATTTCGTAATACGAGGGTTGCCTTTTATATTTCGGGATTAGAGAACAAAAACAAATATTGATCATCGAAAATCACTTTATTGTTTTTCAAAATATTCCCCATGAAGATCTATACACTTTTGCATGCGTTTGAACCAATTGTCGAAGCACCTTTGCCACTCTGATTGAGGTATCTCCAACACATGCATTCTGAATGCAGCAACCGCTTTTTCAGGTGTCGAAAAACGTTGACCTCTCAGTTTGTTTCTTACGTAAGGGAATAAAAAGAAGTCATTCGGTGCCAAGTCAGGACTATACGGCGGATGACCCATCAAATCGATGTTTTGGGTGCTCAAAAATGCAGTTGTCGCAGCCGATGTGTGAGAGCTCGCATTGTCGTGGTGAAGAGTGATCCGTCTTCGGCGGTTGGTTTTCGTGATTTCTTGGAAGACAACTGGCAAACAAATGGTTGTGTACCACTCAGAATTGACTGTTCTGCGTTGTTCTAGTGGTACGGTTGCGACATGTCCAGTTTTTCCGAAAAAACAGGCGACCATTTGCTTGGAAGTGCTTCGTGCGCGAACAACTTTTGTTGGATTTGGCTCATCTTGAAAAACCCAGACAGTCGACTGCTGTTTACTTTCGGGCTCATACGCGTAAATCCACGATTCATCACCTGTCACGATGTCATAGGCGTGTTTCGAAGCACCGCGACCGTATTTTTTGAGGATTTCTTTCGACCAATTGACACGAGCCTTTTTTTGGGCGATTGACAAATTGTGTGGGATCCAACGCGAACAAATTTTTTTGACAGTCAAATGTTTATGCAATATTGAATGTATGCTGGTCCCACTAACGCCTAAGGTTGTCTCAATCTCACGATAGGTAACATGACGATCTTCCAATATCAGTTCGCGCACAGCATCAGTGGTTTTCGGAACAACAACTGATTTTGGACGACCTTCACGAAATTCATCTTGGAGTGAACTACGACCACGATTGAATTCACCATACCATCGATAAACACTGGTCCTTGATGGAGCTTCATCGCCAAAAATTGAATTAAGTTCATCCATGCACTGTTGCTGAGTTAATCCACGCCGAAAGTTGTAAAAAATAATCGCACGAAAATGTTGACGATTTAATTCCATTTTTGGGCCGAGATGATTCTTTTAAGTTACTGTAAACAACACAAATAGCGCTCGTATGTCCAAACGTTCTGAGTGCGTATAACCTCAAAAATGTCCAACTTTACGACAGAGCTGTCAATTGCCGGATTGCAACACTTGGGTTGCCAAATCCCAAAACATAAGAGGCAACCCTCGTAGTATTTTCAAAAAAAAATCTGTGACCGCACATTTTACAATTCAGAGATTTGATAAGTTATATCTTACATCTGAAACATTATCTTGGATAAAGAAAAGAAAAATATGTACAATTAATAATTAAAAGAATAAATCGAAGGAAAATACGAAAAAGAAAAACCTTCATTTAATAAAAAAAAACATAACAATAAATAATATAAAATGTAAATATTTACATGAAATTATGACAAATTAAGCAAGAAGCTGGGTTATGAGAGAATTTTCAGAACTTTCACAGCTGATGTTAAAGGTATATACTAGTTTACGAATTCTTTCAGAAATCAATTCAACATCCGCCCTTCCGTGGAGACTTAAGGTTGAATAGTGCCAAGGGTGGTCTAGCATCATTTTAAAACCTTTGTTTTGTGGTACCTGTAACTTCTTTAAGTGGCACCTTGCAGCGTTACCCCATACTGGACACCCATATAACAGTATAGCTTGGAAAATAACTTTATGAATAATAATCTTATTTTCATTTGTGAGTAAAGACTTGCGATTAATAAAAGGGTAAAGCATCTTAATAGCAATACTCATTTTATTAAGAGTACTTTGAATATGTTGTTTAAATGTGAGTTTTGTATCGAGATGAACTCCGAGATACTTTACGGATTGCTCCCATGCAATCGTGGTACCATTTATTTGTAGCTGACTGCTGGGAAGATAGCAAGCTTTTCTCTTTCGTGTAGAAAAGATGGATTGTGTCTTCCCAACATTCAGCTTGATTTTCCATTTCATATAATATTTTTCAAGTATCTCGATCGCATGCTTTAGATTTATCTCAACGTTGAGAGAAAATTCATGCGACGCAAATACTGCAGTGTCGTCAGCGAAGATAGCTGATTTACATTGCGGTAGATTTGGAAAATCCGAAGTGTAGATATTGTACAAAGCTGGACCAAGTACAGAGCCTTGGGGGACGCCACAATCAGAAAATATCAATCTAGAAACATCACAATTGACATGAACCTGAAAACATCTATTGGATAAGAAACTCTGGACGACCTTACACGAATACAAAGGAAAGTCGAACTGTATCATTTTATATATTATCCCATTGTGCCATACGGAATCAAAAGTTTTTTCAATGTCTAACAATATCATGCCCGTTGATTGACCACGTGAACGATGGTCTAGAACATGGCTGCAAGTTCGTTTAACCTGGTGCGAGGTGGTATGAAAGCGTCGAAATCCATATTGGATATCGAGGAAAATATCTTTATCTGAAACAACTTTTAAAATATGTTGTTTCAGGATTTTTACAAAAACTTTACTTATGTTGCTAAGTAAACTAATTGGCCTGTAACTTTCAGGTTTATCTGGGGCTTTGCCAGCCTTAGGGATAGGTACAACCAGTGCTTTTTTCCAACATTGAGGAAAGTATTGACATTTAAGGCATGCATTGATTATAAATGTTAAGTATTTAATTCCAATATGAGGCAATTGTTTTAGATAGGCATTCTTAACTTTGTCTAGTCCTCCTATTTTTCGTGTTTGCAAGCACTTGATTACATTTCTTACGTTTTCTTCTTCTACAAATGCATTTAGAGGAGTTAATTCGTTTGTAGTGTCGAATCTTTCGATTCTGTTACCGACAAGTTGTGACGTTTTTGCCACAGAAAATTTGATATAAATGCATTTAAAATACGTGGCTGCTCCACTTGTGATATATGTAAAACCAATTGTTCGAAGATCGTACGCGTTGCTGCTACAACTGCTGTGGTCTCTCGGACAGATCCTGTTCGCAGCGACAATTGTGGTGTATAAAGCCACAAAAATTATGATATTTGATAATAGTATAAATTGGTTACCTGATTCTTCCTTCTTGGTGACTAGTTCATCAATCCTGTTGTGATCGGCTCCGGTCTGTGCAGCAGTCTTCCCTTTGGCTGTGGTCCTCGATTCCTCGTGAACTAAGTTGGAGGTAATTTCCAACGCACTCGATATAATTCTCCACACCTCCGGATCAGCAGCTACTTTTTTCCATTGCGCATTGAGCTCGTATCGCACGGTTTTGCACTTTCCTCGGTTCCTGATTCTTCCTTCTTGGTGACCAGTTCAATTCATTTTATTCACTCTGGACAGGGAAAATACCTCTCTCTCCCTCGATCTCCAATTCTCTGGATTGTACACCGCTTGTAAACTTTAGGATTGCAATCTATAGTAAACCAAGTTGTCCAAGTGCTTTTTCAATAATTTTTAATTTTAATTTTCTCTCTTTTACAATTTATTCATTCTCCTTTAAATTTTTGAAACTTTACTTTTACACAATTCAATCATAGGAACGGGCGTTGCTTCTTCTCTTATCTCTTTTTCTGCTGCTGACCAACTGTTCTTCATGCAACTTTTAGTTTTTAACATTCTCTTTTACAACTTTTAGTTTTTAACATTCTCTTTTTAGTTTGTAACATTTTCTTTTGCAATTTTTAGTTTTTAACATTCTCTTTTACAACTTTTTCTCCAAAACGAAAGAACAACCAAACGGTAAAACTTCTTTTTTTCCTTCCTCCTTCAACTGTGCAACCGCACTCTATCCAAAAACAGTATTTTTCAACATTAACAACAAAACGGAATCAACATCCACTCCGGAAACAGAATTCGAACTTGCACACGATCCACACTCGAACTGGGGTATGTTCGCACGCTCAACATGTGGATCGTGTGCTTTTCCCACCACCTTACCATCAAACTATATTAAAATCAAATTATATTAAAAACAATTAAATGATGGGGGTGGCGGAAGCCGCACGTAACAAAGTTCATTAGTTTCAAATTCACCCAAATGCTGTGAGACCAAGTGATTTTTTGAAAAACTTGTTCCAAATAGGTTTGCTTTTTCCAAACCTGTAAAAAAAGTAGTAGAAAAATCCGTCAGAAATGGTATTTTACGGTTTTTATTCTTGATTAACTTCACTATATTCCAGAACGGTTTAGCATTTTTATCCATAACGCTCAGTTTTGTGTTTCATTCTCTATTACGATGGATTTGTATCTGGTCAGTAATGCGCTCATTAATATGGGAAACCATTGATCGAGAAAAGGGCTGACGGTAATTCTGCCAATTTCTTCGATGACTGTTTCTCACTTTAATAAGCTCTAAGATATGGATTGGAAGTTTTTTAAAAATATCTTTTTTTACTCTTTTGGGAATACTTTCATCAACCGAAGAAATTATAGCTTGGGTAAGGTTTTGTACAATAAGGTCAACATCATCTTTACAAGACACTCTTTCAAGATTTGTAGTACTATTTCGAAGGCTCATTTTAATCTTTGATTTGAATGAATTCCAATTAGCATTCTTCATGTCCAGGAAATATTGAATCTTTCTTTCACCCAACCAAGAAAGGTTACAAAAAACATTATGATTATGATCTGAACTGAGAGCACTTAACGAAACGGGTTCTGTTATAAGACCAGGGACATTTGACACAAACAAATCAAGGACAGAGGGGATACCACGAGAACCTGCGGGAAAATAAGTTGGACAAGGTGGATGAAAAATATTAATTGGTAGTGCCAATGGAGGGGCAGCCAATATATTGCCCCAAGCATTTGCTCTTACACACCCCCAATCTCTATGCCGGCAGTTAAAATCACCACCTAATAGAAATTCACCATTCATTGTGAATAACTTTTTTAAATCTTGCTTGAGCCATTTTCTTTTAATATCCGACGAAGATCCACCAGGGAAATAAACAGAATAGATTTTTACTGTCTTATGGTTTCTAAACTTAATCATTACACCTACATTCTCCACAAGCCTAGTTGGAATTACAGGTAAAAGCGAATGTTGAATTGACTTCCTGATAAGAATCGCCACTCCCCCACCCCTTTGGTCTACTCTATCAATGCGATAGCAGTTAAAGTCAGATGATGGGAGTCTTATATCAAAATTAAGCCAAGTTTCTATTACTAGAGCAACATCAACTTTATAGCTATTTAAAAAGTTTAAAAAGTCATGAAATTTATTTTTATATGTGTATCTGCCATTTTACTTAACATTATTAGTGTATAAAAACTTAGTGGCTAAATGCGCGATCACATTAAATTGTTCTATTTTCGTTTTACAAACTGATCAGTTTGAGATCATTTCCATGCACAAGGAATTTAGTTCCTCGATTGTGAAGAGTGGTGAATTGTTGTTGGGTAAATTATTGTTATTGTTTGATGAAGAAGCGCCGCGTGAGTCATTTTCCCATGCATTAATTGTTGGTGGTAAACTTTGAATTTGCGGGCTTGAATTTGGAAAGCTTTTGCTCGGAGCATTGGTCCGTCCCAGTCGTCGCTGTGGCTGTGGAAGCGTAGGAAAATCACTCATAGAGGCAAACGAAATCGGTTTTTGGCAAGCTTTATGATTAGAAATTTGAGTTGATGCAGCGAAATGAGTTCTTGGGTGGGGATGAGCTTTTCTTCCAGATGATCTTTCTTTTATTTCTAAGTATTTAGACCTACTGGTGCATGTGACGTCAGTAGCTTTATGATTGTCGTTGCAGTTGGCACATTTATTTACAGAAGCGTTATTACATTCGTTTGTTTTGTGTGAACCAGCGCAAGTAGCACAATATGTTTTTATGTGACAATTTCTCTCACCATGTCCAAACATTTGACAATTAAAGCATTGTGTCAACTTACCTTTGATTTTCCTTTGGAAGTTCCAGCTCACTTGGGTATGAAAAATTGAGCGATAATTTTTTTTAAGTTCACTTAATTTAAGTGTTCCATTTTCAAAGTGAATGAGATAAAAAAAGTCAGTAAATTTATCATGTTTTTTTTTCAATTTTTTTAACATCAGAACATTTTAAGCCAAGCGAAATGAGTTCAGCTTTGAGTTCATTAGTTTTTATATCATCCAGTCCATACAAAATAACTTTGAAAGTTTTAGCACTTTTAATATCATGAGAAAAATATTGACAATTATCCTCTTTTAGTTTTTCTAACACAATATTAAATGATTCAATAGTTCCGAACATTATTTTTATACCAATTGTTAATTTTTTTATTGAATAACTGGATATATTAAGCTTTTTCATGAGGCTATGCACATATTCCGGTGATTTTTGCAGCACTTTGATTGGTGGCACATACACTTTTCTGATTATTGGCGAATCAGTTTCGTCCATTTCAGAATTATCTGTATCTGGATGGCATTGTAGGGGAGTGAATTTATTAAAGTAGAGGTTTTTACCAAGCCCACTTATTGGATACATAGTGGAACGAAGTTTTTTATCCGTATCAGGGGATCTATCGCGTTTGGGAATGATTGTAATGAGAACTCGCGACCGAGATGAACACGTCAAACACAGTCGAAAGCTCCGGGTGAACTGTGATGTAGGCGACTTGAATTGCAATCTAAAGGTGGCATAATTGAGAGCCGCTACGCTTTTCGCTAATTTATATTCATCATAAAACTAATGAGAACGATTTTAAGGTGGTCAAGTTTCCATTATCATCTGATATCTGTAACTGAGTATTTACTTTTAAAAGACCGCCGTCCCAATAAGCGATGGTGTGTTTTAAAGCCTAGAGATAAACAAGAGTCGTAAAAAATTAATTTTGTTTCATAGACATTTCATTACATAATTAAGAGCAGCTATAATAAAATATGCGTATTCCATTAAAGCTGATAAAATGTAGGTAAAGAAATGATATATTTATGACATATTAAACACCTATTATTCCTTTCAGTGCTATTCATTTAGGTAGAAAGAATAAGTTGAATTAAAGCCGTTTAAAATAAATACAATGGGAGAAGCTAGTCATGGTACGAAAGAAAATGCAAAAACCTATGTGTATCAAATATAAACTAATAAAAACATCAGTATACATAAACCGGCTATAGAAGCCTATTACCACAATACAACATGACAGACAAAATAAATTATCAGTGAAAAACCACATGGTTTTCAGTGGTAGTGTTTGTTGTATAACCTCCTCATTTAGTAATTCCCCGTAAAGAATAACTAAGGTCATAGTTCACGCGTATTACGTAGATAACTACAGGAAATGTGATCTCGTAAACATCATTTATAAAATTTTTCCTAATAAAGTTCAGCTGAATCGCATTAATCACTTTAGTCCTTACCAACACGTTTCCTCATTCTCTCATAATTCATTCCCTTTCTTCCATCCTCCAACACCGAAACATCTGTTAATTTCATTATACTCTCAGTGAGAGCTTTAGTCCTACACGTGCCCCTATACCGTCCTATAGACATTCAACCCAATCGCCTTTGGGGGCTATTTGAGCTAAATGCATAGCAATTCCTTAGCATTGCCCTTGACCTTTACAAAGATACATATATAAATCGCAGGCAATATTCACTCCGAAATGTTAACCAAGCCAGAAACAATTTAGAACATAATATCGATGTTGGAGGCAGGATGTGCTACTCACTTTACCATCTTCAATTCTGGTAACTAATGGCCACTTGAAATATCAACACAACCCAATGAAAATTACATTGACAACATTCAGAGGGTTCCCAAGATAAACTAATGACATTGTGCTCGGGATGGGACTCCCTTTGGGGAATCCACACAAACGTGCCCTTCGATTGGTGAATTTTTAACTATTTCACGAATTTTGGTTCCGATGAAAGTAGAAAAGGCCAGAAGGGGGAGCAAAACACAAACTTTTCTCAGGGGGGGATTCTAGTGAAGGACCGAAAACCCTCACTTTCTTTGCTCTCCCCCGCAGGCATAGGTAATGCTTACCCACAGAAATAAATGGAAAAATTGTTAAAAGAACTTTATGTCCTTTTTAGGGTACTGAATACCGTAAATTTACGATTTACCATTGATTGTCTGCACAATAGTAAACTGTCTGAAGGATGTTTTCTCAACCCTACTTACGTTGTGGATGGAAGATACCTTCTAATTGGATGTTTTGTCTGTGAAATTAATTATGACCTTTTACTGAAGAGAAATATTCTTCTCAAACCCATTCACACGGGAGAGGTAAAATTGTCGTAGGCTTCCAAAATCAATTAAAAAATACTAGCTATCAAAAGGATGGATTTTTTATCCAAGCTATTTTCTCAACGGACAACTGGATGTTTCTATGGTGATAATTAAATGCCAATTGTGTATTGTGCCCGGAGATGAAATCGTCATTTTAAAGCAGTGAAAACGTTGTATTTATACTTTACAATAAGAAATCAGAGGGATGAACTCTTTTGAATAATAGAGACAATTATATGACAAATTATTGTATGCCTTAAAACAATAAAAATAATTATATAACAAGTTATTGTGTACGAAAGAACGAAATTGTTAGTCTTTACGATGGGTGAAATAATGAAATTTGCTCGCTGTGATGTGCAAGTTCATTTTACAAGTGTACGGTTTGTATAGTGAATACCTCTGTTGATGCACGCTATATTTGTTTATGGACAGAAAGTATTTAGTTTATTTCGCATATTATTACTCGTGTGAACATCCTATCATCAAAAACGAACTTACTTACGTATTCAGCTATACAATAGGGATGAGGCCTTATCCCTATGGTTTGTACGATCTAATCTCGACCCAGTAAGGACCCTACAGTACTTATTGTGTCCTGGTCAAAACTATCCGGCTAACAAGGGTCCTAGGCACTTTCCTAATGAAACCGCAAAACCCACACAATTGAGAGATTTTAGGTCCGATAAATAATCACTTTAAAGATAACTTGTTAAATAAGAACCAAAAACTCACACAAATGGCTGAAGTGAAGGAGAAAGATTTACGATCAAATTTCAAGAGGAAAATATTAAGGTTGGCTTTATATAGTATATGAGATTGATAGCTATTACGTAAATCAGGTTTACTATTTCTTACTTTCCTTATCAATGCATGATCCAAACTACAGTGCTTTCCAGATACCTGGAAAATAGCGAAAGTGGTGCCAATACTAATAGGCGGAAAGAAATGAAATCCAGGTAGATATAGACCAATAAACCTACTTAGTTGGGTTAGTAAACTACAAACTATAGATATAGAGATTTATTGATGAGATAAAAATCTTCCCAATTTGGATTTAGAAGTCAACACAGTACATCACATCAAGTGCTCAGGATATACCTGAATGTTAGGAAAAACTTTGCCCGAGGCAAATATACAGTTCTGTAATCTGCTAGATACCGAAAAGGCTTTTGATTCGGTTTAGTACGATGCCTTCGTATACGAGATGATTAGTCTTGGATCCCCCCTGTATTTAGTCAAGACAATACATAGCTTTTTGACCAACAGGCCCTTATAGTCCATGTCAATGGAAAATCATCATTACAATACTTTTTTACAGAGTTCCACAGTGTTCTCTTCACTTCTGACACTCCTAGATTTCCAGAGTGTGAATTGGCTATTTAGGCTAAATAACCTTGCCCGTAAAAATAAATTATTATGGAAAATTTAACAAGCCTCGAGACTTGATAAATAAGGCCAAGACCGGATCCCGGTTGTAGTGCCGATGATGATGATGATGATGATGATGAATTGGCTATTTACACCGATGACACAGACATCTTCTCCTCTCACAAGTTTGCTCTCAATATTGAGACCAATCTACAAAATGGGACATATATATATATATATATATATATATATATATATATATATATATATATATATATATATATATATACATATATAAAGGGTGGTTACATCTTAAGGGCCGATGTTGATTTTGAATAAAACACAAATTATTTAGGAAATTATTGTCATTTCTTTTTATTATGATAATATTGGTATGGTTCAATTATGTGTGGAACAAAATATCGGTCAAATGGCAGCCGCGACCTCGGCGGCACACCTCCATCCGATGGTCCAAATTTTCGATAACGCTGAGGCATAATTGAGGTTCTATGCCGTTAATGTGCCGAATTATCTCATCCTTTAGCTCTTGAATTGTTGCTGGGTTATCGACGTACACCTTTTCATTCAAATAACCTCAAAGAAAGAAGTCCAACGGTGTCAAATCACATGATCTTGGCGGCCAATTGACATCGCCACCACGTGAGATAACACGGCCATTGAATTTGTCGCGCAAAAGAGCGATTGTTTCGTTAGCTGTGTGGCAAGTGGCACCGTCCTGTTGAAACCACATATCGTCCGCATCCATATCTTCCAATTCGGGCCATAAATAGTTCGTTATCATCTCACGATAGCGAACACCATTCACAGTAACTGCCTGATCGGCCTCATTTTGGAAAAAATACGGCCCGATGATGCCGCCAGCCCATAAACCGCACCAAACAGTCACTCTTTGTGGGTGCATTGGTTTTTCGACAATCACTCTTGGATTATCATTCGCCCAAATGCGGCAATTCTGCTTATTGACGAATCCACTGAGGTGAAAATGTGCCTCATCACTGAACATGATTTTCTTCGAAAATTGATCATCCGCTGTTGCCATTGTGTATCTTGTTGCTCGATTATGTATGTTTCCATGGTTCAAATTGAGTTAATCTGAAATTGAGAAATGTCAAATGAAATGCAGAAAAAAGCTTGACGTTTAGGTGTGGTTTAGATTCAATATCCCTTAAAATTTAACCACCCTTTATAACATAACGCAATTCCACAGCTTCCCCACTCTGTAACGGAACGAGCTCTGATGCAGGGATTTTCGCGCCGTCGGGAGATGAACCGCCAGCTGGTGCGATCCGTCAGATTGTCTTGTGGAGCGCATATAAACCGAATTGCGCGGAACAATACAACGCATCTCCGAAGAACAGTACCCGTGATAATATCTGTAAAACAGATCGAGGTCGGCCACACGTCTTCGATGTGATAGCGACTGTAGTCCCGACGTCAGCGCCGAGTCCCCGATCAGGCGGATCGCTCGTCTCTGTATGGTCTCAAGTAGGCCGAGGGTATGGTTAGGAGCCGACTACCAAACATTAGAGAAATATTCGAGCGCGGGTTTAATTTGGGATTTATAGAGGAGACGAAGTTGGGCCGGAGTACAATATTTCTTGACTCTAAAAAGATAACTCAGTTTTCCAGACGCTGACCTGGCGATGCTCGACGCGTGTTTATGCCACGATACATTCCCACAGACCGTAACGCCGACCAATTTGAAGCTTTCCCCAGATTCGACGACCTGGTCATTCATCTCCAGCTCTGGAACCGACGATCCGGTTTTCTTTGTGAATGTTGTATATTGTGTCTTCGCTGCATTGAAGTCGACGAGATTGGCCCTTCCCCACTGTCTACATCTCACCAATCGGCCGATCACTCGAAAAGGAAGAAATAAAAGTACTATCATCCGCAAAACCGAACACTTTGTTATCCGTTGACTCCAACAAATCATTTATGTGAAGCAAAAACAAGGTTGGCGCCAAAATAGAAACTTGAGGCGCCCCCGAATTAACAGGATACAGATCCGAACGCTGGATACTAACCTTGCCCGAAAAAACAAATTATTATGGAAAATTTAACAAGCCTCATATTTGTTAAATAAGGCCAAGACCGGATCCCGGTTGTAGTGCCGATATGGGTGATGGTCCGAACAGTTATCATCCACAACAACCCGGATTGATCGATTTTCGAGGAAACTCTTCGTCCAATCGCAAAGCTGCTGGGAAAGTCTATATGAACGAAGTTCGCTCAACAATGCCCCGTGCCAGACGCGGTCAAAAGCCTTGGTGATATCCAATGCGACCGCCCTTGACTCACCATGTCGCACAATCACAGATTTTCATATATCGGTTATTAAGGTGTACCGCCTGCCACGGAATCCGTATTAACAATCATTCAGGAGTCCGTTGCACTCCAAATACTTAATTAACTCAGTATTGATGACCTTTTCCATCACCTTAGACAACATAGAGAGTAATGCTATCGGACGGTAATTTTGTGGGAGACACTTTTTTCCCGTTTTGGGGATTGGATGAACTCGAGCGATTTTCCAGCAGATAGTAAAGGTCCACCGAGCATGAGATAAACGAAAGAGTCTGCCGAGAACCGGCGATAGTTCTGGAGCACAGTTCTTAAGGACCATTGCTGGCACTCCGTCCGGCCGGTTGCCTTCCTAGAGTCCAATTCCCGTAGAATGCGTTGAATAATACGTGGGCGGACTTCACATCCCACATGGAAGACCGTGCCGGCCTAACACAGCTGGCTCTAAAAGACCGGGATCGTGGTTTGAATTCGCGGAAAATAAATTCGCGAACATATTAGTTTTATCCTTTGAATTTGTGACTAGTATCCCGCTGTCCGTCACTAACGGGGGGAAAGAGGAAGAAGCGAAGTTACTGCTGACAGTCCTTGCCATTAACCAGAAGGAGCGCGAACCACACGGGCACTAAAGAAGTTTATTGGTCACTCTGTCAGTGTGAGCTTTCTTCGTGGTATCGATCGCCTGGTTGCACGCGTTTCTGATTCCAACAAAATTCATTCTGTCAACATCGGTGGGATTAGAGAACCATTGCCTAAAAGCTCTATTCTCTGCCGTTGTAATCTGCTCGGATTTTCTATCAAACCAAGGCTTATCAGATGAACTTCGTTTGATGAAATGTGGAATGTAGATCTCCATCCCGAGAGGAATAATCTCTGTGACCGACTCCTCGCAAGCGTTAACATCAGAGACTCCGATGCACACCTCTGACCACGGAAAGGATCCGCAGAAATCTCGCAAGTCGTCCCAGTTAGCAGCCCCATACCTCCATATATGGCGAAGCCGCCGAGGCCGGTTATTCGTTTGAAATGCAAGTGGTTGCGCTACCGATACTAGGCAGTGATCTGAGTTTCCCAGTAGCGCAGAAACCTCTACGGTATAAATACTCGGTTCGGATATCAAAAACAAATCCAGTGTGTTCGCATCATCACCTCGGGCATCCGACACTCGCGTGGGTTCCTCCACGAGTTGAGTCAAGTTGTGGCTAACAGCGAACATCTCCGCCAACCTTCCAGTCTCGTCGGTGCTGTTATTTTGTACTAACCAGCCGGAGTTGACTACATTAAAATCGTCAAGGACGACAATTTCAGAAACCGGGTGGTTGATCTGTATCCAGTCGACGGTACGTGAAAGATGTTCGAAAAATGTCGCCGGTCAATCGTCATTCGGGGAGCGGTAAAGACAACAAAGAAATTTCACATAATTTCTCAGCACGACCCTCAACCATATGATGTCCATATTATTACTTTGTCACCAAATCGAAAAGCTGTCAAGATCAGATTGGAGAAGTGAGGAGTTTAGGGGAGAGCGGATTGTCTTGAAGGTATTTGGTATTACCCGCATAAAGTGAGATAGAGGAGTGATTGATAGAGGAACCTATGTCGTTATTGGTTAGAATAAATAAGAGGGGGCCGAGATGACTGCCCTGGGGGACCCCTGAAGTTGGAAAAAAAGGGATGGGAGAGGGTGGATCTCAATTGCACGCGGCAGGTTCGATTATTAAGAGATGATAAAATAAATTTAATCAGTAGGAGTTTATAGCCGAGGGAAAATAATGAGGTTGTGGGGGATTTTTGTCGAAGGCCTTGCTGAAATCGATAGTGATTACATCGACTTCATTGCATTTTCTAAGGCAAGGAGTGTGTGGGATATGAATTCCACAAGGTTGATAGTAGTGGATGGAGAGATATGGGCTTGCACCGGAAACATAACGCATCATATAGAAGCCCTATAGCGTTTGCGACGATAGTGAAGAACGTGTGAATCGAACTGACCCTATGATGGTTAGAATCACGAAAAATGTAACCGATGCTCAACATACCAGGCCACTGCCGCGTGCACGAATTCGATTGCTAAACTCAAGTAAACTCAACTGATGTGGAATTGCTATGTAATTGCTTGGTATACGGCTGGTGCATTTTCTTATTCGATTGTCTTTCGGTGTTCTACACTACTTGCTTGTATATTGTGTGTGTATCTGTTAGAAACGTCACAGGCCTTCAAACAGTTTAGGAATGTGCGAAAGCTTAGCAGTGGTACGATAATTGGATATATCGTTTTTTGGTCCGCTTTTGTGTATGGGGGTGATATAAGAGGATTTCCAAATGTCTGGGAATACACCTTGTGAAAAGAAAAGATTAAGGATTAAACCGAGCTGGAAGAGAGAGAAGAGACACATTTTTTTAAGAGGATAGCAGGGAGTCCGTCTGGGCCCGGACTGAATTCGTCTTTCATTTGTTTTAGTTTTTCTCTAATGTAATATAATATGGTGTTGTGGAATGTGTAGTGGGGGTAGAGCCCCCCCCCCGGGGGGCGGGGGGGGGGGGAATTCAGGCAGGCCAGTGAAGTAAGAAGGGTTAAGCTCGAAAGAGTTGTCCGTGAAGGATTGTTTGAAGAAGGACGCGAAAAGATTGGCGATGGTATGGGAGTCCGTTGAAGTAGTCGAGCCATAGAAGAGAAAGTTAGGACAGGCATTAGACATGCATTTGTAGTTGATAAAGTGGAAGAAATATTTGGGGTCGTTGATCAAGTTGTATTGTGCTTTAATAAGGTTATTGTGGTGGATTGAGCTCTGTAAATTGATTAAAGGATAGTTGGAATAGTCTAGGGGAGAACGCGTTTTTAGGAAAGTGTTCCACAACTTATTCCTCTTATTACGAAGGGTACGGGGTTCACGGTTATACCAAGGGGGCGATGAGAACGTTATTCTATGTCGGAAAAATGCAACATATAGGGGTATGGAATTGTAAATTTCTGTGTAGAGAGAGGCAGTAGCGTTAAATTATATCGTTAAAGCGTAGTGTGATATTACTAAGGTACTCATTTATGAGGCAGAAGTTGGCTTTTCGGAAGTTATAAGAAAATTTGTTGGGGGGAGGTGTGGGGTGGGGCGAGTAGTGGTGGTATAGCAGAAAGGCGGGGGTGGTGATTGTCAATAGTTGAGAGGATGTTGGGAAATCGCCGAGGGCTACGATGTCATATTGGGAAGAACTCAGCTAAGTTACGCGGTCGATTGCAGAAATTGCAAGTTCGTAAGATTCGACAGTTCGCGAAGGTGGTATGTAAAAGCAAATGATGTATAAAAACTTTAAGCAATATTCAGTTTGTATTGCGACATAGTCCAGGTTGGGAGAAGAACAGGTTAGTCCTTTTTGGATTGCAAGCAGCATCCCACGAGAGGGGGGGTCAGGAGAGGATCGATGAACATCGTCGTCCCGAAAAACGTTGAAGGAGTGGGGGAACAGTTCATGGCTATTGATTCGGTCAGAGCGTATATACAACCGGGAACCGGTCTTGGCCTTATTTAGCAAGTCCTGAGGTTTGCTAAATTTTCCATAATGATTTGTTTTTTCCGGGCAAGGTCATTAAGTCTTGCGCCAGAGGCTCCCCGAGGATGTTGTCTGATGTATTGACGGAAAGGGGGGGGGCGGGGGGTTCGCGACACAATTTTTGGGATCCTACTTATGTGTGGGATGATGGAGCTTTTCGAAATGTAGGGGAATACGCCTCGAGAGAGTGAGAGATTGAAGGTCAGCGAGAGGGGTGCAGAGAGAATGGATGAGCATTTCTTGAGGAGATTTGCAGGGATACCATCAGGGCCCGGTATAAACCCGTCTTTGAACTCCAGTTGCGTGGATTCAATTGCGGGCGAATCAAAGAAGTTGTAGAGAATGGGCCCAGAAGAAAAGTTAGGTAAGTAGTTGAAGTATTACGGACCAGGAACAAAGGAACGAACACGACGTGGAAAAGGCTATTGTGGTGAAAAGTTTTGGGTGAAGATTTTTTTGAGTTACACTAGGGGGGGGGGGGGGCATTTACGATTGGGGCCATTTCTATGAATTAGGGAAGTGTTCACGTTAATATCGCATTTAAAGATGGAAATTTACCCAGATTAAGATTGTCACCTGTCCGGTGAAGAAAAAACCATTCATAAGAAGAAGGGAAAAAAATGAAAAAGTTGCTTACCTTAAGCATCGGCGTTTGTGGAGACGGCGATGGTAGTGAACGCAAAACAATTGTTTTTGCCTAATTTAAGGAGCCTCTCATTCCATTCGTCAAGGGTCCAGGTTGTTCCAAGGCGAGAAACAGTGTGAGATGCGACGGTCGGGAACTCAGTGTTCGCAGGTACAGTTGTACAAAAAACCCTATACCACAAGGAATTTGGCAGGTATAACTGAGCGGCATTGCTTACCTGGAAAGTGGGCATATCAATTTTCCATTCACTGCAATTACATGCAGACATTTCTACTCTTATGAGTTTTCTCCACAAGATGCATGTAATGCATCCTCGAAAAAGCCCTGAGAAAGAAATCTCATTCAAATATTACGGCGGCATTATATGGCGCCAACGATATTTATGCCAAGCATGATTTCCACCAATGTGCACCATCTTCATGTGTGGAAGAACGGTCGCATCACTAAACAACCGATGCAACCTGAAATATATTTGGATGCGCATATCTCCTGCCTAATACCATCGCACACGTGCAGGAGACGTTCTCTCGTTTCTGTTTTACAGCGAGCATCTCGGTAGCTAAATCAATCCACAGGCAATGTATGAACCATGCCTAGCTGTCCCAAGAGAACCAAACCAAGATAGCACCAGCGAAAATGCGGCACCAATTGCTAACGGGGATGTACGATCAGCATAAATGCTGTACGCAGTTGCCATCGTATAAAATCCGACGTCCCTTTATACAACGAGTGCACAGCAGAAACCCTTATTGATCATTCTCTATGTTTGATTTACACTCAATTGCGTGCAAGTTGGCCAGTCATAAAACCTCAACGAGTATCATGCTTAGCGACATGAACACCTGCGCGTTCTACGGCTTGCCTACGCAGCAAGCGTATCCTTTGACGGGAACACGGAGTATCGATGTTTCACGGTTCGCATGCTCTAGGATGCTCTGCATGGGCGACCGGGGTAATCATGGTGTGTGTGCGCATCCTGAATGAGACCGGTCGTCAGAGATTTTTTTTCCCTACAGGTCGTTTGGCCGGGGGGATGTATTTGAAGTTCTATTTTTATCTTACGGATGGTGGGTTTTGTTGGACGATGAAGCCAGTCCGAACCCCCTACGCTCCAGTTAGCGACAATTAACCAGCACAGCGTACAGCCTTCGCGACACCAACATGACCCCCAACCGACCCCGCGAACCATCTCATCTGTCCCTTCGACTCAAACCACCTTGAGAGACGCGACGCAATCCGCGGTGCCTCCCCGTGACTCGACGCACACGCGCGGTCTGCAAGCAGGACCCTCGCGTTGCGAGGTGAACCTCCATCGAGATATAAATCAGCTACGCGCGGAAGTGCGAAATGTCGCGCGCGCTGTCCAAAACCGACCAATCAACCAACAGCTGCAAGCGCGGACTTCCCAACGAATTTTCAATACGTCTAGAGGCCCACCGACTACAAGCGAAAACGCGCCACCGCCTGGGCAGAATAATCCAAACAGGGCCCTAATACACGGCTGGTGCGTGTACCATCGACGTTTTGGGGCAAAGGCTAGCAAGTGTAAACAGCCTTGCGGTTGGAAGCGAACAGCCCCTGTACAAACCCCAACGTTAAACTAGAACTACCGACCGTAATTAGGACGCCAACCGTCGGCGTCCCGCAGATAAGGCGCTTAACTATTAGGGACCCTCAGACAGATATTAGTTTTACTGTCGACACCGGCGCCGACATTTCCGTCCTTCTTAATCATAATTAGAGATGAAAGGTCCATTTCATTCCTATTTGCTTTTACTATCACTTCGTGTTCACACAAAAAACACTTGATGTGTCTGACGTTTGTCAATGTTGGCTTATCTTCTCAATGTTTTTTTCGGGATTTCGCACTGCACACTTTTTTAAATAGGGTGTAGGCACAGAATAATTTTGTTAGTTCGTTCGTTCGCAGCGGATATGGATATGGTTACTTGCAATCTCAGTCATTGCATCACTCGTGGTTTAGATTTGTAAAACCTATTTATGTCTACGTCTCCGGCACAACTAAAACATTGTTCATCCCCGTTTTTTTTTCGCTGAAACGGGATTCTCTTTAGTAAACAATACACTATTTAACTTATTGTTTTCATTATTTCTCGTGATTTCATCGTTTTGTTCAATTTCAATAAGCTTCGCTTTCGAGTTTTCAAAAATCGGAATTTCAATTAAAATACAAAAATATATATACTCAGTAAGTAAAGAATCTGTTATTGATAGTAGTTCATTGGATATGACAATCTCTGCTTCTTCGCGCCATTCTGCTTTTCTAGAGAAATCTGCTACGTATTACGACATCGAATAATTTGCCCCTTGCTCCATCCATGGGGCTAGAGATTCGAAAATTTTCTCTAAGTGATCCCACGCTTTCTTCGACGTCGTTGCGTTTCTCACATAATTTAATTAATTAGGTCTGATACTATGATTTTTCAACGCCAATGCTTAAGGGTCTTTTTTAATCTAGTCACCTGTATTTTCTTCTGGTTTTGTTTCTCTGTCCCCTTTTTATATGCTCCTTCCACACTTCATAACTAGTTTTGGTTAGTTTTTCAATGCTCGTGAAACCGGCCGCGGTAACTATTTTTGTACTTAGTTGCTTTTATTTTTGAAATCTAAAGCAATTCACTTGCACGCGTATTTTGAGGCTCCTGGGCCCATAACCCGACAGATTATTCAGCAGGGAATGAACAAACAAAAAGACGTCCCGCTGAGCACAAAAAAGGGTAAACGCCATTTAGACGTTTCGAATATCAAACCAGTTATGAACACGTATGGTCGATTTAATTTGAAGGATTCCAAACTTATAAACAATATTGAAATCGAATAGCCCGGTACAACAAAATGTTATATAAACATTTTCTCTATACCATGTGACCATCTCGTTTATTGTATGATCCATGTTCCATTTCCTAAGTGAAGCCCTAAAATTATTGTAGTTTTTGCAAATTTAAATATTCAAAGGTGTTGCTGAAGAACTTATATAATCAATGGAATTTTAAACACGGACTAACTAACTCCTTTTTATTAAAAAATTAATCGGATAAAAAATTGTATAATAAACACATAAAATTGTATTAAAAAATAGTTATATTGACCACCACGCGATAATAATTGGCCACCATTAACGAATCATTGAAAGAAAAAGTGAGTGGGCTAGGTCCAGCAGCATGCTGGCTAGCTCACAAACGCCTCGAGTCGTGGTCCCGTATGGCCAAAGAACGGGTCGGGGCAGTTCGACGATTGCCAGTTGAACGTAATCCAGAAGAGAATCCATCGACAACACCACCACCAATGACACCGTCGTCGGCGTCATCGACCACGACCAGTGGTATCGGTGGTAGTGTCAGTGGCGGAAGCTGTGATCTCTCAAGTGACTCTCCAATGGAGGATGGAAAAGTTAAGGATGCTTCGTAAAATTAGTACATATCCACTAATTGGCTGTCGTTTTGTTTGCTCTCCCACCGTTTCGTTGCAGGAATGTAATGTAACTAAAGAAGCTCAAGCTATCCAACCATTAGCATCGGTTCCGCCCCATATAGTTAACACTGAGCTACTCCGCGGACCTTTAGAAGTTAGCCCAAGTCCATTGCACACACACTTACAACATCAAAGCAAATCATTTCCACCACGTCTGCAACGCACACCATCCGTGTCGAGTCAAAGTAGCGTAGATAGTACACCATCAAGACAATCGGTAGAGTTTAACAAATCTGACAAGATCTGTGAGAATTATTTTGAATTAACTCTGATATTCCAGGGACATCGTGGTTCTTCACCACAAATAAGGACTTTTGGACCAGATGGACGGAGTTCTCTTCCTTCCGATCATGGATTATCACATGTAAGATCATTACAATTAATTCTATTATCCTTACTAAGTCACTTTGGTATTCTTAGATTTCACGATCGCCTAGTCCAATGCGCACAATCAGCTTAGACGCCCGCTGCTGTTCTCCAGCAGCTCCTGCCGACCTTAGTGATATACGAGCATCATCACCATCGCAGAGTAGCCTGGCCTCCATTGCCGGTGGTAGTGCAAGCAACATCTGTTTACAAAGTCCAAAGGTAGGTCGTTGTCTATCGCCACTTTTGATACCACCTCGATCTCAGCCAGGAGGAATCGATCCGAGTTGTGGTCCCGCATCACCATTGGGCGCATTACAATTGGACTTGTACACTCGACAAGAAGGACCGCTCTATTTGACCGCACCCGAATCCAGTCCAGCATTGGGTCGTTTGCATCTGAGAATTAAATACGATTACCACCTCTTTGATCTGACTGTGCATTTGATTGAAGGTAAATGAGAATTTTAATTACTAAGTCTAATAACAATAATGTAATTCGGGTGATTTCAGCTCATAATCTATGTCCCAT
This sequence comes from Microdon myrmicae, assembly GCA_963931805.1. Lineage (NCBI taxonomy): Eukaryota > Metazoa > Arthropoda > Insecta > Diptera > Syrphidae > Microdon > Microdon myrmicae. The sequence continues at coordinate 78,849,928 of OZ007501.1, read as the reverse complement.
TGAGGAAGGAGGTTTTCGAGATCCTTATGTTCGCCTGATGTTGGTACCAGCCGTTGATGAACGTCCACGGCAGACCCATCGACACCGTGGTGAATCGAATCCGTATTTTGATCAGCATTTCAAATTCCCTGTATCGAGGGACCAGTTACAGGGCAAGGATTTAGTACTTCAGGTTCTGGACTACGACCGATACTCGCACAACGACATTATCGGCGAAGTCAGGGTTACCATCGATGAACTAGATTTGTCTAAATCTGTTGAGGTGAGAACAAATGAACATTGGGATATGCTACTCAATAATATTTTTAAATATTTTTTGAAAATCCGTTTTTATATATATTTAGGTTGATTAAGAAGTTTTTAAAGATGATTTATGTAATGACATAGCTTTGAAATGGTTAGCTGCATTTGGCAACTCTTTTGTTTATTTGACAACAGATCAGCTGATTAGTAATGACAACTTTATTGAAAGTGGTGCGTCGAGTGTGGAGTGATTAGAGAACGAAAATGAATAAAGTTACGCAAGGAATTCGCTGTATTTTACAATGTTACTGTGATAAACGGGGGAATGTGACTTGGGCATGGAATATTTTGCGACATTTACGGGAAAGGTACTCGATGTCTTCCAATTGTCTGGAAAGGGTTCGCTCGCTTTTATTCTAGAACTTTAGATGCGGAAACACGTTGTTTTCGTCGACGGTGAAGAATCACCAAAAAAGTCTACGAAATCACAAACAAATTTTCGACAAAATCAACATAGTAGTAGTTATGATATTGCTAAGATCAGAAAAGTGGATAATGGCAAATTCCGACATAGGAACCGTCGTAATTACCATTAGGATAATTCCTATGTGGTGACGCACGGAGGCCACTCTGTCTTTCAAACAATCCTAGTCTTCGCCAAAGGAAAAAAAATGTAATTAGACAAACAACTGCAGAGTTCATAAAGCCCACAGCCAAATTTTGTTCCAAAAAAATGGAAAATAAGTTAAATTTTGATTCTGAAAGAAGCCGAATGCTCAAAAACGTGGTTTCTAAAGAAAAAAGTGGTGTAGTAACCTTTCACCTTTGAACAGTCGCGAGTACTGGAAAAAAAATTCGTGAGGCAGTGAGGCCGAGTAAAATTCGTCAAACAAATTTTGAGTTAAATCATCGCAAACGATCGACTGAAGTTGTACTTCAAAGAGGGAAGAAAAGGACCTAAGATTATATATGATAATGAAAAAGATCTAAAGAGTATACATAATAAATCATGACGTTCACAATAAAGTGTTTTCAAGTAACTGTAAACAGAACATTACCCGCTTTATTGCGCCGGAAGTAGTAGAATGTATCCGCGGAGGTTTTCGAAGAGTTCAATTCTAATGTAGCATGGTGCGCGACAAGGATATTTGTCTGACAAACAGCGGCGGCAGTAATATTATGACTTATACATTCTGTCAAATGTCTACCCGGGATTTCTCATTTAAACGTTGTCAAATTTCTTTTTGCCACAAAGTTGGCAGCATGGTAAGACATAATGACGTCAAGTGTTGGCGCTAACTGTCAATTAGTTTGCTTACATGTGCTGATATTGTTGGTTCACCTTAAGTACGTTTTTCGATTTTTATTATGGATCATTTGGTTGAGCAATGAGTCTGCATTAAATTTTGTTTTTCAACAGAATTTCTTGTACGGAATCCTTGAAAAAGTTAGTAAAACCCATGGCAACTCAGTTCTATCGAACTTACAAATGTATGAATGGTAAATCATCATCATCATCATCGGCACTACATCCGGGATCTGGAATTGGCCTTATTTAGCAAGTCTCGAGGCTTGTTAAATTTTCCATAATAATTTAATTTTACGGGCAAGGTTATTAGCCTTGCGCCGGGCATAAATGGTACAACACATTTAAAATCGCTCGCCAAGACGTTACTGGTTTGCCTGGGACGAGCACTCCAACAACGGGTGTAACAGAGGAAATCATGATTACAGTGAAGGAATTGGTGCTTGAATATCATTGCAGCACAAGAGCAAAACATTTCACACGAATCTGATCGTAAGATTTTGGTCGATATTTTGTAGATAAGACGCATCGCAGCAAAGCTTGTTCCAAAAGAGCTGATTTTTTTGCAAATAGAGCATCGTAATAAGTGGTGGTTGAAGACATGGCTTCTCGAGTCACCAGTGCCTCCACGTTCATGCAACGTATAATAACTGGTGACGAGACATATTCTACGAGTATGATATGCAAACAAATCAACAATCATCCGAATGACACCACCAAAATGAGCCTTGTGCGGGTTCTTTAAGGCTCGCCCGAAAAACCACCCATCGTCCTAACCCAACTCCCCTTTCCCAACCTGCAATACCATTACCAATCATAGCCTCTTACCTGCATATGAGCAGTTCATAGCTCTCCTTAAATTATTTCTTGCCTGAAATATAAGCCCACGGCAAGATCATCATCTTGCCATGGCATCAAACCATCATATCTACCAAACCATTTCGGTTCCATCAAACACACCCCAATCCTCCTGTGTCGTCTTGTTCCAACAATCCGTTGGTCCAAAAAGGCAAGTCGGGCAACTTGCTTGCTTGCACATCTGCAAGCCAAATTTCCTATGATCGATCGCCTAAACCGATAACCAATCATCGAGTTGGACACGACCATAATTGTTGTCCAAACAATCAAATCAACTGCCGTGTCCCACGATCCGTTTTTCTAAATCAAACACACAGTAATCTCACTGCGTGTATTTTTCCCTACCATCCGTTGGTCCATAGTCAAGCTGGATAAGTTATATGTTTGCACATCTGCAAGTCAAATTCCCCATGATCAGTCGCACAAGCGATAAACGATCATCGAGTTTCACACGACCCATGATTGTTTATCCAAACAATCATATCAATGGCCATGTCATATGATTCGCTCCCAAGCCAAACATGCACCCATGCATCCTAGTCCCTTGCCATCGTAGGCGAAAAATCTATCCGTTATCGTTTATGATAGCAATACGGCCAGCCTCCGTACACGATCATCTATTTGATCAGCTGCATGTTTGATATCTCTCCGGAGCACCCTTCGCATTTTCGTTTGTCCTTGCTTCCAGTGAATGGGCATTCTACCAGACCTGTACGGTCACAATGGAAATACTTCCATTAAAACCCAAATCGATCGTTCGTTGGTCATCACCAAAGAAAAAGATCCGATTTGCTCCTCCCACATCGGTGGAAATCCACCACAGCCAGCGAGTCAGATTAGATATTCCGTGAGGTACATACGGAGTGCGGTTGCGTTTCGAATCTACGTGAGATACCCGTTCCTTTTATAACTACGCAGTTACTCTAAAACATCCATATCTGTTCGTTACAGTCCAACGAAAGAAAACCTATTAACAGTTCAATAAATATTCAAACTTGTGTTCTCGTACGCGATGTCGATTTAAATTAAACTATAGACTCTGTATTCGCCGATGTGAATGTGACTTCTTATGTTGAGTTAAACCTCAAGCTCGATTAACAGTTCAATAAATATTCAAACTTGTGTTCTTGTACGCGATGCATAGTTAGGTTAAACAATAGATGCGGTATCCGCCAAGTGAATGTTATATTTTATGCAGAGTAACTTTAAGGCACGACTATCAGTTTAATATAGATACAAACATCAACACCTGAGTTTTAATTTCCTACTTACTTGGAGTTCGGTTTCTTTCGACAAACAATTTTCAGTGAGACCAGTGGTAAATGTTGGGGTGGTTAGTGAATCCGTGTCATACTGACACACCACACAATCAAACCCCCCACAGCCTAAGCCAAAAACCACGACAAAGTCGATCAAAAATTAAGCTCATTCTCATTGTTTTCTTCGATTATCGTGGTATGGTGTACTATGAATTCCTTCCGCAAGGTCAAAGGTCAATAAATAAGCAATACCACGTAGCCATTATGAAGCGCTTCAGAGAGAATGTTTGTCAAAAGAGTTCGGATTTGTGGGACGACAAATCTTGGATCACCATAATTCACTATCATTTTGGGCGAGTTTTTGATCAAAAACTCAACCAAAACGACCGAACTTCCACCATATTCGCTAGATATGGTCCCCTGTGACTTTTCCCAATTTCCCAAACGCAAATTGCCAGTTCGTGGAAAACGTTTCGAGTCGACTGATGTTTTATGGCTGGGAGAAATCGAAGAAGGGGCTAAAATCGATCCCGGTCGGTGTGGATGATTGGATTAATTATTGGCATAAGTGTATTGACTCGGAAGGGGTCTACTTTGGCGATCAAATAAATTTTGATGATTTATTCAAATTTGTTGTCATTTGACAGAATGTATTGGTCCCGAAGGAACACAAATATATACTAGATTACCTCGTGGTAAGTTGCTTGTACCAGTTATTGCATCAGTTATAACAAAAACAGAGTTATAAAGAAAGAATTACGATCAATTCAGCTCCCCCAAAAAGTTGATCAAACCCTCCTAGTTGGCTTTCTCATAGAGCTATACCATTTTTGAAGAGCTTTTCGTTAACGCTGTGACTTAGAAGAAATTTAGCTGACAAAAGAACGCCCAAAGGCGACGAAGACACTCCCAATGTTAATATAAAGGGTGATCCTGTGTGGAAGAAGCTTAGTGCACCAGACACCAAAAGAAAACTGTTCGAAAGAAGAAGGTTGTCCACCGAACAAATACGACAATAAAACGCACTGTTTAATGGTTTACAAAGGTTCTTTTTTTATCCACAACAATTGTTAGGTATTTAGTGAGATTACAAAAAAACTGATTTTAATTACACTGATAGTTATTTTTTTGTAATTAATTAAATGAACAACATGTATTAAATATCGCTGGGAACCTTACGAATATATTAATTTAAGCATTCTCTTTGCCATCGTTCAAACGTTCACAATACACCAACTATCTAAACACTTCGCACTATTGGTTCCGACTATACTATTAACTGGGGAGGAAAAACGACTCCTCAATGGTACACGTCCCCGATGGGCCACGGGGAGCGGGAGAAAAACCTACCGTCGCGATCGGTGGTTGCATTTAGACTCCACGGTATTTACGCATCTCCGGCCATACGGGGAGCGGAAGACGAACCGTCCGGATCGGTGGTTGAAATACGACTCAATGATTCAACCCTCATTTGGGGTGAGTTTGGTGGTGTGGTGAAAGGGAAATGAAATTTCCTTTGACCAGTGACCAATGGAAGGCGATCGCTGGCACGCAGTGGTGTGCGTGTGTGATCGTACACATCACCGTGTTTATCGATGCATTTAGCAAAGGATAAACGAAACCTGAAACGAGGGAAGACGAACAAAGGGATCGTATAGATCATTGTTTATGAATGTACATTGCGGCTGTACTGATAGACCGCAATGCATCATGCACATGGTGCTAATTGGTTTCAGCTTATTTACAGGGATTTGGCGTTTATAGCATCGACGCCAAGGGTAAGTATTCAATTCCTATTTGCATTTGCCTATGCTATCGGTTTTGGTTTCAGCATCGTTTGCGTCAATTGTGTGCAGCTGCATTGGATTGTTTATAGTGGGGAGAAAAAGGTCGCCGGCCAATGTGTATGTAAAGTGATTTATTATACCATGGTGAGGGTGGGAATAGGCGACGCAATGTTTCTGATCCTTGTTATGATGGTTACAATATATGTAAACCAAATTATCTCGTTTTCAGGAATTCGACTAGGGAAAATGCGTATGTAAGATTGGGATTTGCCTGGCAACCGAAGGTGCCGAATTGGCTTGGGATTTATGATGTTTGGAACAGAATTCTTATAGAGAATTTTGAATTCGAATAAATGAATGAAGGTAAGAATTCTCTTCTGGAACGTTTGATAGACTTGATGCATAAAGCGTTTACAGGTGCTAATGTGATTGCATTAGCAGAAACTTATGAAGGCTGGGTTGTAGTTATGGGGGTTCTTCGGGTGAGTAGACAGTGGGGTTTGGCGGAACCGCCACAATCCCTTAAGACCGATACCGTGAAAACAATGAAATACAGCTGCGAGTTTAATTCTATTTCAATTATTATTCTATTATTCAATGAATTGATTGATGACAATTATGTGTGGGACAAAATATCGGACATATGTTCGCCGATCATTCTCATTGCACTTTTCTATATTTGTCGTCACTTGTCGCTAAAGTTGCTCGTTCATGGTATTGATGCATGATCACTTTACTATAACCTAACGCCACCTCTAGCCCCTTCTCCTGCCTTCTTAATGTGTCCTGGTTACCTTAGGTTAAACCTAATTAAGATAGTTCTTAAGCTCTTTAGTTTGTAACTTATATATACTTTAGTTGTAGGTAATTATGTTGTTTGAATTAAGCCCCACTAAACCATGCAACAATAGTCGCCCGTAGCTTATGAATGATGACAGGTCTTGAGATACGCGAGAAAAATAAAGATTCCTTTTGGATTAAAGGAAAAGCAAATGGAAAACATCTACAGGGAAAAAGGGAAGTGAATGAGATCTGACAGCTAATTGGCTGCGCCATCTACCGTTGAGTAGATGGCAACAGAAAAGATTAATGGAAATGAATCCGTCCAGAGACAAGATGGGGATGTACGCATCTCACATCCAACATTAGGCTTATCGTCAAAATCGACTTCAGATAAGCTCAAAGCAAAAAGTTTATTGGGACAAAATATATATATATATATATATATATATATATATATATATATATATATATATATATATATATATATATATATATATATATATATCGCATTGTGTTGGCGGCCAGTTTGGGTCGCATTTCGGGAGATAATACATCCACGGAACTTCTTGCACAGAACGCCCACCGTTCGCTGCGTAGCAAATCCTGTTGAAACCATACGTTCTCCAGATCCATAACTTTGTTTTGATCACAAAACTCCCTTATAATGTCGCGGTATTGTTCACCGTTCACGATAATAGCTTGTTCGGCATAGTCTTTGAAGAAATACGGACCGATCATGCCACCAGCCCTAAATCCACATCATACAGTGACTCTTTGTGGAAGTATCATCATCATCGGCACTACAACCTGGAACCGGTCTTGGCCTTATTTAGCAAGTCTTGTTAAATTTTCCATAATGATTTGTTTTTTCCGGGCAAGGTCGTTAGTCTTGCGCCATTGTGGATGTATAGGTTTCTCAATTATCACTCTTTGATGTTGATCCGCGACAATTCTGCTTGTTGACGAATCCACTGGGGTAAAAATAAGCCTCGCCACCGAAGATGATTTTGCGTAAAAAGTAATCATTCTCTGCAGCCACCTTTTGCATCCATTGAGCGTATAGGAGACGTTGCAAATAGTCGACAAACTCCAGTTTTCCTGTCAATTGGACCTTGGACGCTTGTAAGCTTAAAATTTTCATTTTCTTCTCTGTACTCAGATGCTCAACTACACCATCGCATACAGCAACGACATTATCAAAGTCACCGGAAAGACGAATCTATGTTTTCGGAGCGACGATCACCACAAATTTGAATTTTTCGAATTTCTGCAGGCTCTTCTGAATTGTAAACTTGTTCAATTTGCCAATTCTTTAACCTCACAAGTGTTAACAAAACATAAACAACGTTTGATGAATCGACGTCGATCCCAATTCATATTATACCCATGTTCACACTGCGGAAGGGTGAACTCGAAAAGATGAACACACTTTATTAGGTTGATAGCTGAGGAACACGTTAAATAACATAGACTGATGGAATAGTCCATATTCGTTGATTTTTGAGTTGGCTTTCATGCTTGAAAAAAGCGAAGAGCTTTTTTGGTTGCAGAAGTTACTGGCTGGAATAACAAACCCATTTAGATTACCCGCAATACAGATTTCAGTGGGATGGTGTGTTATTTTCAACAGATACATACGAACACACAAATCGTAGTGAGAAACACAGCTCAAAAGAGAATCGAAAAAAGCCGTGTTTCAAGACCGACTATTTCTTTGGTATTTTTTTTTTGATGGGAACAAATGTATTATTAATAAAACGAAGCTTATCACATGTTTATATATTATTTATTATGAATTGAATGAATGAAAGTGCATTTTTTTTTCAGAAAATACAAAATGGCGGCACGTGGTCGTTGAAAAAAACATGTTTTTAAAAAGTTGCTCCGGAGCTTGCAAAATATCTTGAAGAGTTTTGATCCAGCTAAAATATGCAAAAATTCTTCTTAAACTACATGAAAATGTCTAGTTTATGCCGTACAAAATTTTGAGAATATAGATTTTTGAAAAAATGACAAGCTGTTTATTGTGACATTTGTTTATTAATAACTTAAGCCAACTGGGAAGCTCTGAACAACTTTTTTGGGAAGTTGTATTGGTCGCCATTTTCCCTCAATAATGATATTGTCTCTATAGCGAACACATCGACAGGCTCGATTCTGCTTGCCATGCGAACCTTTATTCCACTCAGAGTAAAGAGCATCAAACCCAAAACACATATGTGGTTCGATTTCGAGTGCAGACAAGCCAATAAGGCTAAGGAGTTGAGCTTGCTATTGTATAAATCAAATAATTGTAAATGGATAGTTTTCTTTATTTATTCTAATAATGTTAACAAAGTGTTTTATATTTATATTAATAACCCTAACGCTCGAACATTCATCCCGTTCACAAAACGGGCGACAAACCGCCCCTCTCTTCTCATCGACTCATAGCACTACCTTCTATTTTAATTGAATCATTGATAACCGTCAATTTTCGAAATATCTGGAATCAAGTGACCACCTCAATAACCATCAATATGGCTTTCATAGCAACAGGTCCACAGTAGATTTGATGGATTCCATCCACTACTTCGGTGAAAGTAAAGACATTGCAAAAGCCCTCGACAGAGTTTGGCATCCAGCCTTTTTATCAAAATTAGATTCATATGGATTGAACAATTCCCTGATCCAATGGTTCTGGCCGTTCAATCCAAGTGATTCTTGACGGTGACAAATCTGTCTCTCATCAAATTAATGCAGGTTGCTTTTTTGTTTTCAGTAGGAACGTGGAAATCTTCAAAAGATACCTCTAGACCGATCCAGAGGCTTGCCGGATTTTTACCGACTAAAACCACCTCCCACCAGGCACATATTCCCGTTGATCTCCGCGGAACTTTCTTTTAGATATTCCATCGGCAAGCAGGACGGATTTTATCTGTTACTCCCCTCGTCGCGTCGCATCATGTCATATAGTATAACATTTGCTACGAACCGTTTGGAATTCAGTATATGTTCTATTACACCTGTCGGAATAACTGTCCGTCTCATTCGTCCCGCCAAAATCGTTCGTGCGGTCTCGAATCTCACGCACTCTGTGAGTACGTGTTTCGCATTTTCTATTTTGCCTTCGCAACACAAGCAGTATGGGTGATTCACATGCTTATACTTGTGCAAGTATTATCAAAAGCACCAATGTCCTGATATTACCTGAGTCAAGTAATTCTCCTCGCTACGTTTTCTTTTCACCCAGGTTTCTACATCAGGTATCATGGTGTGGGTCCATTTTCCTTTGGTGGAAGAATACCACCTTTGATGCCATTGTCTTAGGCTTAAGAGCTCTAATTGTGGCCGCATTCTCCTTCGATTTTCTTATGAGACGTCATGTAATGCAGCGTTTTCTTTAGTTGCAATGTCAAGTGGTGTCCTCCCGGCCAAAACAATTATTGCATCTGCGGACACCGTTCGGAATGCACAGCGTACTCCTAGTCATGCCAGCCTATGTGCTGAGTTCACTCCCCTTATTTACGACTTATACTGTGCGGCTCCTGCCCATATGTGAGATGCATACATTATAATGGAGGTGTTGACACTGGTTATCAGTATCCTTAGGTGGGGCCGGGGTTCACCAAGATTGGGTAGCAGTCTCGCCAAAACTGTGCATACTTGTGGCATTTATAACAGATACACACACAATACACAAGCAAGTAGTGCAGAACCCCGAACGAAAATCGATTAAGAAAATCCATCAGCCGAATACCAAGCAATAACATAGCAATTCCACATCAGTTGAGTGTACTTGAGTTTAGAAGTCAAATTCGTACACGTGGCAGTGGCCAGATGTTTCAACGATTCGCTTCTCACCCGTTTCTCCGGGTGTTCAATTCACCATCTTCGCTATCCTTGCTTAACGCTATAATTGGTGAGCCCGGCGTGATACACAGCACACACTTTCCCATAGTAAACAGGGCTTTATACTACTACGATTCCGACTTCTGCGCAGAGCGCCGACTCATTCGCCTGCTCCGACGATCTTTCGCTCGCTCGCTCCTCGCTACATGGTTCGCACACGAAGTTGATCGTAACAAAGTTACTGAGGAGGGAGTAGTGTGCGTTTCTAACAGATACACACACAATATACAAGCAAATAGTGAAGAACACCGAACGAAAACCGAATAAGAAAATGTATCAGCCGCATACCAAGCAATAACACAGCAATCCCACATCAGTTGAGTGTACTTGAGTTTAGAAATTGAATTCGTACACGCAGCAGTAGCCTGATATAACGTCAGTTCGAATCACACGTTCCTCACTATTGTCGCGATATATTTTTGCCCTTTTTTTCACCTGTTTTCCTCAAGTGTTCCTTGAAGGCCAACCTGTTGTCGACTATGACACGAATATATTTAATATAAGGACTGGATCTGATTGTTTGTCCTTCTACTTGCGAATCAAGGTGTTCAACTGTACCCAATGATTCCAATGATCTGGGACATTGATCCTGAGCATACCGTCATACATGATATTCCATAACACTGGGCCTAATACAGATCCCTGAGGTACACCCGCTGCTGTTTTATATTCCTGTGGTACCTCACCTGTGTCATAGAGCAGTCTTCTATCCGAGAGATAATTTGCTAGTATACGCACCAAGTATGGTAAGACTTGTAGATCGCCTAACGCTTCTAGAATCCGATTCCGGTTCACCGCGTTAAATGCATTTTTAACATCTAGTGTGACCACCGCGCAATATTTTTTCGTACCTGCTACCCATCGTGCTCTAGCTATGGCATTGCGAGCGAAGTCGCACACCACGATAGTGCCTTACTAGTTGATCTGCCTTTTCGGAACCCATACTGCGATTCAGAGAGCCCTCAATGTCCCCTCAATGAATTGGAACAAGCGAGTGGCAATTACTCGCTCAAGCTGTTTCCCAGTTGTGTCTAGCATGCACAACGGGCGATATGACGACTTCTAGATTCTTGACTCCTTTTGATATAAACACAAGCCGCTATTTTTTCCATCGTTTAGGAAATTGTCCTGGTTGGAGGCAGATTGTGAAGAGACCGCTGAAGACTCCCGGCTTTTTTGTTATAGCAGTCTACACTACAGCGGCAGGAATTCCATCCTATCCCGGGATCTTTTTTTTTTTAACAACCCTTGCAGTCAAGAGCACGTCATCGGTGGCCATGGGAGGTCTTTCTCTTTCAGTGATGTTCCATTGCTCTTCCGCTCTCAATACCTCATCAAACTGCGAACAGAGGACAGCAAAGATGGCCATGTCACTTTTACTTTTTTGCATTGGACTACTGTTGTTGTGTAGTGTTTTATGAGTAGCACTTACATGCTGCCCCATGCTTTGTTATTTAATTCATCCCTTAAGGAGCAGAACGCGTCATATTTACACTTCCGGATCAAATTCCCCAACTCCTTCCGATTGTTGACGAATTCCGCATGTAACTGTGGGTAGGTGTTACAGTTTCTTGTTCTTTGTTGCAAGCATCGTAACCTGTTGCACTCCGATCGCACATGGGCGAGTTCTGGGTTCCACCAACATACTGGTCTGATTGCTCCAGCTGGTTGCTTTTGTCGTGACATAGAAGCATCACATGCGGTAGTTATCCACTTTATGACTTTTCCAGCCTGTCTGTTCGCATCGGCCTCTGTGTCAAACTGTTTGATTTGGTGTACGCAGCTGGTACAGGACAGTTTTTAAATTTCGTTGAATAGATTTCGTTGTGTTTGGGAAAACAAAAAAAAAAACAAAAACAGATGAAAAGAAAAACAAGTAAACTTCTTAAATTCAAATTATATATTAAGTTTTTTTTACCCGCTGACACGAGCTAATGCACACATGGGTTTTTAATTTCAAAAACTGGTCTAGCAACAGCAAAAGAAAACGTCTCCAGATGAACCGAAAAACTTACAAAAAACTGCTACAGCGCACCGCAACCGCGAATCCCCCATAGCCATCCTCCGTTCTTAGATGGATTTTCTAATTGCAGCAGCGGGATCATCGTCCGATACCTGTATTCCCTATTTACCAAAGATTCATCGGCTGACCTTGGTTAAACTGAGCTGCTTCGATGTATTTTCAGTTGCCTAACAACACACTTCAGATTTGTTAGACATAAAGGTCAAGCTTATTATAGTTGGCTTTCCATTGCATACCTCCTAGGCGTTGCGATGACTGAGTGTGTTTTCAATGTGATAGCAAGCACTACATTTGTTCGTAGGTTTGTTGCTCCCGGTTCTGCAATATTTGGTCTTCCAGTATATGATCGAACAGTTCCGCATCGAGGTCCTTACCTTTCCACTCATTTTTCTGGGCTTTCTTTGCCAATTTGCCAATGATGAATCCCCTGTGTGGTAATATTTCTCACATCACGGCTATCTGGTCACCATGGGTATAGGTGTCCAAAGCTCGCCACACCATACTTCTTTCCAACATGGAGCTGAGAAATGTGATGTTGATTTTGGACCGGCCTCTCTCGTTTATGAAGGTGTCATCAACACCATCATTGAGGAGCACCACAACTACGACTGCGATGGCGAGTAGTGCCTGGCCTCGGTTGTTGGTCCTTGTGTTTCCCCATTCTACTGCCCAAGCGTCGAAATCTCCAGCAACTATAAGAGAGCTCTTATCTCTAGCTTCTTGTGTTACCCTGTCCAAAGAGCATTTGAATTCTTCGTTGCGTAACAACAGTAGAAATTAATTCCTCTGATTTTAGCATAGGCGAATACTTCCTGCCGCTGGACACGTCTGCATTCTATGGGGGAATTTCCAGTTGTCCAGATGGCCGCTGTTCTGCTGCTGTCTTCTTCCCATCTAATTGTGCCAGTACCAGGCATCCTGGACTACTTATTGATGTGTACCACGTCAGCGCCACATTCCTTAACCGTTTGGAAAAGGAGATCTTGTGCGACTCCACAATGGGTTAAGTTAATTTGAATGCACTTAAACCTATCCATTTATAGTCAGGAGATTGGACATCGCGTTTCTAAATGTTCGGCATTTGTAACTCCCTGTTGAGTGATGGTTACCGCCTTCGCACCCTGATTTGCTCATTGCTTTGTGGCCTTTTCCCTTGCATTTCAAACAGTTTTCCGAAAGATCTTCTTCGGATTTGCAGGATTTCGGCAAATGACCGTATTGCCAATGCCTAAAGCATCGTGTGGGTGTGGTGTGTTCTCGTAGTTTGCATCTTACCCATCCAACCAATCGTACCACAACTGTAGCCAGTAACATGCTAGCAGTTTCTCTTTGTAAGCGGTTCATGGCAACCTGCGGGCCATCTGGTTTCCTTCTTAAAGTCCATACCGCCTCCTTTGGGATCGTGTCCAGTGCAGGGAACTGTGCTGGTTCCGCCAAACCTCACTGCCTACTTACCTGAATTCCCTATAAGAATTCTTTCCTAACTTATCGTGAATCCCAAAACCAATTCGACACATTTGGTGCCAGGCAAATCCCAATCTCACCAAGTGCATTTCCCCCTAGACGAATCCCTGAAAGAAAACTCATCGGTTCACATATAATGCAACCGCATAATCAGGGAATCTTATCCTTGAGTTGGCTATTCCCAGCCTCAACATGTGTACAATAAATTTACCTACATACACATTGGCTGGCGACCCTTGCACCAACGATAAACAATGCAGCTGCATTCAATTAGCGCAATCGACGCTGAAGCCAACTTCCTTAACTCGCACCATCTGCAAACAAAAGAACGCTGTCCTTCAGCAGGCATTCTGGCGATACAGCAAACAATTCAAACCATTCAAGTATCCCAAATGCATCTACTATCTAATGAGTTCCAACTTGTTTACTCAGTTGAACTCTCAGATCATAAATTCCCTTTGCCCTACTTATTCCTGAACCTCTCACATAAGCAAACACTAGCGTCTAGTGTCATAAACCGAAATCCTTCGCATGTAAACATGCATAAAAATTCGATCCCTTTTCGTTTACCAAGATACAGTACACAACCACTCATCGTACACCTAAATTGCTTTAGCATCACCAGCATAATAGCAACACGGCTATTTACCCAGCTGCAATAGATTCACCCATGATTTGTTTTCCAAAGAACAAACAATCACAACTTCGTGCTTACGCACCAAACGAATTATCCAGCATATACAAATGCAAGCAAATTCGTTTCGGCCACCCACCCAAGGTACGATATACAATTTTCATTGTATAAAGTATCGCAACCATTAGCACCTTTCCCAATGTCTATTCGTATATTTACGCAAGGGCATCACTCATCTAAGACTTTTATGATGCCCTCGTCTCATCTTTTCTTTTACCACATTTCTTCGATGCATCGTCGTCTATTTATTTAGACGCGATGCGCTTCATAGACAACGATCCGCTCGATCCCTTTGCCTTGCCGCCTGCCTGCCTTGTTTTTGTCATTGCCTTCGCGCATGAGTAAACAACACAGATCTAAACGATCACACACATACCACCATGATTACGAGATCTGGTTTTCTGTTCCACAAAGAAAGACTTTACGTCTCTCTTGTGCTAAGTAAAACATATCCTTAGCAAGAGGATGGAGTCCAATTACATCCGCCGACCGTGCTAGTCGTGCCGCCCCCGCTATCCCGATGCGCACGGGGACGCGATAATATACGGAGTCGTTGGCGTAGTAAATTTAAACATCATCCATTAAGTTGAGCAGTAGTTCGTCGGGTATTTGATTCCGAAGGATTTTGTCAAAGTATACATGTCATCGACCGTACAAAAAGAAATACGTTATATAAGTTCGTGTTAATATTGATTGGCATCACGTTCGATATTGTTAACTAAAATAGTGGTTTTTATGTAAAGAATAAAACTAAACAAAACGGCACCAATAAAAAGAACATTTACTTCAACAACATCACCAGTGTTTTAATATTCCGGCTGCAGTGCTTCGGCATTTCTAATGTGTTTTCCTGATCACCGGTGACGCTCTCTTTTCGTTCGGTGTTTTAGTGGCGAAGGTTTTATGATGGAGTAGGAAGGTGAACCGAGTGCCCATGCCTGGCACAATACACGTCCTCCCCACAGAACTCTATAGCAATCGCTGTCAGGATTTCCTCTACAGTGGCAACCTCATCTAAATCACGACGCTCGACCGTAATTTCCTGTGACATTGTTTTCACACTAGCATCTTTCTTTAAGACTTGTTGAACTTTTGCTTTCGGTCTCTCGGTGGTGGCTTCCGGTCGGCGTTTAAGTTCTAGCAGCAATTCCCCTTATGCTGTCTTTCGAACTTTAGATTAATCCTGGTGTTCCACTGGGTTCAGTACTTTCACCCACTTTCTCCCTCATCTTTATAAATGATTTCTTGTCCATTACCCTCAACCCAATTCACTCATTTGCTGATGATAGCACGTTGAGTTTCTCATACTCATACGAACATTCCCGACCAAACTCTTTGAACGTCATTATCAATCAGGAGGTTATGCTTAATACATTGAATTCCAACCTCAACAAGGTATACCAATGGGGATTATCTGACCGAGTTTAATTCAATGCTTTAAAAACTCAGTGCTGTCTCTTGTCGTTAAAGGCGAATCCCAAAGTAAATATACTATCGATGAATGGCATTTCCATCGCCGAAGCGAGGGAATAATCAACCCTTAGCACTTGAATTAATTCGACTCCTAATTCTAGCGACCACATATATGAAGTTGCGAAAGGTGCAGCCAAATGTATGGGGTTCCTTAAGAGATTAACTTCACTCCATCCAACCTGGCCACTGGGCGTATATTCGTCCCAAAATCGAGTTCAACTCCCATATTTGTTCAGGCGCATCCAAAACTGCACTACATGTGCTCGATAGGATGCAAAAACGAGCAATGAAACTTATTGGCGCCCAGCTGTAAGTCGATCACCGTCTTTAGAACATAGCCGCAACGTATCACGCCTGTCTCTTTTGTATAAATATTAGCACGGTTGGTTTTCATCTGAACTGGCTGAATGTGTTCCGCCTCTTCAGACATTTTCCCGCGATACCCATAAATCTGTGAATGCGCATCAGTTACGTTGAAAGTCGACTTCAGGCGGACAAATAAACACAGAGAGTCATTCTTTAGCCGAACCACACGAATGTGGAATGTTCTACATGATCATGTGTATCCTCGTCGTTGTAATGTCCAGACATTTAAGACCATTGTACATCGATACCTCCATTCCCTATCCACTTACTCCCCTTCCCCTTCCACTTTCTCCCACTTTGCTCTGACATTTAAGGGTACTCCAAAACCTTTTTTTGTGCGCGCGTTAGTGTAAAAAAAAGAGAACAGTTGCCCCACGAAAATAAAATGAGATAAAATTCAACCAGCTCGTGGCATCGTGGCATCGAGAAATTGCACCACATAAAGAACCACATACTTTGTTGGAATACAATAACCACATTTGATCTATTTGATTCTAGATTTGGGGAGATCTTTTGCGAACGAAAAAACCACCAGAAGATCGTCCAGAACTTCTTCTGTCATTGAACTACTTGCCACAAGCCGAACGTTTGACTGTCGTCATAATGAAGGCTAAAAATTTGGAATGCATGCAGGATCCAACTGTAAAGGTGAGTTACGTTTTATTCCATTATAGATATGTGGCTCCTTAAATTCAATACATCTTTCCAACTTCCATCGATAGCTTTACCTGATTCAGAACGGAAAACGTGTAAAAAAGAAGAAGACTACCAGCGGCAAGTCGGATGATCCGTCAAATCCTATTTGGAATGAAGCTTTCACCTTCAACCTGCCTTCATCGGGGATGAACAATGCTGGCTTAGAGGTGAGTGTACGCTTCGAAATGATCTCATAGATTGTATGAAATAACTACTTTATTTACAGTTATATGTGGTAACTACCGGCGGTGAAGCCAACGCAATAGGAAGCTGTGGTATTGGGCCACAGGAGAGTGGTTCAGGACGTCAGCACTGGCATGACATGATACACAATGCACGCAAACCAACTGCTATGTGGCATTACTTAAGATAAGCCGACACGCAACGACAGAACCAAAATAACTTATAAGGACATGTCAGCAGAAAAGAACAACAGCCGCACATTCAACCTAAGGTACTTGATCCTTCCACTAATAGTCGCTTGAACAAATCAAATGTGTATATGTGTACATCAAAACCCTAAGGAAATGGCTTGACATCTTAATAATTACCTAGGAGACTAAATGGTAAAAAGGACTCTTAGACTCTCGAGGACTAATTCAGAAGTTCTTGCGACAGCTTTTTATGAAAAAGCGCGAGCTCTGCCGTCAATGAACCACAGTTTCTTATGAAGGGTGGTCCTTTGTGTGGCATGCGAGAACATTGGGTGACATACCCTTTTCTTTCCATTCCTTAGTCCTTGAGAGGAAGTTGACGAATTTATGAACAGTGCACAAAGCATTCGCATGAGTTTTAAGATGCTTGAGTGACGCAAGATCCTTGGTATTCATTCGATTTTAATGCGTGAATGCAGTGAGACTGATGCTGAGGCGTTGAGTGTTAAGTTGCCTAAGTGAACTGCTGTTTAAAAGTTTTGTCGTCACTTGATTCTATGTGAATAGTTGTTCTGAAGTTCCTGGATTTTCATTTAATTCATGTCTGCAAACTGCCTCCGTTCATCTATTTAATCATGGATTGTGAAATATTAGATGAGCGCAATTGTTACACCATCCATCTTGCCTTCGTGGAGTTTAAGCATTCCTTGTCTTATGAAACTTGTTGTGGAGATACAGGCTTGAGTGTCCTTGGCAGATATACGTAATTTACTAAAGTTGTCGCATTGAAAAATGGAACCATAGAAATTCTTGTGCCAGCACTAATTTCAGCTTCGATATCTCCCCTTGGAGAACCAGTATGAATCGTATCAGTTTCTGTTCCTTAATTTAAAGGCTTTTAAATATCTCCTAAGGATTCTCGGTTGTAAATGCCTTAGCGCAATGGCCATCGAATATACTCACATCTAGGCCGACTGGTTGAAAGAGGCGGCAAAAGGCTGAGCGATAGGGGGGGGGGGGGGGTGTCAATACTCTGCAGGCCGTTTTTACACCACTCCACTAAGCCATAGGCTCTGTGAAATGATTGGATGAAATCCTTGAGTACCTTTTGAAATTTGGCTAACGAGATCGGCCAAAAACAAGACGTTGGAACAAGTGGTAAGTCGGTTACAGTGTGAGAGACCATCCCGTCTCGCTGTACATTCCGCAATATGGCCTGGGGAAATTTTTGGCCGTGTTCCGGATTTTTGGATGATGATCCGGATTGAAGTTGAGAAAATGGCATGATGATACTCATTGCGATAAAAAATAATCCCCAGGTAAAATAGTGAAGACTATCTTGGGGGAAACGCCGTGCAAATATTTTGATAAGAAACCAAATAGTAAACAATTCTTCTCCACGGAATTGGGTCCACTCGTGAAACACTGTCAACGGAATTTGTAACATCGAGTCATCGATTTCGTTAATAGGAATGTACATTCTATCAAAAAAGTACCTGGAATTGATCGAAAAAAAGCTTGCCTAAAGAGAATGCCAAACATTTGTTATGATTCATTAAATTCATACTCTACTCAACTGAATAGGGTGGCAAGAGGCTGCCTTAGGGAGACAAGGACAAATGTGTCCTTCATCTTGTCTCTGCCTCTGGTCATCTTGCGATAACCAGAATCACCCACATCCGTGAAGATCGTCTCAAGATATCTGAAAAGAAAGTGGAAGGACGTATCTAAGGATAGTGTGGATAGGGTTAGTTCAATTGTTCCCTAACTACTTGGATAGGGGGATGGTGGGAAAGAAATCGTACAAGACCGGCAGGCCTCGAGTGCGGTAGTAAACGCAGATCACGTCTTTGGCGTCTGATAATCTGCGCTGTGGTCGGTGTGTATGTGTGGTATTGTACTCAACTGACCAACTGCCGCCGCTTATATTCTGCCTTTATCCATGTGTCCGCGATCCCATAATCATCAACGGAACAAAGAGAACAATCGGTATAAATAGCCGCCCCTTAGTCCGCCAGCAGACAGTTGTGTTTCACACCGTTTCCAACATTCCGCCCACCTTGAACTGTCGGTTCAACTGCATCTTGAGTAGCCAACTTCGTGGCGGGTCGGTTGAGTGAACCCCCGAACCTTCACAATTGCCACTCGAACCTTGCCATCTCTGCCAGGGTGAAGTTCGACAACCGTCCCCATGCACCAATAAGTTGGAGATCGACTGGATTTCTTGGGTTTGGTTCCGGAGGATACCACTTGTTGCGAGCCTGCAACGTATGAAGATATTCGTTCTTCCTCCGGACTTAAATGCTCCATTTTTGCTGTCTCCAGACTTCCACCCGTCCTGAGGACACCTTGGTCATCGATGAATGAGTCGAGCACAACCACTTCACTTCGTTTAGAAACATTTTTCCCAGCTCGAACGGTCGTCTGGTCCGTCTCAAATGGTCATGAAAAAAACC
Source organism: Microdon myrmicae (assembly GCA_963931805.1). Taxonomy (NCBI): domain Eukaryota; kingdom Metazoa; phylum Arthropoda; class Insecta; order Diptera; family Syrphidae; genus Microdon; species Microdon myrmicae. The sequence continues at coordinate 78,830,255 of OZ007501.1, read as the reverse complement.
GCCTGTTTGAAAAAAAACAGCCCTGTTTTGGCGGTTTTTTCAAACAGGCGGTTTTTTCAAACAGGCGGTTTTTTCAAACAGGCGGTTTTTTTCAAACAGGTGGTTTTTTTCAAACAGGCGGTTTTTTTCAAACAGGGAGCGATTATTACAACTGATAAGAACCGCTGACCATGAATCACTCCCACACACAGCCTTCACCACTCATAAAACATATCTCAACCTTGAGGTAGAGCTTTTGGCTGTGACGTCACTTCCTGTCTCAGAACCGCTCAAAAACTGTCCTGGAACTGGCCAAAACATACTACTCTTGTGCTATCGCGCAGAATTCCTCGGATGATGATAAACTGGGAACATTACCCGATTGATGCAACAAAGAGTTGTGTCGGTCGTTACACACTCGGCAGTTACCTCTCTTACATTTGTCAATGCCGTGGTCTGCGCTGAGGCAGTTCAGGCACAACTTATGCCGGTGGACAAACTGGTCACGCTGTGGAGTTGAGAGACTCCTGAATAACGATACAAAGTTACCGAGTGCGGGCGTGTTTTCAATTCGGCGATCAAGATAAACGAAAAAGTTGCTTTTATGAGTCGCGAGTGGTTGAAATATAAAGACTATTATAAATAAATAAATTCTAGTGATAAAAACTGTCGAAACAAAGTCATAAAAAGATAAGGATTATAAATATAATCAAATAAAAGAGAACAAAGCCACGTGTTTTGACAGTCAAAACAAACACAGTTTAATAATAACCAACTGTGAGAGTGTATGTGAGCACGTGTTTAGCAAAAACAAAAAAATGAAGTAAAAGAAAAACAAAACAAAAATAACAAATTTAAATAAAAAAGAAACAAAAGGAGCTAAAATATATAGGGAAATTACAAAGTGAAGCCAACCTAATAACTGGTTTAAAACAAAGACTGGCCTGCTATCTTGGATGCAACAAGATCGGTGTGGAAATGCTAGAATGGCAGACAAAAAACAACATATTAAAAAATTGAAACCAAAGTCCGCGTTAATAAAACGCCCGGCGAGCTCCCCACTAACACGAGCGAAAACAAAAGTAAACAAGCCAAACGGGGCAATAACAGACTAGCTCGAAAAGGCGCAAAAAATGTAAGAGGACAATACATTTCCCCCGGTTCCATATAATGACGGCCATGTGACCAATAACATGTTTGCATGTTTAGCGACTACCGAGACTGAGGACGAGGAGAAGGAAATCAGCGATCTTGAAACAAGGCTAGCCCGAGCAAGGGCACAGTTAGCAGAGAAGAGTCGCAGGAAAAAGGAATTGGCTGAAAAGGAGCAGCTAATAGTGAAACAACAGCAGCAGAAAAATCAGCAACAATGTGCACAACAGAAGCCTAGCCAACACAAAGGATGTCCACCGCAAGAGATTTTTCAATTAAAAGACTGACAGGAAACAGGTTTGCCATACAGACAAATTCGGTTGAGGACTTTGAAAAAATGAAAATGTGCTAAAAAGGGCCACCGCGGAATTTTACACATACGAAAGAAATAAAAAATATAACGGTTCTACTAAAAGGCGTTGACCCTGGAACAGAACCAGAAGTTCTATTACAAACGCTATGAGAGCTTAACGGTAATGATATTGAGTTTATGGCGTTAAAACCTTTCGATACAGCTAGGGCTAGATGGGAGAATCGTAAATTACCAATCTACCTGGTGCAGCTGGGCCCCGGTAGCAAAATTGGTGGACTTAGGAAAATCACTACCCTGAACCATCAAATTGTCACATGGGACAAATTGAAAAAAGGCAGAGATATAATACAATGTCTTCGCTGCCAATGGTTCGGGCACTCAGCAGCAAACTGCGAAATACAGGATCCATGCGTACGATGCGGACAGGACCACAGTGCAGAACAATGCACGTTAGGTAAAGAAAGGGTAGACGACAGATCTCTTCTAAAGTGTGCAGTCTGTAAGAGTGAGGGACACCCCGCTAATTATCGAGGCTGTCCTAAATTCCGCGAAATACAGGAAAAAAAGTTTCCACAGCAACGAAAAATAGAACGCCCGATAATTCAAGGCCGACCAGCACTAAATGTAACACCCCAGTTCTCGTATGCTCACGTAACAGCTGGTATGAGAAACACGCCACAGCACACCACACGGGTACCGTTGCAACATACTGTGCCTCCAGGAACAGTAACACTAGCAGATGTGCTCACAACCTCGCTCGCTATTCAGACGCAGATGACACTGTAGCGGTTCCGCCAAACCCTACGGTCTACTTACCTGAAAACCCCCGATAACTACTACCCAACCCCTTTAAATTTGCTAATGCAACAGTATTAGTACCTAAAAATGCTGCACGCATTTAAGAGATCAAATCTATGATCTTTAAGTCCCTGTAAAGAAAATTTACCTTCATGCATTCTCTTCGCATACCATTGCTCCTTAAGATTTCTTTATTAACTTACCAGGAATTTCCAATCAATTTCGGCATCTACGTCGCCAGTCAAATTCCCTCAGATGAATTCCTGTAAACAAAATAATTCGGATTGCATTCAATGTAACCGTCATGACAGGGACCATAAATATCGCGCCGTCTATTTTCTCAGCCGCGTCATATACCTTTTCATACACATGCCTGGAAACCTTTTTGGTTTGTCTTATCAATAAACAACCCAAGCAGCTGCATATTAATTAGCGCAATAGACGCCGAAACCAAATTCTCCAGCATTTCCTAATGCAAATATGAACCCGGTTTCTACTGCAGCCAAAGATGCCATAAAAATCCAATTTGCTTTAGCACCTTTTTCTCCTAACGTCGAAAATAGCGACGAGGCATCGTGTAAACAATGACCCGCATTACCAACGGCGCATTTGGTCATTTTCCCCTATTGTCTTTGCCACCTGCCTGTTTCGTCGTTCCACTGCACGTGTGAATCGCATCTATCCGAACGATCCCACACATACCACCATGACCTTTATTACGAGATCTGGTTTTCTTGTTTCCACAAGAGAGACTCTACGTTACACTTGTGGGAGATAAAACATATCCTTGGCAAGGATATATTCACACCCTTAAGAGAAGAGTTTTTCTCTCTCTTCCTTTTTTCTTAGCGAAATCATCTCTGCTTGAGATGACGATCGCTGAGTCCTTTACCATCCGCAGACCGCCACGGTCATGCGTCACTCCAACTCGCCGTCACTGCGAAGACGCACAAATATATACTGGAGTCGTGTTCGCGTTGTTCAAGTAACTTTAGTTAAAGTCGGTGAAAGTATTGATTTAAATCTGTCATTTTATGTGTTGTTCGATTTGGATATACCTGCAAAACTAAAAATAAATCTAAGTGAAAGTATTAAATGTAACAAATAAAGTATTATTGTTGATCAAACCGGAGTGTTTTGTTTCTGTGTTGTGTCCGCTCGGTTGCGAAGGCCGATCACAGTTTGCTTCATCCTTGCGTAGTGAGCAGTTACCGCGCGAACAATTTATGATGGAGGAGGAAGTGAACGGGGTGCCCGTGTATCGGCACAATATTTCCTACCCCACAACACAAATGCAAAAACAAATAAAGGACCAGGACACTAGAGTAGACTGGGTTTATTCGCACTTGTCTAGCCAGCCGTCAATATAAACCCCCGAACAGAAAGCACAATCAAGGCTTTAGTAGTGAATGTAAATTCACTTATCAGAATCGAGAGAAGAGCCGCTCTCTTTAAACTGTTGCAAGACGAAAGTCCTGATGTGCTTCTGGCTAGCGAAACTAATCTGAATCAGAGGCATAAACTATGTCACACAAACTACGACATTATACGAAGAGACCGACCCAACTCCACACAAGGAGGAGGGGTGGCAATCTTTGTTAAAAAACAACTTCAACATAAGGTAATATATAGTGGTGAGATGCGCAGATTTCAGGTGCTTGAAGCGTGCATTATCCGCATACCCCTCTGACAAGGTAGGGGGATGTATGCGATATCTGCCTACGCACCAGAAGCACATCAACAACATCAATTTATAGTGGAGCTAGAGACTCTTTTCCAATGCTTACAACTTTACTCGGAAGGAAACTATTACATCGTAGGTGGCGATTTGAATGCTAAACACCCAAATCGGGGAAATAGCATATCCAACACGAGAGGAAATCAACTAGCTGGTTGGCTAGATCAACATCATCATCATCATCATCGGCACTACAACCGGGAACCGGTCTTGGCCTTTTTTAGTAAGTCCTGATGCTTGTTAAATTTTCCATAATGATTTATTTTTTTTTTTCCGGGCAAGATCATTAGTCTTGCGCCAGAGGCTCCCCGACGGGGAATCGAACCCGGGTATACTAACCACTATACTATCGGGGAGCTAAACTAGATCAACATCACATTGAATATAAGGCTGACCTGCTAGCTACAGAACATCCTTCTTTCCCCAGAGGGGGATCGTTCCTCGATATTATGCTTACTGACACACGACTTAAACATACACATACTAACAGACAAAATATAAACTGCCTACGCACAATTGAGTATGACAGCGACCATTGTGCATTATCAATCGTTATAAAAACACCAAGCGAAGTTGTGGTACTCGATGAATGTATGATACCGCAACCCTATAACTATGGGGGTATGCGATGGAAGCGTTTCACGAGAACCTTAACAAGAGAAACTCGCTTAAAAGATATTAACCCTCCTACCAACAGAAACATATCCAACGATGACATCGACAAATACATACAAAAAATGGACGAAACCATAAAACAAACTATGGACAAAACAATACCAAAAACCACACCCACGGACAAGATGAACATGTACCGAAACGCCACAATCAACGCACTCCACAGAAAAAAAGTAGACTTCTGTCTAAACTAAAACTACGGTACAGATGATTTATTGATAGGCACGACCAGGACATAATATCACTGAAGTCCAGATTAAAAAATCTCCAACAGCTTATAAAAGCCAACTATAGGCTATCAGCAAATTTGTATTGGAACAACAAAGTTCGGGCGGTAAAATCCAACAACCCTAATATGTTCCCGTAAATTAATAAAATATTTAGACGGAGTAATGAAAACGAGATTCAGTGTCTCCAAATACCACGAACTGACGAAAACCAACGAATGCTGACAAATATAGGCATAGCCACAAACAACGCCATCCTAAATGACGAAGTTTTCGTGTTTGAAGATCCCTTGGAAAAAGTGAATGTTATAGGGGCCGTCTTTCAAGAACTGCCCGAGGCAAATGAAGTAATTCGCCGCAACCATGACTTGGAGGATAAAGTTCTACTGAATTATCGTCATCTTCGATATGACATTTCACAGTGGCGATCAGACACCATGGTTTTATCGAATTCAGTAATGAAAATACGGCAAACGCCGAGATCACTGTCGAAAGCGCCAACAGCCTTTTGATCACTAGTGAAGACATCCATGGCGTCTTTGCATCATTAAGAAACAAAAAATCAGTTGGAATCGATGGAGTACCCAATATCGTACTAAAACATCTTCCTCCAATCGCAATGGACATATATGTGCAGTCTTGTTTAACAACGCTCTGAACAATGCACACTATCCAGTACGTTGGAAAACTGACATCATCCAACCGTTACCAAAAAGAGGGAAAGACAGAACAAACCCAAAAAATCTGCGATCGATCAGTTTGTTACCGAGTATCAGTAAAGTATTCGAAAAGGTTCTAAACAAGGCTCTACTTAAATGGGTTGAGGACAACAATATTATTCCAAATAACCAGTTTGGTTTTAAAGCTGGTCATGAAACCAAACATGCCGCAGCTAAACTGGTTTCAGACATTCAGTGGAATAAAAATCTGAAACAGTACACAGGTTCCTGTGTAATTGACTTGGAGAGGGCCTTCGACACCGTTTGGCTAGAAGAGTTATGCTACAAGCTAGTGAGACTAGGCATTCATAAACCACTACTGTATATACTATACGACATGTTGAATGAAAGGAAATTCGTCGTCAAAAGTGGCAATGTGACCTTCAACATTACTTACCAAATAAAAAACGGTCTGCAACAGGAAGCGGTGTTACCTCCGATCTTTTTAATATTTACACTAGCGGCTGATAAGGTCTCTTCATCAGGTTATTGCGTATGCAGACGATCTGATAATATATAGAACAGCTCCAAAAATTGAAATCATTAACGGGCTATTACAAGGGGATTTCAATGATGTTCAGCGATACTGCGACAACTGGAAACTCATAATCAATACCCAGAAGTGTGAAACCATCCTCTTTAGAACACCACTGGCTGAAGCTACCAGGGACACCAGGAAAAACTGGCGAAAGCTAGCTATTATGAGACCACACCAACAAACACTGGAAACCAAAAATGTAGTCAAATACTTAGGCATCTGGTTGGATCAGTATCTATATTTTAACAAACATGTGGAAGCTGCCCTAGCCAGGGCAAAGAAAGCTTACGCTATGCCAAGAAGACTGTTTCATAGTAGTCAACTTGACAGCAGAGTTAAAGTTATATGCTACATGGCTCTCATCAGACTAATGATCATATATGGATGTCCAGTGTGGTTTAATGTGGGACCTAGCTTAATGGAAAAGATTTGGATTTTTGAGAGACAATGTGGCGGTGAACGCCACCAACCATCTTCCCATAACCTAAGTAAAAAACCCCATCTAGGGCATACAACCAAAAATAAAAACAAGTACCGTGGCAGTTCCATTGAACGCCACTACTTACCTTACAGATATAAAAGGTAACAGTTTCCTAAAATACACTAAAAGCATGTACTTACCTCCCATACCGTACCTGTAACATTAGAGAAACCGGTGAAACATTAATTCTCGCTGATATGAAATTCCAGCGGCAACAAATGCAATATTTTCAAAGCAATTTGGTTTAACAACCAACCAACGAATATTGCCCGTGCAATATCTACACGATATTCTTTTGCGCGCCAGCTGCACACCAGCAGGAAAAGTGTATCTAGCCTTGGCACAGCATGCCCACCTCGATCGATCACCCGACTGACCGATACATGAGGGCATCCGGCTGACGCCCTGGCAGTCGAATTCGCAAATGGAAATTTACCATCAGAATTCGACTGCGAGGATATACCAGCGAAATGTACACGATCAGCAATAGTGCTTTACGCAGTCGTTGATCGTGTAAACATTTCAACCCCTTTTTGCCGTTGAGATACTCGCACCAGTTGCGAACATTTAGATGGGACCTATGCTATGTCTGCATACTTGCGGACGCACACGATGAGCACCAGAAGCAATCATCGTGTGTGTATTTCAACCCCTTTTGTGTTGAATCAAACGCAAAAGGGATATCTTACCAAATGTGGTCATCGAAGCGATGATGGAATATGTGATATTCTGTCGCTTCGATGAGCTTATTTAATCGCGAATTAGATTTCGTGAGGGTAGGTTGTGCCCTCACGTTAAAATGCAAATCTCTCGTGGGACGGCCCAAGAGATCCAGGTCTGAAATAGCGTTTGGTCGAGCTCGGCGGGAGCATTTAACATTGTGAACACAAAACGAGTTGTACTGATTTGGAGTTTTGTTTAGAAGCTTAAGCTTGTGCGTTAATTTAATATATAAACATTGTGAACACAAAACGAATTGTGCTGATTTGGAGTTTTGCTTAGAAACTTAAGCTTGTGTGTTAATTTAATATATAAACATTGTGAACACAAAACGAATTGTACTGATTTGGAGTTTTGATTTAAAGCTCGTGCGTTTCTTCAGCTAATTTATTACAAGTTTAATCCCTAATTTAATAGTATTATTTAAATATCAATAAGTGTAAATAACCAAATTAAGTATGATACGATAAATAAACTAATAGCTGGGCGAGAGGTGTGTTTTTATCAACAACACGAGGAAAGATACTAGATAAAGACACATAAAATACCCACAACAATGCCTCAGGACGTGTCTCAACCTACATCGGACTCCTGAATCTGATCACTAAAAATACTACCCCAATGAAGTGGGGCCAATATAAACAGAGTGGATAACTTTATGATCAAGCTGATCTGAGGGCATTTTGCGAGATCAATGAGCTCCCCGAACGATTTAATTTTTGGTGCATATTACCCAAACAATATGTATTATGAGGGGGTACGTCGCAATGGCTTTATTCCACCAGAAGCATTCCTTAGTCTTGACATGAACGGCCTTATACAAAATGAATCCGCTATACCGTTGATTTATCACGTGCGTCGGTCGGGTACAGATACGTGAATATGTTATAATCGAGAAGTTGCGCACACAGATGAAGAGTGCCTGCAGTTCAGTAGGACAGTAGCACTGACGACGACACGAATAAGCAACACCAGACATTTTGGTGGTTGAGTGGCAATTAAAAACCTGTTTCCTTATAAAACTGGCAAAAAAAGGAAGTAATAATAATAATAATAATAAAAAAAAGCCCAACAAACAACGGAAAGCTTACATAGATTTGGCATTTCGAAGAGTTAGTCTTAGATTTAGTCTTGATGTTAGGTTTAGGATAGAGTTAAGAAAAAAAAGATGTTTAGTATTTAAGTTGATATAAGGTAAAAACAATAACAAAAACAAAGTTTTTTGTGTTCTTCATTTTCTTTGTATCTAATTAAGTTCTTTAAAATTCATGTAAACAAAACAATGATAATGTCGAAAGACAAATGTTCACGCTTTAAGCGTATGCATGTAACTTAGAGAGTCCGGAAGGGACCAGTAAGTTAGAAAATAAGATACAATAAGCTAGAGTTCAATTGTTTTTGTCTAGGGAGTAAGTAAATTATAATAATAGGAAGAAATAAAAAATGATATAAAAAAAAAAGAGACTCCTGAATGCGCCACATCGGAACAATGGATGCGGCTACGCGCATTTGGCACTTTGCCGACACTGGCGGTGTGATTGCCGAATATATCTTCTTGGATGGAGCGGCTGGTATACTTCTGTCCCAAGCAAAGTGACCCCTGGACTGTTCTTCGCTGAGGGCATGACCTCTAGTTCGGTAAGTCGGGCTTCCAGGAATTCGGTCAGTTCCCCGAATGACGGCATTTCACTCTTGTTGGTTTCTCGAATACACAACAGCCGCGACTCACTATCGAGTTTCTCGACTGTAGTGAAAACCAACCAACAACCCCAGTGTTCCACTGGCAGCTTCAACGCCCACAAAGCCCGAACCTGCTCGAAAAAGGCGTTGATAAATCTGCGGAACTCCGCAGCACCTGATGTATACGAGGGTTGCCTTTTATATTTCGGGATTAGAGAACAAAAACAAATATTGATCATCGAAAATCACTTTACTGTTTTTCAAAATATTCCCCATGAAGATCTATACACTTTTGCATGCGTTTGAACCAATTGTCGAAACACTTTTGCCACTCTGATTGAGGTATCTCCAACACATGCATTCTGAATGCAGCAACCGCTTCTTCAGGTGTCGAAAAACGTTGACCTCAGTTTGTTTTTTATGTACGGGAATAAAAAGAAGTCATTCGGTGCCAAGTCAGACTATACGGCGGATGACCCATCAAATCGATGTTTTGGGTGCTCAAAAATGCAGTTGTCGCAGCCGATGTGTGAGAGCTCGCATTGTCGTGGTGAAGAGTGATCCGTCTTCGGCGGTTGGTTTTCCTGATTTCTTGGAATACAACTGGCAAACAAATGGTTGTGTACCACTCAGAATTGACTGTTCTGCGTTGTTCTAGTGGTACGGTTGCGACATGTCCAGTTTTTCCGAAAAAACAGGCGACCATTTGCTTGAAAGTGCTTCGTGCGCGAACAACTTTTGTTGGATTTGGCTCATCTTGAAACACCCAGACAATCGACTGCTGTTTACTTTCGGGCTCATACGCGTAAATCCACGATTCATAACCTGTCACGATGTCATAGACGTGTTTCGAAGCACCGCGACCGTATTTTTTGAGCATTTCTTTCGACCAATTGACACAAGCCTTTTTTTGGCCGATTGACAAATTGTGTGGGATCCAACGCGAACAAATTTTTTTGACAGTCAAATGTTTATGCAATATTGAATGTATGCTGGTCCCACTAACGCCTAAGGTTGTCTCAATCTCACGATAGGTGACATGACGATCTTCCAATATCAGTTCGCGCACAGCATCAATGGTTTTCGGAACAACAACTGATTTTGGACGACCTTCACGAAATTCATCTTGAAGTGAACTACGACCACGATTGAATTCACCATACCATCGATAAACACTGGTCCTTGATGGAGCTTCATCGCCAAAAATTGAATTAAGTACATCCATGCACTGTTGCTGAGTTAATTCACGCCGAAAGTTGTAAAAAATAATCGCACGAAAATGTTGACGATTTAATTCCACTTTTGGGCCGAGATGAATCTTTTAAGTTACTGTAAACAACACAAATAGCGCTCGTACGTCAAAACGTTCTGAGTGCGTATAACCTCAAAAATGTCCAACTTTACGACAGAGCTGTCAATTGCCGGATTGCAACACTAGGGTTGCCAAATCCCGAAACATATGAGGCAACCCTCGTATATGGTTAGAATTGACATGAGTGATCGGAGATGCGCCCCCACGATGATATTATATTTGTCGTACCGCGAGACTAGTGCGGCCCAAGCCTCCTGATAGTTCGCCCCGTTGACTGGATCATTACGAACCAATGACAATCGTCCACGCGCAAGGAAGTCCGGGAGAATTTAAATGTCTCCACCGCTGATAACTGGGGGTTATCTGGATGAGCGGTTTGTATATATCCCGGAATGTCATCCACTGTTTAAAGTCTCCATTGAAGGTAGGCACGTCGATGGTCCTTAGCTTGCTCGGTGGGGCTACCGTTTCACTAGTTGAATCTGATGCTGTCAGGTTCGCTGACCGGCAAACTAGTTGCTCCATCAAAGTGTTCATCGTTGTTTTGTTGGAGTTAAGCCTATTAAGCAACCTCTCCATCATCCCGACCATTTCACGGAGCCTTTAGTTTTATAGGATGGTATTTCACCGAGCGCCAGGGCGTTGGGGGTCCACTTATCACTCGGCATTTAGTCACCTTTTACGATAAGGTGGCCTAGCTACCTGTCTATTCTAAGGCCATACTCACAGGGCACAAACAAGTAACAGAATAGTCCATTTTGTCGGTGATAGTACATTGCTTTCTTCATTTCCGAATGATTAATGCATTAACATTGTGAAATATAACCAGGTCTACTCTTTGAATCGAAATCTGGACAAGGTCCTACAATGGAAAAAAGCAAACAGCAACGACTTCAATGCAACGAAAACTGCTCATATATTTGGAGTTATATTCCAACGAAATAGTCGATAGCATTCAACGACGAGCAATCCGGCTTATCGAAGCCGCAGGACAGATATCAACACGGTAGATGTTATAACATCGAAGGCGTGCTGCAAAATGTTGACCCATGAAGTAGTCTGATGAATCCCACAAATTTATAGTTCATCTTTCAGCGGTGAACTCTGTTATAACAATTTATAAAACATTGAGGTGTTTTATTTTATTTGATGTTAATCGTGTATTAATATCCTTTCAGTAATACACAACGAACATAGTATATGAGTTGGTATCAATCTATGCGATTTTATATTGTTTATATAATTGCAATATAATTAAAGTTAACTAATGTAGAAAAACCACTAGAAGCTTCGACTCTGAGTTTTTAATTAAAAGAATTGTTTTTGTGCGTTTTCCGAATTTCGAACATATATCGGTGGCATATTTCTCAGCAGCGATCTCTACTTACCCCTAAAAATATAATAAAGGAAAATAGTTTGTCACATGTTTACCGATTCGTTAAACAGGCCGATGTGGTTCGTGTCTGCGGTAGGCCATTTCTGTCGGTGTTGTTATGCAGTAGCGTAATGGACAATTAAACTTTATATTGTGCAGAACATTTTTTTTCCTGTTAAATTTAAATATTAGCAAGAATGTTTATATTAGGAGGGAGTACATTGTGTATGATCAAATTGATTTGAACTGAATTCTTACCTGACAAAGACATATTGATCTTGAAAGTGCTGACAAATTTTGTCAGATCGCATTCAATCTTTTGTACCACATATGATAATTGTTGCTGCTGGAAGAATATAATTGTTTGTCAGTTTTAGTCGCCAGTATTTTCATTCATTGTTAGTTGTTAGTTGTTAGTTGTTAGTTGTTAGTTTAGTTGTTAGTTGTTAGTTGTTTGTTGTTAGTTGTTAGTTGTTAGTTGTTAGTTGTTAGTTGTTAGTTGTTAGTTGTTAGTTGTTAGTTGTTAGTTGTTAGTTGTTAGTTGTTAGTTGTTAGTTGTTAGTTGTTAGTTGTTAGTTGTTAGTTGTTAGTTGTTAGTTGTTAGTTGTTAGTTGTTAGTTGTTAGTTGTTAGGTGTTAGTTGTTAGTTGTTAGTTGTTAGTTGTTAGTTGTTAGTTGTTAGTTGTTAATTGTTAGTTGTCAGTTTCTAGTTGTTTGTTGTTCGTTGTTTTTTTTTTTTTAATGTAATGTAACTCATGAGATATCTCCCCCTAACTGCTTTACAACAGTTCTAAAAAACCCAGATAACACAAAACTACATATTTTCGAATATGGTAAATAGTTCAATGGCCATGGTAGGGATTATAATTTCTTGAAGGCATCTTCTGATAGTACACTTTTCCTTTTTTTTTTTATTACACTTCCCTGGGGAGAGGCGAACCTATAGCGCCGGGTGGGTGACACGAGATGCCACCAAATAACTGTTGCAGTTCTTTTTGAACAGCTGCAGGTTGTAACGCTCTGGGAGCACTCGCATGGGAAGGGAGTTCCACAGCTTCTCCGCTCTGTAACGGAACGAGATCTGATGCAGGGATATTCGCGCCGTCGGGAGATGAACCACAAATTGGTGCGATCCGTCGGATTGTCTTGTGGAGCGTATATAAAGCGAATTACGCGGAACAACACCAGCAATCTCCGAAGAACAGTACCCGTGATAGTATCTGTAAAACAGACAGAGGTCAGCTACGCGCTTTTGATGTGATAGCGGCTGTAGTCCCGACGTCAGCGTCGAGTCCCCGATCAGGCGGATCGCTCGTCCCTGTATGCTCTCAAGTAGGTCAAGGGTATGTTTAGGAGCCGAGCTCCAAACATGGGAGCAATATTAGAGCGCGGGTCTACTTTGGGATTTGTATAGGAGAAGAAGTTGGGCTGGAGTAAAATATTTCTTGGCTCTAAAAAGGTAGCTCAGTTTTCCTGAGGCTGACCTGGCGATGCTCGACACGTGTTTATGCCATGATACTGCAGCGAGCTTAGGGTTCGCCGGATTAATTATTTTGAATAAATAAGAGCCGTTAAATCGATTTTGAATTAATATAACACTTTCTTAGCCCATTAATAACAACCGTTACTTTTACCGTACACTTAACGATTTCTTGACTTATCACTTCCGTACTTATCGCGTCTTTGACTTCTTCCTTATCGCTTGCTTCACTTTCTTACTTATAACTTATCGCTTGCTTCACTTTCTACTTCTTACTCGTCTCCATGATCTGTGTGCGACGTATTTATACCGTTTACTTATTCTGATTCGGCGTTTCGTTTCCGCCCGTTCCATAGTCTTGAATGTTCTACTGTTCACGGTCTCCAGTTTTCCATTACTTTATAGAATATTCTAGTACTCTGTTTCGGACTCTCTAGAATATTCTAGTACTGATTGTCATATGCGTCACAATACAATACATCATCAGCTGTGGAACCGATGATCCACTTTTCTTTGTGAATATCGTATATTGTGTCTTCGCTGTATTGAAGTCGACGAGATTGGCCCTTCCCCACTGCAGGATCCTATCTAGCTCCTGGCTCAGAGAGTCAATCTGTCTACATCTCAGCTGATGCGACGTAGATGCACCAATTGGTCGAACGCTCGAAAAGGAGGAAACAAGCGTACTATCATTCGCAAAACTGAACACTTTGTTATCCCGTCCAACAAACCATTTATTATTATTATTATTTATTGGCCTGCAAGAACCCGGAAGTTCATGACCTCGCCGACTCGGCTTCGCCATCGTTCTCTGTTATGGGCACTCTCCTTCCACGCTTGACCATTCGATCCGATCTCCTCAAGGTCAAACCTAACATTGTCCTCCCATCTCCGTCGCGGCCGTCCTACCGGTCAACAAATCATTTATGTGAAGCAAAAACAAGGTTGGAGCCAAAATAGAATCTTGGCGCTCCCCGAATTAGCAGGACACAGATCCGAACACTTGCGGTCCCTAACAACCCGGATCAATCGATTCTCAAGAAAGCTCCTCGTCCAGTCACAAAGCTGTTGGGAAAGTCCATATGAACGAAGTTTGCTCAGCAATGCCCCGCGCCAGACGCGGCCAAAAGCCTTGGAGACATCCAATGCGATCGCCCTTGACTCACCATGCCGTTCAATCGCATATGTCCATATATCGGTTATAAGTGTCAAAAGGTCTCCCGTGGACCGCCTGCCACGGAATCCGTATTGACGATCATTCAGAAGTCCATTGCAGTCCAAATACTTAACTAACTCTGTATTGATGACTTTTCCATCACCTTAGATAAAACAGACAGTAATGCTATCGGACGGTAATTTTGTGGGAGACACTTTTTTCCCGTTTTTTTGGGATTGGTTAAACTCGAGCGATTTTCCAGCAGGCAGGAAAAGTCCTCCGTGCATAAGATAAGCGGAAGAGTTTGCCAAGAACCGGCGATAGTTCTGGAGCACAGTTCTTAAGGACTATTGCTGGTGTTCCGTCCGGGCCGGTTGCCTTCCTACAATCCAGTTCACGTAGAATGAGTTGAATAGTGCGCGGACGAAATCTCGCACCCCGCATGGAAGACCGTGACGGCTCGATCATAGATGGCTCCAAAAGGCCGGGATCGAGGTTTGAATTCGCGGAAAATAAATTCGCGAACACATTACCTTCATCTTTTGAATTCGTGACTAACCTCCTGCTGTCTGTCACCAACGGAGGGAAAGAGGGGGATGCGAAGTTGCCACTGACAGCTTTTGCCATTGACAAGAAGGAGCGCGAATCAGTTGGGCACCGAAGGAGTTTATTGATCACCCCGTCGTTGTGAGCTTTCTTCGTGGTATCAATCGCCTGGTTGCACGCGTTTCTGATTCTAACTGGACTTGGTGATAATAGTCCCTCTAGTTGTGACGCCAGAATCACGGATTGCTTTCTCCAACTCCAGGTTGCAGAGGGGGCAGGCCAGACCGTCCCATTGTCGGAGTCCGTTAAAAATCTTTATTGGTTTGGACCACAATCCCGCTATTTTTACTTGACTAGTTACGTTGGTCATGGTCTACCCACAAAGTTGTATCAATTTGTGTGGAATGCCGAACTCTCTCATGGCATTATATACCATAGTTCTACCCTGGCTATGCTGTCGTAGGCGGCCTTAAAGTCGATAAATAGATGATATAATGGAATCTTAAATTCCAAACATTTATTCATCGCGTGCCTAAGGGTACATATCCCCTCAATCGCTGATTTGACTGGGATGAAGCCACACTGATATAGACCAATGATGACTTTCGCGTATGGGGCTATCCGATCTTGTAGGATAGTGGAGAGTATCTTATAGGCAGTACTCAGCAATGTTATACCCCTATAGTTGCTGCACAGTGTGATATCTCCCTTCGTATGTATGGGACAAATTATTCCACGGCGCCATTCTTCCGGCATCTCCTCTTGCTCCAATACGTGCACCGCGATCTCATGAATTGTGTGATGTAACGCTGTCCCTCCTTGTTTGATCAGCTCAGCTGGGATGCCATCAGTTCCGGGGGCTTTATTTGATTTGAGCTGTCTTATGGCTTTTACTGTTTCCTCAGTGGTTGGTGTCGGCAGCATTTCTTGATTTTGCATTGGTGGAGCCTCCAATTCTTCTGTGAGCTGACCATTTAGCAATTCAATGAAGTTCACTTCCCATCGCTCCAGAATGCCTTCAGGATCGGTAATCAGATTACCCTCTTTATCGCGTGTGTACCCCGTCATACTGCGGATTATTTGGTAGAATGGTCTGGGCCTCGCTCTCTACTTTTCTCTATTTCACATACAAGTTTTTTTCCCACGCACTTTTCTTTTGCCCGTGGAGTCTTTTTTCAGATCTCATGAGCTCTTTGTATTTCTACGCGTACCCGCGTCCTATGAGACTGCTGCATTGTCCGGTATGCAGCATTCTTACGTTCAGTCGCTACTTTGCACTCATCGTCAAACCAGTCGCTCCGATCTCTACGACTACTGCCTAAGATAGAGTTGGCAGTACTAATGACAGTATTCTTAAGGTGTGTCCATTTCTCTTCTACGCCCGGTATTCTGGCCCCAGGACTTCCTCTCCCTCCGTCGAGCTCTCCGAGGGGGAATCCTAACGGATGACCAAAGGTGTTACTGATGTTCTCATTGCGTAAGGCAGCCGTGTTGATCCGAACCTGATCCGCGGATGCAATACGTCTCCGTAAGGCAATTCGCGCTCGGAAAACTATACCCACAAGATATTGACGACGTTGGCACCTCGGCACGTTCGTACCGTCATCATGTCCAAGGAGTGGCGGCGATCTATCAACACGTGGTCAATTTGGTTGCGAGTGGCTCTATCAGATGATACCCTGGCCTTCGCCGAGTTGAAAGCAATCAGTGACTTCGCCCTGTATGTGCGCTCGCCCCGCTCACTATTGGTAGTTGTTTAATGTCATGTTTAAAAAATCGTTATGTATTACTACCTAACATAAACAGGTGCGCTTTTCGTTTTACATTTTACGACGGTAGGTCAATAAGTCCTTAGAAAATCTAAGAAATGGCGTTCGTAGCTTCGCTAATGGTTTGTTTTTAGTAAGCATCATTCCTCACTAGGTATCTGAAAATTTATAAATACTGTTTAAAATGTTTAATGTGGAATTAGAAATGACTCAGACGAGATATCTTTGACGAGTTGTATAAAATAACTCACGTGTCGGGCAGTTGTCCGAAGGAAGAGTAAGATCTGCCTGAGGAACCATCCATTGGACCATGCGTTGGATTTCCAGAGTCCGCGTGCACATTAACTAGACCTCGTCTGGGATTTACGCTAGGTTCGCGACCATGGCAACTGAGTGGGAAATTGGAGTCTTCTTAAGACCTCCACGAAGAAATGTTGCCGCAAGTCCTTTTACTTATTGCAACAGGGTGTGACCGTTGATATGTTGTATTATTAAAGTCGTTGAGTCTCGTCGGTTACGTGCGGTATTCTCGCTGGGTTCCACCATGAGAATCGTGTCCAGAAAATCACAAAATTGGTGTCAAGTTGCTTCATGGGGAGTTGAGATCAAGTTGTGGAAGTAATTACCAACCGAAGGGGTGATTTATATGATGCTCTCTCAAATACTTTCGATATCACGATTGGTGTTTGAAGAATAGGAGTCAACAGCAATTTAATCCAGGAAATTGAACAGTTTGTGGTAGCGAAATACCATTGATTCCTTTGTTGTTGAAGAAATCTTCGACACATCGTTCAGCCCTCGGCTGTACAGTTATGGGTAGATATATTCCCAGGTCGTAGTCAGATCTTTCCCATCGGCAATTACGCCTACGCTTCTCTTAATATATGATGTCGCACTTCAGTTCACCATTGTAATACTACGTTCCATTGTTTCCACAGAGCCAGGAGCTGTTTGCAATGTTTGAACACAAACTGCTACCACAATCATATCACACCAACAAAACAGTTAAAACAAACCAGCATGGAATGTCTTTAGGGGACTTAATTCAAGATCAATATCCTCTCTGTTCCACAAGCAACTCGGAGTAATCAATTAAAAAATAGTTCATTTTATTAATAAATAACGGAAAGCGCTAGACTAGATTCTAATGTGAGCGCTTCACCTCTTCCAGAAAACTCGCACCTCACGATATCGTATGAAAGATCCACCTCGATTTTCATCAGCCACTCAACCAGCCGATCCGATTCCGAGCTAATGGCTGTTCAAACTACTGTCGCCAGCGGTACCGACAGTCTGTCGATCACATTCAACATGACTAGTGGCGTGAATCCTTTATCACGGTAATTTGTTGTTGGAGTGACTGTGATCGGATCGGGTACTGTTGCTATTAGAGAAGAGAACCAACACGACCATAATAACCTTCCAGTTCATACGCCAGCGATCCACCAAGCTATGATATAACTGCGCACATCGAGTGTGCGGACGAAAGGAACGAAATTGTCCAGGTGGTACGAAGTTACAAGGAGGTTGACGAGGGTCGCATTCGGCTGTCAACATCACGTAGTCAACGTCAGAATCGGACCGTATACCCTGATGAGATTGTATATTGTCGATGAGGGCGAGAATGATGCGGAACAGCCCCAACTACCGGGAATGTGCGTGCCTGTGGGTTTGTAGATCGTAATACAACGGTTGCACGCTTGTTGGAATACACGTACAAGGGTTGGCTAAAAAGTTTCCGACCTCAACGTGAAGATAGCAGCACTCGTCAATAAAAGCTAGTTGTGCATCTTTTGACAGTGTCTCGCCAAAATTTCAGCTATTTTGGAGGCGTAGTTTTTATTTGACAGTCGTTTGAGTGAGTCGATGTGAGTGTTTTTGT
The DNA here is from genome assembly GCA_963931805.1 of Microdon myrmicae. NCBI lineage: Eukaryota > Metazoa > Arthropoda > Insecta > Diptera > Syrphidae > Microdon > Microdon myrmicae. The sequence continues at coordinate 78,811,716 of OZ007501.1, read as the reverse complement.
GAAAATGGGCAAAATTGAGTATCGAGCTGTCACAACATTTTTGTTTTTGAAAGGCAATACGCAAATCAAAGATGAGTTGGACTCTGTGTATGGGGACTCTGCACCATCATTTACCACAGCGAAATTTTGGGCAGCTGAATTTAAACCTGGCCGAGAGAGCTTGGGACGCGATAGACGTTCGGAGCGTCCAAAAACTCCAACAACTGACGATAACATCGCTAAAGTTCACCAAATGGTGCTAGACGACCGCCGAATTAAAGTGAGAGAGATAACAGAGGCTATGAAAATATCGAAAAAAAACGTGTTTGTCGCATATTAAATCAAGATTTAGGCATGAGAAAGCTGTCCGCGCGTTGGGTGCCACGTTTGCTCACGTTAGATCAAAAACGTGTTCGAATGAACATTTCCAACAGTTTAGGCGGAATAGATCCGAGTTTTGGGGCCGATTAATTGCTGTCGATGAAACTTGGATACACTATTATACGCCCGAAACAAAAATACAGTCAAAACAGTGGATTGCAAAGGGGGAATCGGCTCCAAAAAGCGAAAAGGGTTTTTTGGGCTGGGAAAGTGATGGTGGCTATTTTTGGGATAGTCATGGAGTTATCTTGATCGATTATCTTCAAAAAGGAAAAACCATTACAGGATCATACTAAGCATCATTACTTGACCAACTGAAGGTAGAAATTGCGGAAAAACGGACACATTTGCAGAAAAAGAAAATCCTGTTTCACCAAGACAACGCGCCGTCTCACATCTCAGTGGTTGCCATGGCGAAAATCCACGAATTACGGTTTGAACTGCTTGACCATTCGTCTTACTCACCAGATCTAGCCCCAAGCGAGTTCTTTTGTTCCCTAATCTAAAAACTGTGCTCGGAGGACAGAGATTTTCGTCAAGTGAGGAGGCATTCATCTTCGTGAACAGTTGTTTTGCAGAGAAAACCGCCGAGTATTATTTGGATGGGTTAGAGAGATGAAAGCATCGCTGGGAGAATTTTGTGGAGTTACAAGGAGACTATGTAGAAAAATAAAAATAATTTTTAAGAAAAATTGCCTTGTATTTTTATTAGGTCGGAAACTTTTCAGGCCACCCTCGTATTCAGGCCACCCTCGTATATGGATGCCCAGATACACACACAATTCACAAGCAAAATAGTGAAGAACGCCGAACGAAAAAAATCGAATAAGAAATACATCAGAGTCGTATACCATAGCGATAACAAAAACAATTCACATCAGTGGAGTATAGTCGAGTTTTAAAATCAAATTTTAAAATCGGCCAGTAGCCTGATGGGTAACGCTTAGGTCAAATTTTTGGTGATTCAAACTGTCATAGCGTCAGCTCGAACCACACATTCTTCTTCACTATTATTTCAAGCGCTATAGGTCCAAATATGATGGAAAAAATTCGGTTGTTCGAAAGAAAATGTCTTAGAACTTGTCTCGGATTATATCGCACACCGGAATCTGACTACAAGAGGTATTATCCAAAAAGACCTTGTGGGGTATTAGTAGATGTGCCGGCCCGGGAACGGGTTTACTAGTATCCCGCCGTGTTCCGCCGAACACTGTCCACCCACTAATCAAAGAAACACCAGGATTTTGCTTTGGTATAAATGGTTTTTTATTTTACTCTTCCTTTTTTGATTCACAAAGATCACGTTTGATTGAGCAGCAGCACAGGAAACACGCTTCAACCATGAAATGCGTCTAGTTTGGAATTTAATTTACTTTTACATTTTTAAAATCAAACAGTTAACGAAATTTATAAATGGTTATAGTTTGTCTTTTAGTTTTGTATGGTTCAATCATTTTCACATTTATTTATTTGTCTTTATTTAAGCGGCTTTACAACTTTCTCACTGAGTTAGTTATTGGCATAACCATTCTTAAACGACACTGGGCGCAATTTATAATATCAACTGCAATATTCGTTAAATTAAACTGCACCGTTTCAAAGACAACGTGATCCTAGATCGTCTAACTCCGACTCGTTAAATGCTAAGACTCTTGCGAACTCCATGGTGGATGTAACTCGACTGACTCAAATTAACTCGTGCCTAGTCGGCCATCCGCTATGGGTGGGTTTTCGTTCTCGAGAGAAACGTGAAGTTTCTCTTTGTGGTGACCAATGGGAGAGGATCTCTCTGCGTTGATGTTGACGGGATTATATCGCTTGTCCATGTTACCAGGTAATGGGCAAACGAAAACGGGAAAAAGGGAAATGAGACAAAGGGCATCATTGGTGGTGTGCATGCAGCTGCGCAACTAGGCTGCATGCCATTTTCTTATTTTTTCATTTTTATTTTATTTTCATTCTTATTGTTCACTAATATAAAAATTGCGCTCGGAGGACAGAGATTTTCATCAAATGAGAAGGCTTCGTAAACAATTATTTTGCAGAGAAAAACGCCGAGTACTATTTGGCCGGGCTAGAGAGATGGGAGCATCGCTGGGAGAAGAGTATAGAGTTACAAGGAGACTACGTAGAAAAATAAAAATAAATTTAAAAAAAAAAAGTCTTTTTAGATCGGAAACTTTTCAGACACCCTCGTATAATCAATGAAGGAGATGAATGGCAATTCGTTTGGATGCTTTGCACTAGCAATGGGTATGTTAAACTCTGGTGACGGAGAGTATGCGTGGCTTGGAATGGATTTCCAACAAATACCTTGTAGGTATCTGATAAAATATGAATACACCACTAGACTTCTGAGACGGAAGTACAGTCAAAACAGTGGATTGTTAAAGGCGAATGGGTTCCAAAGAAGGTAAAGATGGTGGAATCAGCTGTAACTGTTATGGCTACTGTGTTTTGAGATGCACGTGGCATTATCTTCATTGACTATTTGGAAAAAGGACAGACCATAGCCGGACAGTATTATACATCAACATTAGGTCAGCTAAATGAGAAAATAAAAGGAAATTGTCCTCATTTGAAAACAAATAGTCATTTTTCTCTAGGATAAAGCACGAGTGCTTTTTTGCGCAGTTTCAATGGCTAAAATTGAGGAATAAGTTTGAATTGATAGACGATATTCACCAGATCTGACACCGAGTGACTTTGTGGGGTCTTCGTTATGCAAAAGGCGGCGCGTTCAGCTCGTGTCGAATGGTCACCAATGTGGGGCTTTCGTTATGCCGTGGTGCCTACGCGGGAACTGGTTCGCATTCCTCCCCAACTTCACTTCTGCCCCCTATCTGTGTCGTCGAAACGATTTGACTTGTTCACTAGATAGTTAATGAAACAACCACTTCCTTTGTTTTTATTTTATTTTTCTGATTCAACCAAAAGATATAAGATTTTGTATATGCATTTAATTTATTCAACACACTGTCATTAACACGTAAGGAATAATATACTTTAATTCTTTTGAACTTAATTCAACTTCGAGGTGTTGTTCAGTCATACGTAAGGATATACATTTAATTTATTCAACAACTATCATTTAACACATAAGGAATATTAAGCTGTAATTCATCTTAACTTAATTTATCCTCCAAATATTGTTTAGTCATACGTAAGGATATACATTTAATTTATTCAACACACTCTCATTTAACACATAAGTATTAAATGACTTTAATTCATTTGAACTTAATTCAACTTCGAGGTGTTGATCAGTCATAGGTAAGAATATACATTTAATTTATTCAGCCCTCATTTAACACATAACGAATAACACTGTCATTTAACACATAAGGATTTTTAGGCTGTAATTCACTTTAACTTAAGCACACGTGTACGGGAATTCATTTTACCAAATTGGTTGTGTTTCGCGACTACTAGCCCAACCGGGTGACTCACACACGATTCTATGAAAGAAAAACCGACTCCTGGTGTTCAAGCTCGAGTTGACTCAGTGGCTGTTGAAACAAGACTCCTGGTTTAGCTTAACGTGGAGTGCCGACTTCCCTCCACGGATTCAGTTTTAAGAATAGTTAGGTCATCGAAGACGACAGCATGGCGAAAATCATCCATTGCTTCGGTGCCCACAAGGGATGATTTACTTTGCATCAGCACAAAGGGCGCGAAGCATACACGATAATTGCCTCTGTTGCTCATGGTGTGTGTGTCCGCAAGTATGCGGCCCGTGGATCGACCGAATCCATAAGGGGAACATTAGATGGCATGGTTGCACCTGGTGCAATTATCTTAAGGTAGAGTGTTTTAGTGTTTACACGATCAGCAACTGCGTACAGCATTTATGCTGATCGTGCACATCTTGGCGGCATCTCCAAGTAGTCGAATTCTCGGTTGTAATTTTCTATTTTTGAGAACTCGACTTCCGTTGGCGGTCATCCGTATGCCATAATGTGTTTGTCGATCGGATGACCAACAGATGTGGGCATAGATAAAAGAAAGGAAAAGAAGAAATATCTCCTGCACGTGTGTGGCAGACTCATCAGGAGATATTTCATCGATGTGGTTCGGGTATTGTTGGTTGCTTGATAGTGCAACCAAATTGCTTTTAAGGCACAGGATGCGTTTTATGCGACCATGCCCTTGTGGAAAAATGCCTATTTGTTGCTGATCGATTTTGCATCGGTGAAAATCATAGGTTTACAGCTTTTTGGGCAACTATGTAAAGGTAAGTACGTGCCTTCCAGTTTTTTGGTGCTCCAGGGAGGAGTCTGTTGGATAATTAATGGGAAGGTAAGTAGTGGCGTTGAAAAGAACCGGCACAACTTATTTTTCTCAAATTTAAAAAAAAACGGCTCAGCGGACAACGGTTTACACCAAATGAGGATTACATGGCACACACAAATGCTAATTTTGAGGAAGTGCCGTGGGCGTTCTCGATATTACATGGAGAACCAACCCACGATTTCAACCACAATTTCCGCCTTAGTTCAACCGCCAACATTCGCCAAACACCTCAACCTCCACTCACCCGAAGCCGAGCACGCCTTCTTAGGCAACCGAACCCATCCAATCCACTAACCACCTAACTTCCCTTCCGGCATACTCCAAACTCCCTCGCCCCCCCACCCTTCTTTCGTGACTACGTCACAGCGGGGGGGGGGGTACCGCGCGGGTTCTCTATATTACATGTAGAACCAACCCACAATTTCCGCCTTAGTTCGACCGCTAACAGCGCGTCACATCAACCCCTATCCCACCGTTCATGCTATTCACCTGGAATACCATATTCCCCAAAGGACGCTTAGCTAAACTCATTATCCTATGCAGATAATGCATAATTGAGTTTAGCTACCCTTTTTGCCATACGGCAACTCCATTCCTCTAACCATGGGATTTCCACCGGAAATTCCATTCATGTTGTTTAGCAACAACCAAGTCGAATCAAACGACGTGGTTGCATCACCACGGTAATTACCAGCATTTCTTAGCGTTTTTCCCACGGTATTATTTCCCTAGCCGATGTAGCGTCCTATCGCTTTTCTTCAGATCACCCATTCGCTTGGGATCAACGATCTCATTTTACAGGTGAATAGCGCACACAACATTTTCCTCTCCTTCATAATTCTGTTTCCATACGGTTCAATGCTCTCTGAGATCACCACAGCCGCAACACTAGGGCAGTAGGTCATGCCCAGATTCTGCAGTTGATACCAGCACACAGAATCAAAGCCACATCGAGATCGCAGTACATCGTGTCTCTGTTCTCTCATTCTACCCGTTCGTCAATTATCAATTAACCGAAGTTACCACACTTCGACGAGCGTGACGATGAGAGAGCAGAGACGTGGTATCTTTTGGTTGTCCTGTGTGCAAAATCGATAACACAGAATTTCACCCCTAACCAAAGCAGTCGCTATCCAGTCTCCACCGTGCGAAGTCAAGCCGCCCGGAGTTAAATTTAATTACCCGATTTTTAGTTACCCGAATATCGTCCAAACACCAAAGTGCGCACATGCATTTGCGCGAAATTTTAATTACTGCAGTCACAGTGTCGAAAAAGAAGTGTTTCACCACTAGTATAGAAGTTATAAAATTCAATTTAATTACATTAATCATAAATTCTAAGTTAGGTTAAGAAAGACAGAACAAAAAAAAAAACGGGTTAATATCAAAACAACATTCCTGTGCTCCAGCGTTTCATTTACTCTTCCCGTGACATTGGGATATATTTTTGTGGACAATTTAATTGGAGACTTGGATTGCAGCGGAACTACAAGTGGGAAGGAAGTGAACCAAGTGCCCCTGTTTAGGCATAATACTTCCCTACCCCCACAGTACCACAGTCACACTTTTCTGAAGGTTTAAACAAGTTGGAGGGATGGGTTTTTCATTTTCCATTTTTGCAACATTTTTTTTATTTTCTTTTTATCTTCTTAGTTTCTAAATTACATGCTAAACAAAAAACGCTTAAATTCTAGTTTAATTATCTTATACTACGAGGGTTGCCTTTTATATTTCGGGATTAGAGAACAAAAACAAATATTGATCATCGAAAATCACTTTATTGTTTTTCAAAATATTCCCCATGAAGATCTATACACTTTTGCATGCGTTTGAACCAATTGTCGAAGCACTTTTACCACTCTGATTGAGGTATCTCCAACACATGCATTCTGAATGCAGCAACCGCTTCTTCAGGTGTCGAAAAACGTTGACCTCTCAGTTTGTTTTTTACGTACGGGAATAAAAAGAAGTCATTCGGTGCCAAGTCAGGACTATACGGCGGATGACCCATCAAATCGATGTTTTGGGTGCTCAAAAATGCAGTTGTCGCAGCCGATGTGTGAGAGCTCGCATGGTCGTGGTGAAGAGTGATCCGTCTTCGGCGGTTGGTTTTCCTGATTACTTGGAAGACAACTGGCAAACAAATGGTTGTGTACCACTCAGAATTGACTGTTCTGCGTTGTTCTAGTGGTACGGTTGCGACATGTCCAGTTTTTCCGAAAAAACAGGCGACCATTTGCTTGGAAGTGCTTCGTGTGCGAACAACTTTTGTTGGATTTGGCTCATCTTGAAACACCCAAACAGTCGACTGCTGTTTACTTTCGGGCTCATACGCGTAAATCCACGATTCATCACCTGTCACGATGTCATAGACGTGTTTCGAAGCACCGCGACCGTATTTTTTGAGCATTTCTTTCGACCAATTGACACGAGTCTTTTTTTGGGCGATTGACAAATTGTGTGGGATCCAACGCCAACAAATTTTTTTGACAGTCAAATGTTTATGCAATATTGAATGTATGCTGGTCCCACTAACGCCTAAGGTTGTCTCAATCTCACGATAGGTCACATGACGATCTTCCAATATCAGTTCGCGCACAGCATCAATGGTTTTCGGAACAACAACTGATTTTGGACGACCTTCACGAAATTCATCTTGGAGTGAACTACGACCACGATTGAATTCACCATACCATCGATAAACACTGGTCCTTGATGGAGCTTCATCGCCAAAAATTGAATTAAGTTCATCCATGCACTGTTGCTGAGTTAATCCACGCCGGAAGTTGTAAAAAATAATCGCACGAAAATGTTGACGATTTAATTCCATTTTTGGGCCGAGATGAATCTTTTAAGTTACTGTAAACAACACAAATAGCGCTCGTATGTCAAAATGTTCTGAGTGCGTATAAACTCAAAAATGTCCAACTTTACGACGGAGCTGTCAATTGCCGGATTGCAACGCTAGGGTTGCCAAATCCCGAAACATAAGAGGCAACCCTCGTATTACTTATTGGTCCTACGCAGACGCTCAAAGCTAAACATTACATAACTATTGTACAACTTGTCTTTCGGCTACAGTTGGAGGGATGTCTTTCAAAGTGTATGGAACTAGAAGGAGATTATATTGAAAAATAAAAAAAAAAAATTACCCAAAAATATTATTTTTCTATCTTTTTCTAAGGACTTATTGACCTGCCCTTGTATATAACGATGAACAATAACTTTATCCATAAAACCGAATGTAGTACAAATAACTATATTAACGATATTTACGATCTATCTACTGAGTTGGTGGATTGCCATGATCACCAATACAAAAATACATGGCCATATGGGTCGAAATGATAGATATTTGACAGGGTGGTCCAATTGTACCAGCAACTTTATATAGTACAGCCTGTATAAAGTTCTGTGATATTTGTGGAGGAACAACTCGAGCCCTTCATGGGAGGATTATAGACATAAGAGTATTGATTTTACCAGACATCACTCACTAACCGATCATATTATAATAAACATCTAAATTAAATTTTTCTTCCATATTTCAAGAGATGACCGAATCCGTCGCATAATGACCTTGAATTGAGGAAATCCTTAGTGGCAAAACAATAACATCCCATATTACCACCTTTAGCAAGGGTCAACAGTAGAACACTAGATTATCTGCCGCCCATGAATAAGCCAACTGCTTTTGAGGCTGTTTAAAGGGAAATACTTTTTAGAACGAATTTTTACTTTTATTCTTCTGTCATACATAACAGATGACTTTGAAATTTGTAAATCCAACAACATCTAATTAAGATAGACATTTTAAAGTTTCTAAAACCCAATACTAGTGTAAACACAATTTTTGAAATCAACCCACCAACTAGCAAAAGATCAAAAGCAAACAATTTACAAATACTACAGCTAACGAAAGTGAGTTCCTTTAGCAACATTAAAACCAAAAACGTATCCAAAAATTAATCAAAAACAAATGGAGAAATAATTTTACAAAAGATCATTTTAGTTTTAAACTTTAGTTACATTAATTCTCTAACTGCAAACTAAAACCATTTTGTTAATAGGGATAACAACACGAAGTTACCAAATTGAAGTGCTTATGAAATTCAAAGAGATACACGTAAAAAGTTTTTAGATCTATGAGACATTTAAAAAAAAAAACTAAATACACAATTCTCGTTTTGTAAGAAGCTTAATTTTGATATATTTACAAGTTTATAAATTTTCGAGGGAGAACAAATTTTTCTTATAACGAATTTTTCAAGAACTGTATGAAACTATTTATTTTTCTTATTAGTTCCCTATACAAACTAAAAACAAACAAAAAATGACTAAGTATTTTGAGGCTAAACTTTAAACATATTTTGAATACAGTAAATAGGAAATATACGTTATATTAATTCCGCTGTTTATGAGTACTTACATAGAATGCTTTTCTCAAACTTAAATAAATTGTTTTATTTAATTATGTTATTGAGGCAAATGAAATGGTCAAATCCGCACAGTTAAAAAACAATGCCGAAGTGTAAATAAGCATATAAATGTAAAAAAAAACAACAAAACTTAAAAAAAAACAAATATACGTATGACTTAAATTTGCTCAATACAACACTTATAAGATGAAAATATGTGAGAGGTTTCACGTTAATTTAAAACGAGTTTTTAATATTAATTTTCCTTTAAAAAATCGAATGCTTATGAACTTCGGACAAGGAATTCCAATTCTTCGGTTCCTAATATTGAATCTTAACAATATTTATAACTACTGATTGATGTATAAAGTAAAACGCTTAAAAATACTGCGCTACGAAATGAAAACCATCAACTAAATATTTTATGTATTATTCACTCTATAAATATATATTATAAAATTAACAATATTAAATGTCTGTTGTGTAGCTAAGGGAAAATGTAATCCCATTCTATGAAATTATATTATATAAATAAATAATTGTTCGTGTGAAAAGAGTAAAACCAATCGCATATACATAAATATTTATTGTTAATCATACATTTCCAAATAGCTTTTCTTAAAACACATATTTAATACTAAACTCACTTATTAATCTACAGCAAATTATAAACAAACACTTAAATTAAAATCAAATTGAGTAATGATCCTATTGCAATACAATAGAAGTAAACCAACTTGATGGCCCCTTGTACTTAAATGTTTAAACTTTCTAATTTTCTTCACGAGCGACTTGTTTGAACGAATCAAAAACATTAAAACCCACTAGAGATTTATAAAAACAAAAAACAAAAACAAAAAAAAAATCAATGAAAAACGGGAAGAAAAAGGAAGAGAGAAGTTACCAAAATGTACCTAAGTCTATGGTTTTGTTCTAGGTGGAATTATAACAATGCATCTAATCGATATAAATCTTAACAATATAAAAATTAAAAATGGAAATTGTTATAAGATTACTATACATATATATTCATGGTATACATATTTAAAACACTAAATAGAAATATATTGATTATTAAAATTATTTAACAATGGAAAAATTAACAGAAAGAAGTAAACATTTAAATATATTCTCTATATATTATATATACATATACAATACAAGTATAACAAAATTATTTATGTGGCTCAAGAAACAATGAAGTATTTATTTAAAAAAAAAACGAACAAACAAATAAACTGTATCATGTATGTGGCGTCAGATGTGGGAGGCATCATACACCGGAATCAAGATTTCTAAATGAAAATAAATTATAACAAAAAAGAAACTTTCTTTAATTTAGACGACGTTTCGCTTTGATAAAAGATTGACTTTGTGTTTCCGTTTTATTAGATCGAACAAGCAAACGAATGTTGACATGAGGTAAGTAGAAATTTGTGTTTTTTATTTTCATCATTTATGAGTGACTAAATTAGATAGAATTCTTAAGAATTCGTGAAAGAATTTTGAAGGTTGCTGTGAGGCTAACAAACTCACCTGGAAAGGTCGGTTATTGCGTAAAGTAGCTTTGGATGCCAAACACACATTAGGTGACAACTATTACAACGATTCGGAATACGCACGAGGTCATTCAAGGAAACGATTGTCGCATTGCGGATACCAATTGGAAAAAAAATGATTAAATAACACTAGATCAATAGACATACACTCTATGTTAAGAGACTATTGTAGATCAATGTTTCTAAGGTCACAACATTATTTCGTTTATTGTTTTATTGATTGATTTTATCAAGCTCATAAACTCTTCAATATACTCTTCATAAACAATCAATATATATACTCTGTGAACTTGACTCATTGATTCCAATAGTGAAGCTTCCTTCTTTACTCAGCTTTACAACCAGGATCCGCACTTAGTTCCAGTAATTGACGTCGCCGAGTATTTCCTCAGATGCAGGTCAACCTTGTCCTGTCAATGAAAATGGGATCATCCTCGATATTTTTCGTCATAAAACCATTCCAATAAAGGCTGCTGGAAGTGTATTACATTTTTCCGTCACAGAAATAAGTGTACTACTCAAAAATCTAAAGATAAAAACAGCAAAACGGTACGATCAACTTCGTTTGAATTAAGTGAATAAGTAAGGCTGTGGCGGTTCCCCCGAACGCCACTACTCACCTTCCCATTAACCATTCGAAAACTTCCAACATAGAGCATCCAAAAACGATATAAAAGAAGTATTGTGGTAGTTCCATTGAACGCCACTACTTACCTTACAATCTATGGTGAGAAACAGTTTCCTAAAACACATAAACCTTGGAAGCATGTACTTACCTTTCCATAGTTTGCACTACAAATACCTGAAATGCTGTAAATCCATAATATTCGCTGATGCAAAATCCATCAGCACCAAACAGACATGTTCCTTATAAGCAATTTGGTTGCATCACCAAGCAACCAACATGACCTGAACCATTTCATTACCCATGTCTCCGAGCGAATCCCGCCGCACACATGCAAGAGATATTTCTTCTTTTCCGATCGTCAAGCATTAGCATCCTATAAGCATGTTCCTAAAATCCAATTCGGTTACGACATTAAGTAACCGACATAAATCCTCGAACTTGTCCATGTAAGAGTTTCCCTTTTCACTCACATTAAATACCGCACGGGGTTCCTCGATAGTATAGTGGTTAGTATACCCGCCTGTCACGCGGGAGACCGGGGTTCGATTCCCTGTCGGGGAGCCTCTGGCGCAAGACTAATAACCTTGCCCGGAAAAAACAAATCATTATGGAAAATTTAACAAGCCTCAGGACTTAATAAGGCCAAGACCGGTTGCCGGTTGTAGTGCCGACAATGATGATGATGAAATACCGCACACTTTAAATAAAACACTCATTTGTTTGTTTTATATTTAAACTAATGTTTATTCTTAATTCCCATCTATGGGCACAACTTGAACCTATTAATATCGGCCCGGACACTATTTCAATTTAATTCCACGCCGCACTTTTACTTAATCATTTTTGTTTCGGACATACTTTTAAAATTAACTCCGCGCACCACTTTCAGACCCCCCCCCCACCCCCGCGGCTGGTAGAAACGTTGACGTTGTGCGGGGGCTTAAACTACGATGAATCACTCAGGCTATGCTGACGGAAGCGTACGCTTCCAGTAGGGCCACCCATGTCAGACAGGCTAGCGAGGAGTAACACAAAGATCTACCGCCCCTAATCCAGGGTGTTACGCGTCACCGTGCCCATTGGATGGTTTGCAGCCAGGGGTATACCGGCTGTATTATAACGGCGCCTCTCTGACACCGGGTCGAATCAGATCAGTAAGCAGACCTTACCATATCAAAGAGGGGCTCTGATATGGCGGACCATTTGAAACCCCAGAGTGATCCAATGAAATGAATGATCAATACACAAAAAACAAACTCACAAAAAAAACCGGTACGCGTAGGTGTGATGAGCCAACACTACCATAAGGGAACAAATCATCAGGAAAACACCGACTCGGCAAAAAGAAAACGTAGGGAAAAACGTAAAAAACGGGATATACGCGTCGGCACGTGGAACGTTCGAACGTTATATAAACCAGGCGCAATACAGACGGTCGTAGAAAACACGAAACAATATAAAATTGACATCGTCGCGCTTCAGGAAGTCCGACTCCCACATCAAGTAATCGAAACCAACGGATTTACACTGGTGTGTGGAGGTACCGATATACATAACCTCGGAACTGGCTTCATCATAAGCAAGAAGATTACGCCCCATGTAAAAGATGTGAAATTTATTAATGACCGAATGTCGGTGCTAAAAATACAGGGCCGATGGTACAATTATGTATTTATAAAGGTACACGCCCCAACAGAATCTGCGAACGAAGAAACGAAGTACACGTTCTGCGAGACCCTAGAGGATGTATTTCATGGGATCTCATCATTCCATGTTAAAATCCTCCTCGGGGACCTCAATGCGAAAATTGGAAAGGAAGATATCTTCCAACCAACTATAGGTAAAGAAAGTCTACACGACGTTTCAAATGATAATGGAATTCGAATTATCACGTTCGCGGCGTCAAAAGATCTGTTAGTGAAAAGCACGATGTTCAAGCACAAGGAAATTCATAAAGCCACATGGATATCACCCGACGGCGTAACGCGTAACCAAATAGACCACTTCCTCATAGACAAAAGACACCACTCGAATACCCTTGACGTAAGATCATATAGAGGAGCAGATTGCGACTCCGATCATCTTCTAGTGATGGGCAAAATCAGGAGTCGCCTCGCAGCAATCCCACATGGGCAGTCACGGGAGACAAGCAAAAAGTTCGACACTGATAAACGGAAAGACCTACGCAAAAGGGCTGAATATCAAGAGGAACTAACGAATAGATTTAGCATTCTAGAGAATGTGAGCAGTGAGGAAGAGGAAGCTAATAGTGTGGACACTAAATGGACATCGATCAGAGACACAATCAAACTAACAGCCCAAAAGGTATTAGGATTTAAGAAAACAATTAAGTCCAAACCTTGGTTTGACGATGAGTGCAGGGCGAAGATCGAAGAACGTAAACGCCTTAGAGTAATCCACTTAGAAAGATATGATGAAGTCAACGCAGAAAGATACGCGACAATTCGGAGAGAGACAATGACGCTCTTCAAACGCAAAAAACGCGAATGGGAGAAGACTCGGATCGAAAAAATCATAGAAAATTCTAGGGCAAAGAACATCAGGGGTATGTATGTCGGCATAAATTCAATTAGAAATGGCTACCGAGGGAGAGTCAAAATAATTCGAGACGCAAACGGCTGTCTGGTCACAGAAACAAACAATATCGTGACAAGATGGAAACAGTACTTTGAAAACCTGCTCAATGTACGCACCCATCAACCACAGATAAATGCACCAAGCGTACATACAGCCGAGCCTCAGATCCCAGAGCCGTCTCTCAACGAAGTTGTAGACGCACTTAACCGATTGAAAAACAACAAGGCTCCCGGAGTCGACTGCATACCGGCAGAGCTTGTGAAGCATGGAGGAGAGGCAACCGCTCGAAAGATCCACCAGCTCATCCAAACAATATGTGATAAGGAAGTCACTCCGGAAGAATGGAAAACCTCAATTGTCAACCCCATTTTCAAAAAAGGCGACAGATCTGACTGCGAAAACTACAGTGGAATATCATTGCTCCCAACTGCATACAAAATATTAACAAATGTCATTCTGGCGAGAATCACACCGTACGCAGAAGAGATACTGGGAGACTACCAATGTGGATTCCGTAGCAACCGATCAACAAGCGACCAAATGTTCACAATAAGACAACTGCTGGAAAACAAGTGGGAATACGGAGAGACGGTTCACCAACTGTTCGTTGACTTCAAGAAAGCCCACGACTCAGTCGCAAGGCAAAGACTCTACCATATTCTAGTTGACCTGGGAGTCCCAAAGAAAATATGCCGCCCTGATTCAAATTTGCATGAACGAAAACAAAGGGCGAGTGAGAATAGAAAACCACCTCTCAGAACCATTTGAAATCCGGGATGGACTAAAACAGGGAGATGGTCTATCACCGTGTCTTTTTAACCTTGTGCTCGAGTATGACAACATGGCCGGATCATCCCTGAACGGGGTCACACAAGTGCTCGCATATGCGGATGACATCGCCGTTCTGGGCGATAATCTCGAAACTGTTAGTAAAAACTGTGAAATCATCATGCAAGCGGCAGAAGAGGTGGGCCTAGAAATAAATGAAGACAAAACAAAATACATGATTACGGCGAGAGCAGGTGGACCTCAGAGAACACATATAAACGTCAGAGGTAAGATATTTGAAAAAGATAAAGAATTTAAATATCTGGGAACGACACTGACAGCCAGTAACGAAATGTCGAAGGAAATTAACAAAAGACTGCATTCCGGCAACGCTAGTTGGCACGCAGTCAGTAAACTGCTGAAATCCAGACTGCTATCACGTAACATAAAGCTCCGTGTCTATAGTACCATAATCATGCCGATTGTTCTATAGGGATGCGAAACATGGGCTCTCACAAAACTATAAGAAAACAAATTCCGCGTATTCGAGAATAAAGTTTTGAGGGGCATCTTTGGAGGTAAATATGACGAGGAGGCAGGACAATGGAGGAAACTCCACAACCACGAATTGGAAGAGCTATACCGCAAACCTACAATAGTAAGAGTAATCAAGTCGCGAAGATTAAGATGGGCCGGACACGTGGCGCGAATGGGGAACGATAGGACCGTGCATAGAATTCTTGACGGTAGACCAACGGGAAAGAGACCGGTAGGACGGCCGCGACGGAGATGGGAGGACAATGTTAGGTTTGACCTTGAGGAGATCGGATCGAACGGTCAAGCATGGAAGGAGAGTGCCCAGGATAGGGAACGATGGCGAAGCCGAGTCGGTGAGGTCAAGAACTTCCGGGTTACTACAGGCCAATAAATAAATAAAACCACTTTCAGACCAACTGCGTCAAATCTGCCTTTAAGATTTTTTAACCCACTCTCGATGTCCGTTTTTTCATCGGACGAAAACTTTTCTTACCCTGCAGATAAAGGATTTTTCTTTCTTTGTCTTTCCCAAATTGGGGACCGAAAGAGGAAACACAAAAGAACAATCAACAAAGGATCTTGCCGAAGAGCATTTACGATCCTTTGTGTCGGTCGGCGATAAACGTACATGTAGTTCGTTTTATGGCGCGAGTTGTTTGTTTTAACTTGGTATGGTTAAAACAGAAAACGACGCTGTTTGTGTTAATGGTTTTGGGTAACCATATTTCTAGATGATCATAAAATTGCTGGCGCGCATTTTATGATTCTCAATGATTTTGTTTGGAGAAAGACATCTGGTCCGCACATTTGGATCTTAGGGGATGTTTGTGGCGAACCTTTGGTTCGATTATCCTATCTAAGTTTTCAACGTGAGCAAATTGAACGTTTAGTTCAATTTGTTTGAAATTGAATTGATTAGAATAAATTGAACGTTTAGTTCAATTTGTTTGGTATTGCATTAATGTGGGACTATTTGATGCATGGGGTAATGCTAGGGCTTGGGGAGTGTCTCATCCTTTAAGTGGATGTTATTGTCGTGTATCGCAATTAGTGGTGGAGATTGGCTCCGAAGGGGTAAGTATTATGGGATGGGTCGTTGTGGTCGTAACATCGATGCATACAAGAAGAAAGTATTTTCCCCACACACGTGCAGGGCAAGTCATATCAGCAGACGCCGGCGATATGTGCACGATCAGTGTAAATGCTGTACGCAGTTACTGATCGTGTAAACACCCCAGCTGCAAACATTTCCTTTTATGGAATTCGAGTGTCAATGGTTCGCATGCTCATGGACATACAGCATGAGGGTGCGAGGCAATCATATCTGTGTGCGTGCACATCACCAACCATGGAAGATCAACACCTATTAGTAACTGAAGCGATGGATGAAATTTGGGACTCTGTCGTTTCGGAGGGAATCTTCAGTCGACGATCAGATTCCGTGGAGGTAAGTCGGGCCTCCACATTAAACAACGCGTAAAGAATCGTAACACTGATTCCGTGGAAGCAAGTCGGGTCCTCCACGTTAAATAAATATTCGAGATTCATGCATCGGAGAATGCGCACGCGCCGAGTGCAAACGTAGCCTGTGTTATCCCTTATGTCAATGACCAACTTTACCGACAGTAATCATTTCGTCGCAATTTCACGATTGCTCGGCCTAGTATATGAATTTTGGTCCCATGTCTTAGATCATCTCCATTCAAACGTTTCTGAATGATAATTACGAAATTTCAACGAAAAAATTCTTTTACTTAACCGAACTTTAAGTGCTGTACGAATTATATTCATTCTCTTACTTAACCAAACTATAAGTGCTATACAAATTTTATTTATTTATTTATTTATTTATTATCAATTAGTAATGTAAAAATTACATATCAATAACTTAACCTGATAAGCCTAGCAGCGGGGACTATTGGCTCTGTATTTCTAATTTACAATTTAATCTTAATGCTATTTACAAATTTATTTACAATTTCTATGTTGTCGGTAGTGGGATCTGCTAGAATTGTATAAATATCTGTATTGCGAAATAGTTTGTCTTTTAAGGGTTTTAGGTGAGGACAGTCTTTTAATATGTGAGTGATTGTAAGTGTTGTGTTGCATTTTGGACAGATTGGGGCTGTAGCTCGGTGGAGCAGGTGGAGGTGGGTAGCAGCTGTATGGCCCAATCGCAGCCTCACAAAGTTTGTGATTTTGGATTTGGACAAGTTAGTTGGGTAAGAAGGGTGAGTTTTGAAACGGTTTACCATTTTATAGGCATGGTGGTGAGTATCCCAGTTTGTTTGGTTTATTTGTTTTTGTTGATTGCTGATAATTGACAGTAGATCGGCTCTTGTGTAGATGTTGAATTTATGGACTGGAGCTCTTTTGGCTGAGTTGGCTGCGGCGTCTGCATTCTCGTTACCGCTGATGGCGACGTGACTGGGAGTCCACATTAGTTTTATTTTATTGCAGTGTGTAATGATATTATTCCGAATATTGGAAATAATATCATCAGTGTTGTTGGTGTTTTTTATTGAGTTGAGTACCGACAGGCTGTCGGTGCAGATGATATATTTTTCTCTGTGGTTGGTGGCGAATGTTACGGCTTGTAAAATCGCGAAGGCTTCCGCCGTGAAAATGGAGCAAAATTCGGGTAATAGTCCGATTTTCTTTACTGCACCTTCTTCGGATGTGACCGCAAAGGAAGTATAGTTGGTTGTTTTGGATCCATCTGTGTACAGAAAGCGCCATCCGTTGGATTTATATTTTGAGGCGACTGACCAGAATAGTGCACCGTATATTTCTTTATTTGTGTTTGGTTTTTTAAATATTGAGAGTGTTGTTATGATATTATTATTATTTAGAAGCCATGGTGGGTAAGTTGCGGAGTATTTGAAAGTTTGTTTAATATCCAATTCCAATTGCTTGGCTTTATCTAAAATGCGACTGATTGCAGATGGGATTCGGTTGGTGTTTTTGTATCCTATTGTTAGTTTGATGTCTTTGTCAATTATGGAATTTCGCGAAAACGCTAATTTAGCTATTAGTTTTAATGATATGATTTCCATCCGGTCCTCAATTGTTGGAAGCCCAGCTTCAGCCAGTATATTTTTTATTGGTGTCGTTCTGAATGCAAAGGTGCTTCTTCTAGCGGCTTGGTGATAGATGGGCTTTATTATATTTAGAGTCGTTTTTGGACTATTGCCATAGATATAGATCCCGTAGTCTATTTTACTTAAAATTAGAGCTTTAGTAATTTTACATAGAGTGTTAATGTGTACGTTACTTTTCATGTTGCTTAAGTATTTGATAATATTGAGCCTCGCTGCTAATGATACTTTGAGTTCTGAACAATGTTGTTTCCAGGTATACTTATTGTTAAATGTTAATCCTAGGATTTTGAGGTTGGGGACATTTTGGATTGTTTTGTTGTTTATGTTGAGGTGTATTTGGGGACAAAGTCGTCGTCGGCACACATGAAATAATTTACATTTATCTACTGAGAGTTTGGCACCTGAAGAATTTGACCATTCTAAGATATCTTTCACTGTTTCAGTTAAAATGTTTTTGCAGAAAGTTAGATCGCTGGATTTACTTAAGATGTATATATCATCGGCGTAAATGCAATGATCTAGATGTTTCTGTTTGTGTATTATTGTACTTATGTCGTCAAAGGCGATCATAAATAGTACAACTGACAGTGGGGATCCTTGAGGGATTCCGTTGTGTAATGGAAATGTATTGGAGTAAACGTGGTTGACTTTACATTGGAATTTTCTATTGCTTAGAAATGATTTAACGTACCTATATATATTGTTGCCAATTCTCCATTTTAACAATTTATTAAGTACGGCGCCTATTCTGTCGAATGCTTTCTCAAAATCAAGAGAGAGTATTGTGACGTGATTTTTGGCGGATAGAGCCTTTGAGGTGTAGTGGTCAATGTGGAGTAAGGCGTCTGTGCAACCTCTGTTGGATTTGAAAGCTACTTGGTTGATGGATGTCAATTTCTTTGTTTCCATAAGCCAGAGTAGACGTTTGGCTACGATTTTTTCTAATACCTTTGCGGGACAAGGAATTAAGGATATAGGGCGGTAGCCATCCACCGTATCTTTATCTTTGTTCGGTTTGGGAATAGGTATTAGGACCGCGGTTTTCCATATTTGTGGAATGTGTGATGTTTCAAGTATTTTATTGTATAACTTTATAATTCTTTGTTTTGCATAATGCGAAAGGTTTTTTAACATTGGGTAAGATATTCGATCTCGCCCTGGAGTTTTTCCCTTAGTTATACTAAGTGCTGACTCGAATTCGATAAATGAGATGGGTTGTTCTATGCGTAGAGCTGCAGAGCTAGGAGTTTGCAAAGATAGTGGATTGTTAACGGATTCAATTTTTTTGCGATTGAATTCGGGGTGAAAATTATTGTTGTCTGAGAATTGCGACCAGGTTTTGGCGAAGAGTTGGCTTATTTCCACTGTGTCTGAGATTGTAGTATTTTCGGAATTAAGCGATGAGATAATTGTCGGATTGCGATTACCACTTAAGCTGCGTATTTTATGCCATATTGTGGTTGTGGAGGATGTTGGATTGATTGAGGAAGTGAATTGAAGAAAGCTTTTTGCTTTGCTTTCTTTCATCTTCCTACGAAATTGTGCATTCGCTTTTTTGTATGCAACAAAATTAACCTGCGTTGGTCTTTTTTTAAATTCAGAGAGGGCTGACATTTTGCTTTTTCTGAGAAGCGTTAGGTCGGAGTTCCACCAAGGTACATGTTGCCTTGTTTCTGATTTGGTTGTGATATTTGTTTGGGGTATTGAGAGATTGGCAGCGGATCTAATTGCTTTACTGATTAGCGCCGCTTCGTGATTCGTGTCAGGTGCGGGGGAATTGCTTGAAAGAAATTCGTCAACTTTTCTTTCAATCGGAATCGGTTTTGTATTTTGGAGATCTGTTGTGATGGGTTATCGGTTGCTGATTATTTATTATGCTTAAAACGGGGAAATGGTCACTATTGTAGAGGTCGTTTAGAACTTGCCATGAAGTTTTCGGAACCAATTCTGAGGAGCAACAAGTGATGTCTATATGAGTGAGGGTATTGTGTGTAGAAAGGTGAGTAGGGGAACCGTCATTCAGTAGGATCAGATTGGAGGTGAGGAGGAGGTTTTCAATTACTTCCCCTCTTTTGTTTGTGGAAGGTGAACCCCAGAGTGTACTCCAAGCATTTATGTCGCCTCCAAGTATTCTGGGCTCATTTGTTTGGTTGAGTATAGCCTGAAGATCATTTTTATTTAATGGTTGATTTGGGGGGAGATATAAGGCAATATAGGTAAAATTTAAAGGGTGTTGTATTTCTACAACGAGAGCTTGGATATTTGTAATGATGGGGAGGATTTTGTGGGAAGTACCTTTCTTGATTAGTAATCCTACTCCTTGCTTGTGTGATGTGTTTGCAGGTGAATTGTAGAAGTAGCCTACATAGGATTTAGGGATGAATGGTGTGGTGTTGACTGGGCAATGCGTTTCTTGCAGTGATATTATATGTGGGTTATGGTCCTTAATTAGAATGTTTAGTTCGTCAAAGTTATTGGTATAACCGTTCATGTTCCATTGTAGAATGGTGAATGGGGTTTGTTTTGGAGTGAGTTTTGGGCGTTCAGCCGTGCTAGTGTGCTTAGATCTTGATTTTGCAGAGGGATGGGGTTGTATATTCTTAAATGTTTTAAGGTGTTGGAAGGTATGGTGGGCGGGATGTATGTTGTTAGGATCAAGACTCCGCTGTTCCGGATGTTGGGCACTTGAACTCTGGATTGAGTTCAAGTGTCCAACTTCAGGAACAGCAGAGTCAGGGGCTTGGTTGTTAGTTTTATAGTTACATTGTAATATCATCATCTACTAAGGTGTGTACATTTTTATTAATATTTTTATTAGTGAGAGACGGTTTACTTTTTACCTTTGATTTGGGTGAAGGGGTGCGTTGCGGATGGCTATTAGCAGAGCAGCTTGTCGTGGTTTGTGGAATGGTTCAGTTTGGTTGTTTGTTGGTGAACTTGTTTGTAGTTGTGAGAGTTCGAATGTGGTTAGTTGAGTTGATGATGTTTGTTGAGTTGATGGCGTTAATTGAATTGATGGTTTTCGTTGGATTAGTGGTGTTATAGACGAAATTGGTTTGGTTGGGTTATGTGTTATTGACTTTTTTGGCTTGTGGGGCAATGCAATTTGAATACTGTTGATTGTAGCAGATGAGGAGGAGCTGGTTGGAAGGGATTCCTTGGGTGTAGTTTTTTGTTTGTTTTGTTCCGTTGAGGGTCCTTGTAATTGGCTCGATTTTAGTGTATCTGCAAAGCTTCCTGAAAGTTGATCAGGTTTGTGGATATTTTTTTCCTTATAAATTCGTTTGGCTTCTCCCATTGAACATTTGTTTGTGGTTTTTATTGTTAAAACTTCTTTCGCTTGGATATACAAGGGACAGGTTTTATCGGCGGCCGAGTGAGGGAGCGAGCAGTTTGCGCACATAGTGCGACTGCAATTTACGGGGCTATGAGGTGGCAGATTACACTTTTCGCACATTGTGGTATTGGTGCAGCGTTTTGTGGTATGGCCGAGTCGTTGGCAGTTGCGACATCTCATGGGGTTGGGGATATATTCGCTGACCTTAGCTTTATAAAAACCGATGTCAACCGACTTCGGTGGTTGGAATAGGTTGAAAGTAAATAACATAAGTCCGGAGGGTCTTCGCACTTTACAGTCATCTACTTTGGTAAATTTGTACACATCTGTGACTTTTTGTTGACCCATTTCGGCTATTATTTCCGCTTCCGAGATGTTTATGAGACAAGGAGCGTACACTATGCCTTTGCATTCATTTAATTTTTCGTGTAATTTTACAGAAACGGGACACACGTTGCCAAAGTTTGTTATTTTAAGAAAACGGTCTGCGATTTTCTGAGAATTAGCTTTTACTAATAATTGTCCGTCTCGTAGAACCGTGATTTGTTCATACTCTTTGCTAACATCGTCTATCACTTTTTTAATTAAAAATGGGCTAAGAGATGAAATAGGCTTACCATTCTCCTTGGATGATATAATTAGAAATTTTGGATCTCTTGTATTGTTCATTGTTGGTAAGCTAGGAAAAAATTCCTCTGTTTTCATAAGTGTCCTTTTCATTTTGTTTGGTCGAATATCGCTATTTGTATCTTCCGTAAGATCGCTAAACCGGTTACTATTCACATTTGGCCCGCAGGCCATTTCGTTGCAATTGTTTTACACTACTCTTTTGTTTTATAAACACAGCACACTGCACAAGGGTCTGGTCTGTTTTTTTTTTTTTTGTTTTTTGTTTTTTTTTTCACTGCACTATTACACAAAGGGGATGTAATATAGTTTTGTAACGTATGACTGATGTTACACGTACGGAACACTATTCGCGGCGATGTAAACTCGACGACGGTTGGAAAGGGAATGATGTATACAAATAATAATCATTCTTTTACTTAACCAAACTATAAGTGCTGTACAAATTATATTCATTCTGTTACTTAAACGAACTCGAAGGAAGTTCCAATCGTATTATTTAGTTTGTTATTCTAACATAAGCGAACTCGATGTGTATTGTAAGTTATAAATTATCGTAATGAAATATATTATATGGATTTGGACATTGTACGGAGTTTTGAACTAAAACAAAAGGAAGTGGAGTCATTTTTTATTTCGTTCGTGTGTGTCTTGATGATCTGGCAGGGACCGACCTCGGCGTCCTAGTTTTAGTGTCAGTGATCCCTTACCAGAGAGCTGGGAAGGCTTGGTGAACCGGTGCACCAGACGGCACAATAACCAAGCCCCATAAATAATGTCACCACAAGGCTACTCTCCAAAACTTAAATCATTGGTGTTTCTTATAAATTGCTTTTTTTTGTTGTTGTTTTATATCCACATTTATTTAACAATTCAATTACAGATTTTAGTTAAGACTAAATGTTAACTTCTATTTTAGAAATATCATTCTTACATTAACTTACTGGTTCTTCGCAAGCGCTCTAAATTATATATTATCATTTTTCTTATGCCTATTTCTATTCTTTCTATATCATGTATTATTTAAGTTTTTTTTTAAATACAAATAAAGCGGGTTGACAAGCAAAATAAAAAAAAAGCGAAACAAAACGTACAAACATAAACAAGAATTGCAAATAAAAATTGAAGTAAAATTAAAAATAAAAACAAAAAACAAAAAATTAAAATTAAATTAAAAACAAAAGTAAAAAAAAGAGGGAATTGGTGATAGGGGGAAGGAAAGCGGTGCGCCTGAGAGGCATACTATGTTTGGAGACATATAGTCCTTTCTTCATCATTGATCCATTCATTTTCATTTTTAAAACTGCTTCTGTTTCTAAATTACATGCTAGACAAAAAATTCTTAAATTCTAGCTTAGTTATCTTATATTATAACTTACTGGTCCTTCGCTGACACTCTAAGCAAAACATTACATACCCATTGTATAATTTGCCTTTCGGCGACAGAACTTTGTGGCAGTACTTATGATTATTGGAAAGACAAAGCAAAATTTGGAAAACTTTGTGTCGATATTTTTTTTTTTAATTTTATGTAAAAGAACTTAACTTAACTTAAATCTTACACCACCCTAATTCTAGAAAAGCTAAGTCTATGTAAGCTGGCTGATGATTCTGTTATTCTATACCGACATTGGTATCCAGGTCTTTATATGCCATTCAACCACTAGAACTGTTGACGCTGTCCAATACTATCGTCCCGGTCTCTGGGAGATAGCCCTACTGAAGCACAAGAGCTCTGTGGCGGTTCCGCCAAACCCCACTGTTATTTACCGGAAGAACCCTCAACTCTCGATCTATATATCACTAATATTCCAAATTACTGCGCAGTACCATTAACTCTAAATGCGTTAAGTTCAGAGCACCTTCCGACTAGCCTCACAGTGAACCATACAGTATCGGTAAATCGTACCAGTTTATACTACAATCATTCCGCCGCCAACTGGAATTGTTATAAATCATATATAAACACGAACTTGGTTCTAGGCGATACCAGCCGAAGTTCTATAACCTGCAGCAAGCATATTGATATCCTATCTAACAATTTGGTTTCAATTATCAATAGAGCGGCCGAACTTGCGATACTTAAATGTTCCACAGCTCCAGTTGATAAGGAACCGCTTACTGAAAATGGCTTACATCTGATTAGGCTACGAAACTCTGAAAGAAGAAAATAGCTTCGTTATAGAATCGCTGGCTTTCTAGTTAATGTTAAACTCTTAAATAGTATTGTGGCGGTTCAACGAACTGCACAAACCACTATAGGTCGAGATGTCTTCGTTCCACCAAGAAACATACTCACCTATGGCCAAACTTCACGTGCCCAAAGACACGTGTCTTCAAAGCCCACCTTTTCACCTGACCAAAGGTGACATTCATATAGGCGTCAACAACCCCACGTATCCACAGATACGTGGGCCACAAGTCCCTAACAATTTTCCTACGCCTGCACGGCGATCGAAGGACATGACCCAGCATAGAGACTGTGTATCGATCCATCAACTGGATAAACACAAACGGTTGGCACAGCTGCGCCAGATGTCGACAAACATCACATCCCCGGCGATAAGCCAATTGCCGGAAAACAATCCGTCGGCAAAACCTTTGTCCCTGCTGCAGTGCACTTCGCCTAAACAAAGGTCGTTGCGCAGCAACAGCAATAAACGAAAACGCTGTTCCCATAGGGCAAAGCAAACACGATCCCAGGATCGCCTAAAGTAAACCACAAATTCGATTGTTTGCATAAGCAACGCAACAGAAGTGTGAAAATTCTGACGATCACAGAATGATCTACAGCAAACAGGCGGCAACCTCCGCGTCTGTATGTGTGAGTGCCATCTTCCCTAGTGGAGAGATTCGCGATTGAGAGAAAGTTGCCACCCAGGGAAATCAAAAGGGAAAAGAAAACCAAGGGGTGAATAGAATCATCCCCAGAGAGGAAATGACAGTCTGCATTGAGAACCCTAACAAGGAGGTTTAACGAGAACGCGATAAAACGGAAAAGTAACTTTCCACCCGGAGTTGTAAACCTAGTAAAATACGCGAATTAACCGGAGGACATTTGTTTACGGTAATTACACGGTGTTCTAAAGTAATTAACTTAAGTGCGGACAGCTCACACGGCGACTGAGACGAGCATCCTCGTCGTGACACTTTCGTGTGATCTTAACGTGTGTCGGTTTATATATTACCAATTTTTGTCCCGAAAAGAATAGTGAAAGGCTAACATGCGATAGTCAGGAATAAACAAGGATATTTTAAAATTAAGACAATCCGAGGTGTGGTGGAAGTTCGTCGTTTTCCTTTTTATATACTAAACAAAACAATTTTATAAAAATTGTGTCACAAACAATCAACCAGTGTATACTAGAAGTAGTGCTTCACTTTAATAAAGAACAAACTCCGCTCCGTGTTTTATTGATGCTGTATTCGCTCCGTGTTCCGGTTTGTTTTATTTTCTCTTTTGTGGACAGTGTTCGGTGGAACATATCAACTTACGCCAAAGTATCATTAAAAACGAAATCATAGCCTATAGCCTATAGCCAACAAATGTTGGAATAAACACCTTTCCTCTCTTGACGAAGCAAGCAAACCGTTCTGGAAAATATCAAAAATTATGAAAAAGAGAGGGTCAAGTATTCCTCCGTTTAAAGTTCACGACAAGTTGTTTATTTCCTCAGTGGAGAAAACGAACCTACCTGCTAACACGTTTAGTAAGAACCACTCCATATCTATGCATCTAAGCGATGCGTATGCTGAGGCTGAAGGTGCTAACACTATCCACGTACTTTCTCCAACACCAGCTGAAGGTATTTTCGAGACTAATATTAGCAAAGTTAAAGAATTGTTAATAAAATCAAAATCAAAAAAGGCTGCTGGTCTTGATAATATTAACAACAAATTAATTAATGCACTTTCACTTGATGCAAGTAACTATTTAACGTTCATTTTCAACACTGGGCTTAGGAACTGTCATTTCTCGGACTGTTGGAACACAACTAAAGTAATACCTATCCCAAAACCCGGCAAACCGAAGAACGGCCCCGAAAGGCACATACCTATTATCTACTTACCTGTCTGAGTAACCTCTTAGAAAAAATTATTAAGGAAAAAATTGATCGTTTCGTGGAAGACAATAATATCTTACCAAACTTCCAGTTCGGTTTCTGTAGTGGTCACAACATAATGCACCAAGTCTCGGGTATTAAAAACCACATAGTTAGTAAATTCATCGACAAAGATTCAACCGGACTGGTTCTTCTAGATATTTAAAAAGCCATCGATACGGTGGCACGATACTTTAATTTATAAGCAACTAAAACGCAAGCTGCCAATGCCGCTTATCAAAATTATTCAGGGCTTTCTTCGTACGATAAAATATGTTGTGAGTATAGGAACCGACAAATCTTCTACTCACCAAATCCATTATGGTGTACCCCAAGGCGCGGTCCTTGGACCCGTTGTTTGTCTCAGATTTACCATGTCTAGGTGAAAACATTCAGGTAGTTGTTTTATTTTTTTCTTTTTTTTTTTTTTATTAGACTTCTGTCGGGAGAGGCGAACCTATAGCGCCGAGCGCGGGTCTAATATGGGATTTATATAGGAGAAGAAGTTGAGCCGGAGTAAAATATTTCTTGGCTCTAAAATTATAGCTCAGTTTTCCTGAGGTTGACTTGGCGATGTTCGACACGTGTTTATGCCATGATACATTCCCACAGACCGTGACGCCGAGCAATTTCAAGCTTTCCCCAGCCTCGAGGGCCCTTCCATTCATCATCAGCTGTGGAAACGATGATCCACTTTTCCTTGTGAAAGTTGTATACTGTGTCTTCGCTGCATTGAAGTCGACGAGATTGGCCCTTCCCCACTGCAGGACCTTATCTAGATCTTGATTCAGAGAGTCAATCTGTCTACATCTCAGCTGATGCGACGCAGATGCACCAATTGGTCGAACACTCGAAAAGGAGGAAACAAGCGTACTATCATCCGCAAAACTGAACACTTTGTTATCCGTTGTCTCCAACAAATCATTTGTGTGAAGCAAGAACAAGGTTGGAGTCAAAATAGAACCTTGGGGCACCACCGAATTAACAGGATACAGATCCAAACACTCGCCGTCCACAACAACCCGGATCGATCGATTCTCGAGGAAGCTCCTGGTCCAGTCGCAAAGCTGTTGACAAGTCCATATGAACGAAGTTTGCTTAGCAATGCCCCGTGCCAAACGCGGTCAAAAGCCTTGGAGATATCCAATGCCACCGCCCTTGATATCCAATGAGTTCTCCCGTGGACCGTCTGCCACGGAATCCGTATTTACGATCATTCAGAAGTCCGTTGCACTCCAAATACTTAACTAACTCTGTATTGATGACTTTTTCCATGACCCTAGATAAAATTTCCCGTCTTTGGGATTGGCTGAACTCGAGCGATTTTCCAGCACGCACGAAAGGTCCTCCGTGCATAAGATAAGCAGAAGAGTCTGCCAACAACCGGCGATAGTTCTGGAGCACAGTTCTTAAGGACTATTGCTGGTATTCCGTCCGGGCCGGTTGCCTTCCTACAATTCAGTTCACGTAGAATGCGTGGAGTAGTGCGCGGACGAAATCCCACATCCCGCATCGAAGACTGTACCGGCGAGATCACAGGTGGCTCCAAAAGGCCGGGATCGAGGTTTGAATTCGCAGAAAATAAATTCGCGAACACATTAGCTTTATCCTTTGAATTCGTGACTAACGTCCCGCTGTCCGTCACCAACGAAGGGAAAGAGGAGGATGCGAAGTTACCGCTAATAGCATTTGCCATTGACCAGAAGGAGCGCGAATCAGTTGGGCACCGAAGGAGCTTATTGATCACCCTCTCGTTGTGAGCCTTCTTCGCGGTATCAATCGCCTGGTTGCACGCGTTTCTGATTCTAACAAAATTCGCTCTCTTAACGTCGGTGGGATTGGAGCGCCATTGCTTAAAAGCTTTATTTTTTGCCGCTGTAATCAGTTTGCAGTTTTTATCAAACCAAGGTTTATCAGACGAACTTCGTTTGATGGAATGGGGAATATACATCTCCATCCCCAGAAGAATAATCTCTGATACCGACTCCGCGCAAGCGTTAACATCGGAGTTTCCGAAGCACACCTCGGACCATGGAAAGGATGCGAAGAAATCTCGCAAATCGTCCCAGTTAGCAGCCCCATACTTCCATACAGTGCGAAGCTGCCTAGGCCGGTTAGTCGCTTGATATGCAAGTGCTTGCGCGACAGATACCAAGCAGAGATATGAGTTTCCCAATGGCGCAGATACTTCTACGATATAAATACTCGGTTCGGATGTCAAAAATAGATCCAGGGTCTTCGTATAATCACCTTGGGCATCCGGCATTCGCGTTGGCTCCCCCACGAGTTGAGTCAAGTTGTGGCTAACAGCAAATATCTCCACCAGCCTTCCAGCCTCATCGGTTCTGTTCGAATGCAACAACCAGCCGGAATTGTGCACATTAAAATCAGAAGTTGGGTGGTTGATCTGTATCCAGTCGACGGTATGTGAAAGATGCTCGAAAAATGTCGCCCATCGATCCTCGTTCGGGGAACGGTAAAGACAACAAAGAAATTTAACGGAATTCTTCAGCACGACCCTCAACCATATGATGTCCATATTATTGGGTTCCAACGCCTCCATCCTCTGGCAAGCCAGATTGGACCGCGCGAAGACGCACACTCCGCCCTTAAAACGGAATCTCGAATGTAAGTCGTATCCTGAGCAACGAAGATATGTCGAATCAGTTGAGGAATTGGCCTGGGTCTCGATTAGGGCAAGGGTCTCAGGTTCCGTTGTTTGCAAATATTGATAGACGGCGTTTACATTCGTATTGGTGAAACCGATTTCGGAAAGAGACAACCAGACTTTTCAAACGCAAAAAGCGCGAATGGGAGAAGATTCGGATCGAAAAAATCATAGAAAATGCAACAGCAAAGAATAGCAGAGGTATGTATGCCGGCATAAATTCAATTAGAAATGGCTACCGAGCGAGAGCCAAAATAATCCGAGACACGAACGGTTGTCTGGTGACAGAAACAAAAAATATCGTGACAAGATGGAAGCAATACTTTGAAAACCTGCTCAATTTGCGCACCCATCAACCACAAATAAACGCACCAGACGTACATACAGCCGAGCCCCAGATCCCAGAGCCCTCTTTCGAGGAAGTTGTAGACGCAATAAACCGATTGAAAAACAACAGGGCTCCCGGAGTCGACTGCATACCGGCAGAACTTGTGAAGCATGGAGGAGAGGCAACCGCTCGAAAAATCACCCAACTGATTAAAACAATATGGGACAAGGAAGTCATTCCGAAAGAATGGAAAACCTCAATTCTCATCCCCATTTTTAAAAAAGGCGACAGATCTGACTGCGAAAATTACAGAGGAACATCATTACTCCCAACCGCATACAAAATATTAACAAATGTCATTCTGGCAAGAATGATACCGTACGCAGAAGAAATATTGGGAGACTACCAATGTGGATTCCGTTGGAACCGGCCAACAAGCGAGCAGATGTTTACAATAAGGCAACTGCTGGAAAAGAAGTGGGAATACGGAGAGACGGTTCACCAACTATTCATGGACTTCAAAAAAGCCTACGACTCAGTCGCAAGGCAAAGACTCTACCATATTATAGTTGAGCTGGGGATCCCGAAAAAATATGCCGCCATCATTCAAATTTGTATGAACGAAAACAAAGGGCGAGTTAGAATAGAAAACCACCTCTCAGAACCATTTGAAACCCGGGACGGACTAAAACAGGGGGGAGGCCTCTCACCATGCCTTTTTAACCTTGTCCTCGAGTATGTCATCAGAAAGGTACAAGACGACAACACGGCCGGATCACCCCCAACGGGTCACACAAATGCTCATATATGCGGATGACATCGCCGTTCTGGGCGATAATCTCGAAACTGTAAGTAAAAACTGTGAAATCATCATGCAAGCAGCAGAAGAGGTGGGTCTAGATATAAATGAAGACAAAACAAAATACATGAGTACGGCGAGAACAGGTGAACCTCAGAGAACACATACATATAAACGTCGGGGGCAAGATATTTGAAAATGTCAAAGAATTTAAATATCTGGGAACGATACTGACGACCAGAAACGAAATGTCGAAGGAAATTAACAAAAGACTGCATTCCGGCAACGCTAGCTGGCACGCAGTCAGTAAACTGCTGAAATCCAAACTGTTGTCACGTAACATAAAGTTCTGGGTCTATAGAACCATAATCATGCCGATTGTTCTATATGGATGCGAAACATGGGCTCTCACAAAACGAGAAGAAAACAAATTCCGCGTATTCGAGAATAAAGTTTTAAGGGGTATATTTGGCGGTAGATATGACGAGGAGTCAGGATAGTGGAGGAAACTCCACAACCACGAATTGGAAGAGCTATACCGCAAACCTACAATAGTGAGAGTAATCAAGTCGCGAAGATTAAGATGGGCCGGACACGTAGCGCGAATAGGCGATGCATAGGACCGTGCATAGAATTCTTGACGGTAAACTAACGGGAAAGAGACCGACAGGACGGCCGCGACGGAGATGGGAGGACAATGTTAGATTGGACCTCGAGGAGATCGGATCGGATGATCGAACGTGGAAGGAGAGTGCACAGGACAGGGAACAATGGCGGAGCCGAGTCGGTGAGGTCATGAACTTCCGGGTTCCTACAGGCCAATAAATAATAATAATAAAAAAAAATTGGTGAAACCGATGTCCCTGATATTACAAAATGCCGTCACCAATCGAGCGTAGGCAGAGCCTCGAGAGCGAGCCCGGTTATGCCATGACGAAACTCTTAAAGTTCGGTTATTTATCATGATATCTGCATGATGTTCTCCCTAACATAGTCCCCCCGGAGATCCGAATGGGAGACTAGTTTACCTCCGGAATGTTTTATATGAGAAGGTACCATCATGACTTATCTCTGTGTCAGTCTGGGTCGTCAGCCACACATCCGAAACACCGTCGAAGATTTCTCTCGGCGATATCGCGGAATGTACAGCGTGACGGGGTGGTATCTCACCTTGGGACCGACTACCACTTAACTAACATTTTCTCGAACCGGTCCATCAGCCAAGCCCTGAAAGATTGTTTGCCGATGATACGGCCATTTTCTCATCGGGTGTCTTATTCATTAACGTCTACAACTCTTTGCAAGCAGCTCTTGACAAACTATCAGTATATTACAGGAAATGGAAAATAAAAATAAATGGTAATAAAACACAAGCTGTCTGGTTTTCGAGATGTAGGAAACACTGCTACCTACCAAATGGCACTCAGTATGTGTGCAGTTGATATTGATTGGTCCAAAGACTGTAGATATCTAGGTATTATTCTAGATAAAAAACTTATCTTCCAAAAACACATCACTACCGCAATGGACAAAATAAACAAAGTCGTAAGAGTTCTTTATCCATTAGTGTGTAGAAAGTCAAAGCTTAGCATCTAAAATAAAATTATTAAAAATAAAATAAATAAAATAAAATTATTAAAAAATTAAATACTCCTGTACGGCGTCCCTGTATGGTGTAATTGTGCTCGCACACACAAAATAAAATTGCAAAGGTGTCAATATAAATTACTGAAAATGTTGCTAAATTTGCCATGGCATTATTCGATACAAGGACTTCATGAAAACGCTAGCGTTAAACCGATAGAATTCCTTATTGACAAGATCAATCGAAACTTCTTCGTCAATTGTTCTTTTTCTGACAATGTTCTCGATTCCCGTCTTGTGTTATCCTCAATCACTACCTAAGTACTCTGTTTATGATTACTCTACCGGGTCATTATTACATCAAAACAACCTATGCAATATTAGTTTAAGATTCAAATAAGGGGGTTTTCTTGTAGTTTTCCCTTAATCATTTATTATTTACTATTCATCGAAATTGTGCTATTTTTCATTATATAGATTAAAGATTATAGTTGTAAAGGAATTCCTGTTCCTAATCTCTAAAATACTGGTTGTAAAATCTTAAATTGTAAACGTATTATCTACTTATTAAAAATTGAATTGAATTGAATTGCATGGTCGGACTGTTGTTTGATTCGCATTACCTTCTTCCAATTACCTTCACCCTTGAGGTACAGGCTTTCCATAGAAATACATAATTCCTTTTATGCAGTCCAATTATAGAAGGAAAGATTTAAATCAGTACGTATTCTGTGACATTGAGCCACCTCAAAAAAAATTAAATTGCAAATAAATCCTTGCGGTCATTAACATATCCTTAAAAAGGCGAGAAAAAAATACAAATTTTCACGAGTTCGTGGTCAATTACCTTTGAAAGCGACCCTCTATCTCCATCACCAAGTGGTATATGTTTCATTTTCATAATTAAAATTTTAACAAGAGCCTACTCCTCTGCGAATATTCCTGGCCCAAAATAAAAAGGATACCGAAAACTATTCAGTGCAATGATTAATGCAAACGACTTGTGAAAACTCTTCACAATCTGCATCCTCAAAACAGCCATCCCCCATTCCCGCTCAACCTCTCAGCTACACGTGCTAGCTCCATACACATTTAAGCGAAATCTGTGACTGCCCCCATAACTCATCCTTGCACCAACACCAGCCTACTTCAATTCACATATTTCACACTAATTTCTCTCCGCTTAAGATAGAAGAAAGCATACCAATCCGAAGGGTGAAAAGAAGATACTTTACCTAAGGATCTCGTCACGATGTCAAAGGGAACAAAACGTAAATAAAAACATCAAAGGCGAGAAAATACTCCTCACGAAACAGGCACCAAAGTGAAACACTAAAACTACAATCAACACAACATGTGACATCGGCTACAGCGTCAACGCCAAGAAAAAACCGACCAAAACAAAATAAAAGCGACCGAAGGAAAACCTTATTCAAAAACACGAATGTATCTCGGGCGTCCGTAGCCAACCGACGAGGTCTCTCAGAAGCGAAACAGATTTCTCCCTCCCAGTTTTGGATTGATAGCGTTCGCGGTCGTTTGGACGTGTGTACGGTGGTGTAGATCGACTTTGCGACGAAGGACAGTTCGTAATTAGTAATATTGGAGCGCGCCGGCTAAGTGCGGGTTTGTTTCGTGGTTACAGTATCCCTAAGAACGACAATTAGAAGTTAAGGGGCTTGTGGATCCTAAGTGGATTCAAAGTCCAATAAGCCACGAATTTCCCCCTTTGATGGTATTTTCGGATTACAGGTGGATTCCATCCTTGTCCATATTGTACCGAGCCTGTTGCCATCTGGTCTGCAGTTGATGCCACTTCTATCGACAGATCCCTTAAATCCAAGAGCAGTTAATTTGCCTCAGTCTCAACGAGGCGGCTTTTGATGTCTATTTTTATACAAAATCGAGCGGTTTTTGTTTTCATATTTGTTCTCCTCAAAAATACTTTTGGAATAGCGGCTCATTAACGTGTAGATACTTTCAGTCTAGTCGCTCTAGATGTGTAAATACTTCATGAACGCGTCACCTCCGCCCCGCCCGCCCATTCAATTACTCCACGGGTCATCCATTAAGAAACACGATTGAACTTCATCAACTCACTCAAAAATACAATTTGTTTTAATCTTCCATACACTCGAGGCCAATCAAAGAGGACGAATATTAATTAGGCATCAACTTCAGCATCGGCATCGCCATAAACATCGTGGTCCGCGACAAGTGTCATTTAGTTTCCATTTCTAGATCTCATTCGGCCCAACGCTGATTTAAGTGCTATAACAATTAACTGTAATAAAAATTAATTAACCAATGTTACTGTGCAGATACAGTGTCGCCTGCAACAGCTATAACGCGACGGTCGTCAATTTGAATTTGAATAAACTACGTTAATTTATCTCTTATGATTCATGCTGGTGATTGCACTGTGCTTACAAACACACTCCATGCGAAGGACTATTTGAAAGATAAATCATGAAGACATCCTCCATTCTGTGGATTCTGTTAATTTCGATTGTGTTCCAGTCGGTAGACGCGCAATCCTCCGATCAAGATGAAGATTATCACAGCGACAACTCATCACCGCCCGATAGTGCAGCATCACCTAACAGCAGCGGTCAGCAGCATGGTGAGTAGTTCAATTGTCGATGAAGTGTAAAGCTGTTTCCTTTTTAATTGAGTCGCCATGATGCGGGTTATCTGTGGGCTTCGTTATGCAAATCCCCGGGTGAGAATGTTATCATCTCAGTCGGATGCATTTGAGTGCCTTGAGTCATATACCATGTTTCGAATTGGCTTTCAATCAATAGACAGCGGACGCTTTAGTGATAAGATTTATGAATAGTTTGGATTATGTGGCAGGATACTCAGACGTTTGATGTGAAGAAATTCGCAGCGCTTATTAGCTAGTTTGTCATATTGGAATGTGTCCAAACTGTCCAACTATCTCATCAACAAAAATCATTCAGTTCAGCTCCAAGACAACTGGCAGCATTGTTTGTGCCTGAAAATTCATGTGGACGGTATTTTCTTAGATAATTCTACACACTAAATCGCACTAAAATAAATCGCCACTCGTTTCATAGTTGACTAGAACAATGTACAGTCATAGTTCTTCGGGTTTTACTGTGCGTACTTGGTCGTGCAGTCGACGTAAATTCTTGCACAGGAATTTTGCCGATATAATACATTATGCATTTACAAATCAGCCAATAGATGAGCATAACAATATTTTATTTGTTGCCTATAAACTACGGAAAGGTTATGCATATGTTTATCTGTCCCTTTAACTTTTGACTCAATGGTTAGGATCAGTGGTAATATTTACCCTATTCAGGGCTATATTATTTTCAACATGGGCCTACAACATTAACAGCCGTATCCTTAAAAGTCACGGATCAGTTGTTCAATTGTAAACCCGTGAAATATCAAGAAAAATAAATTGGAAAACAATTTTGAACCTGTGCGATTCAAAGTTACAACACTAGTGTAGGAAAATGAATATTCTTAAAACAAAATTTATTAAATCAACTGTTCCTTACCAAAATAGAAATACATTTCATTGGGGAAAATCGATCGGTCAATTCTTCCTCAAACCATCCGCAACTAAAATCTATTTTACTTTACATATAGTGTTTAGGATTTTATAACCCTCAAATAAAGTGATTCGTACTTTATTGACTATTTCTCTGCATTTTTTCTAATGTGATCAATTTGATCTCGGAAATGTATTGAATATTTTTATTTAAGAGACACCTTCTCAACCAACTTAACATCAATTCGGACAAGATCGTGAAATTAAAGGACTTGTAATCCAAAAGCGGAATTAGCATTGTGGCGGATCCGCCAAACCCCACTGTATACTTACACGAAGAACCCCCGTAACTACAACCCAACCTTCATAGTTTTCTGCTAATGCAATCACATTAGCACCTGTAAATGCTTCACGCATTAAGTTTACCAAATGTATTTAGCTAAAAGCTCCTGGAAGAGAATTCTTACCTTCATTCATTTATTCAAATTCAAAATTCCCTATAAGAATTCTGTTCCAAACATCATAAATCCCGAGCCCAATTCGGCACCTTCGGTTGCCAGGCAAATCCCAATCTAACATACGCTTTTTCCCTAGTCGAATTCCTCAAAATGAAATAATTTGGTTTACATATATTGCAACCATAATAACAGGGATCATAAACATTGCGTCGCCTATTCCCAGGCTCACCATGGTATAATAAATCGCTTTACATACACATTGGCCGGCGACCTTTTTCTCCCTACTATAAACAAGCCAACGCAGCTGCACTCAATTGGCGCAAACGACGCCGAAACAAAAACCTATAGCATAAGCAAATGCAAACAGGAATTGTATACGCATCCTTGGCAGCCAATTCCATTACCAATTCCCTGTAAATAAGCTAAAACCAATTAGCACCATGTGCATGGTGCATTGCGGCTATCATTACAGCTGCAATGCACATCTTAGACAATGATCTGCTTCTCAGGACCTAGTGGCATGAACAAACAGAAACCCAATTAGCACCCAATGAGATTCGGCCTGTTTACTTAGCCGAACGCACATCTCATTGATGCACATTATTCCCTTTTCTTTGTTTTCAGATGCGTTCTCATGGCTTTGTCCCATGAAAGAACCAATGTGCACGCATACATGCGTATCTCTATGATCTTCTCTATGAGATCAGGTTACCTACCCCCAAAGAGAGACTTCACGTTTCTCTGGGA
Organism: Microdon myrmicae; assembly: GCA_963931805.1. Classification (NCBI taxonomy): domain Eukaryota; kingdom Metazoa; phylum Arthropoda; class Insecta; order Diptera; family Syrphidae; genus Microdon; species Microdon myrmicae. Next base: position 78,775,274 of record OZ007501.1, on the reverse strand, counting down.
TAGAAAATGTATCTTTTAATTAAGAGAGCCAGTACCACTGGCCGAATTTCCTTTGCCAGCGAATTAATATCGCTGAGTCCTATTACATCCATCGACCGAGCAGGTCGCGTCACTCCCGCTCCCCGGTGCACACGGGGACGCGAATATATCCCGGGTCGTGTTTAGTGTTACGTGGTATCAAGTATAATATTTTGGTGCGTCAGTCTCGTTGTCGTTAATAAAAAGAATCTGTCTACAATAAAAATGAAACAATAAACATAAAAGTCCTTAGTGTTTTACTTTTCCTCTTACCTTTGGCCGTCGGTGCGTTTTTGAGGTTCGTGTTTGTGCATTCCTTTTAGTGAAGCGACGATTCGGTTTGGCGGAACCTTGTTCGGACAGCGGATTGTTAGTGGGACGAAGTAGAACTCGCACCCATGCCGGTGCAACGACTTCGTACCCCCACAGCATTACGTTACAACTTGCCAGCCAGAATCTCAATTTTGTATTACACTTATTTACCTATTCTTTCAAGGGGGTATTCGTTTTCGTGTCAGGTCGTCGCAATGTTCTAAGAGTTTCGCGGCGATCAGTGCAACATCTGTGCAGCTTCTCTACTATATCTGCCAACATATGTAGCCATAAACCAGCAAATGTTGTACCCAGCGAAACCCTTGTAATTACTGATCACGATATTTCCGACTTCCACCTAACTTTATTTTTTTAATTTTTCAATAACATCCTTTATTGGATATGAATAGTACTGTGGGTAGTCGTCGTATTGTGCCAAGACACGGGCACTCGTTTCACTAACTTCCCAACGCTGAAAAGTCGAAGTTAAAGAATAAAAGTGTTACTCCTTCTCCACAACTATGACGCAAAATTCAAAACACTGGAGGGTTGTTGTTTATTAATGTTTTTATTTAAAATTTCCAAGGATTATTGAACATCGCCGCTCTATGAATTCTCCTTATTAATAACTATTGTATGTACTTTACATGTCCACACTCTATGATACATTTCTTTATTAATAACTATTGTAGGTACTTTACATGTCCACACTCGATGATACGTTTCTTTATTGATAACTATTGTAGGTACTTTACATGTCCACACTCTACGACGCAATCCGTTCTAGTTTTCAAAAAAAAAAACGACCAGTAATGCAGTTTTTCTTATACACAATTTCAATCAGGTATCTTAATTCGAAACGCACACGAACTCTTATTAATGTCAAAGACGCGACCGCACTTCACATGTGTATTCGCCTGGGGACGAACTCGACCCTTTGAGGGATAAAATTTGACTCTGCTAGTGCCTGTTGATATCAACATCCACTAGCCGCGATGGCGATGGATTTCCATTGATCTGGGAGTAGCCAATCCGATCTTTTCCTTGGTGATAACCAATGAGCGATCGAATTGGAGTTTTTGATCGAAGCATTTCCTCTGTGGCCGTACAGGCCTGGATGAAAATCCATTCATTGGAAGCCACGACGACGCAGAAACGAAGGGCGCGCAAAAAGAAATCCGAATATCCGGCTGATCAAATAGATAGTCGAGTACAGAGGCTGGCTGTCCTGGCATCGTAAGCGATAGAGAATAAGTTTTTCTGTTGATGTTATGTCAACAGAACTTCGCTTACGATGGCTAGGCTAGGATGCATGGGGTGCACATTTGTTTTAGGGAAAACGTATCGTAGGACACCATCAATGGTAAGATTGTTTAAATAACAATCATGATCGTGTCTAGTTCTATGATCGGTTGGTGGCCGATAATGGGAAATTGGTTGCAGCTGTTGAAAACCTAATGGACATGGGGGCAATGTTTGCTTACTACTTTGCCATCGCGTGTGGCATCACTTTGATTATGCTCAAAATGGTAACGTCTCATCGGTCGATGGGTCGAGTATGTGTTTAGATTAAACAACACTTGAATTCTCTTGCAGATAGCCCGCGATGGGCTGTGCTCTATATTGTCGATCGAACGATCCACCGATGGATCTGCCGATAAGGCAAGGGTGAACATGTCATGCACGTATATGGAAAAATGCTTCTCTGCTATTCGTATTGACATGTTCGGGTGTTAATGTCGGTTACATGATAAGAAAACCGAATTCGATTTCAGAACATGATGGATGGGTGCAATCATGCCCCTGGGGGAAAGTCTGTAGATGCCAATGCGACTGCAAAATAGCAAACGGCAATCATTCTAGGTGATTTTGCCACGGGCTTATATTTTCAGGTAAGTATTGTTGCAGGGGAGCTTGACTGCTCATCTGTAGGTAAGCCGCTTATGATAGGTAATAGGATTGCAGGTAGGGAAAGGGAAGTTGGGTTAGGACGATGGGTGGTTCTTCAGGTGCCTTAAAAAACCCCCACAGTACAATCTTAACAACTTAATTTAATACTACGTTTGAATTGTACATCATTTAGTTTAATTAAGTAAAACGTGTGATATTAACATGATAATTCATGAGGTTTCGTCCGTTTTAGCCGTCTCAATTTGTGGGTAATATCCAAGAGCTGAATAGCTTCTACGTTGATGTGATGATGTAGGCATCTTTCGTGTTTGACAGCATATTCTTGGATAACTTCATAAATCCATGTGATCTCTAGATCATCATGTATTTCCTGATTTGTCACAAAAGGGTAAGCATTGGTGATAATGCGAAGGAATTTGTTCTGGCTTTGTTGAATCATTTCTCTATTGGAATTCTTTGTCATCATCATCATCATCATCATCGGCACTACAACCGGGAACCGGTCTTGGCCTTATTTAACAAATCTCTCCACCGGTCCCGATTTCGAGCCGATGTCATCCCGTTTGGCACTCCCAGGGCCTGGGCGTCTTGGTCTACGCCATCCCTCCATCGCAGACAAGGTCTGCCCCGCTGTCTCCTTCCACACATCCTGCCACGAAGGACTTTCCGGGCAGGCTCCTCTTCGCACATTCGAGCTAGGTGTCTCGCCCACCGGAAGCTACCAAGCTTGATTTTTCTTACAATATTAGCTTCAAGGTAGATCGCGTGCAACTCATGGTTGTACCATCTCCGAAATCGTCTCCCTCACATACGGGGCCAACAATTCTCCTTAAGACCTTTGTGGCGGTTCCGCCAAACACCACTGTTACTTACCTGAAAAACCCCCATAACGTCGACCACACTTTATAAGTTTTGCTAATGCAATCGCATTAGCACCTGTAAATGCTTCACACATCAAATAGACCAAATTTATTTAACTAAAAGCCCCTGTAAAAGAATTCTTACCTTTCATGCATCTCTTCGCATACAAATTCCCTACAAGAATTCTTTCCATTATACATAAGCATAAAACTAAAACCTATTCGGTACCTTCGGTTGCCAGGCAAATTCCAACCGTCCCACACCTGCACCGCAATCTCTCCGCAGCAAAAACATTTCCTTCCCAAGGATAATTAATGCTTTCAATGCATTACCTACAAGGGCATTCATACATGTGTCAATACATCTCTGCATTAGCGACCAAGAACCGAATTCCCAATTAGTGTAAATATTCACACTAAAGTTCGCCCCTGGCGTCGCCTTATATGCCATACATAATTGACACAGATGGTATACACAGCCGTCATTGTGTAACCATCTAAATTACTTTCCAAAGACTTGCAACTATTGATGCAGCTGCAAGCACTTCTCTCGGAAATACATCTTTGTTTGAATCTTCAAACAATCACCAACGTCGCGCTTAGCCGCCGGATTGGATTCAATAGCATAAACACATGCAAACAAAAGAATCTGATCCTCCCAGTCGGCAGAGATACGATATACGATCTCCATTATCGCAATCCCTTTTAGCATCTAATGAGTGGCTGCTATTTACTCAGCTGACCCTCATTAGGTTTCGTTCGCTTTGACCTGCGAGCGTTAGCAAACAGTTTGATCTCAACGATCGACTTCACGCACACCACACAGGACCTCACCAGTGAGACGCTCTTTCCTCGTTTTCACCACGAGAGGAACACTTTCTCTCTCGGGGAAACTCACCGCATTAGCGAGCCGGCTCTACACGAGCCGAATATCGCTGAGTCCAATTACATTTGCCGACCACACAGGTCGTGCCACTCCCGCTCTCCGTAGCACTGCGGAGACAGGAACGCGTATCGAGTCGCTTTACAACTACCGGCCGATCCGGTCGTGCCACTCCCGATCTCCTTAATGCTGCGGAGATGCGTTAAATTCGAAATCGCGAGTGTCCGAGCGTTTGGTCATTTTATTGTATCGCGTTTTAAAAATACAATCACTTGCATTATCACCGAAAGTTAACGAGCAGAGTGATCATTTAGACCTATATATAATGTTATTTAAAGAAACCCGATCGTGGACAATTACCAATATAACCTCAAAGTGTTAAACAACAATATGTAAGAACAAATAAAAAACACTAAATTAATTTTTTTTCCTGTGTAAACCCATGTTTTAAAAATCACAAAGAGCGAATAAAAGACCTTTTTCCTTAGAATCAATCATTTGTGTTTTTCTCCCCGTGCCACCGTTTCCTGATTGTTCGTATCATTGTCCAAATGTTTTTCTTGGTGAACCTTTTAGCGGTGGTGCTCAGTGTGTGTCCAGTGAACAGTTCGTGAGACAAAGTAGAAGCACGTGTCGTACGCCGGCACAACGACTTCGTTTCCTACACCTTACTCTCGAACGTGGCTAAGAGTACAGAGTGTCTTTTATTGGGCACCCAGGTCTCGGATCCATACATGGGTACTGGTAAGACCATGGTCTTGTACAGTAGCAGCTTGGATGTTCTGGATAAATTTCGGGATTTAAAGAGTCTTGATAGACCATAGTAGGGTTTCTTGAATTTGATCAGCCGTTCGCGTATTTCTTCTTCCATATTGTTATCGGCAGATACTATTGACCCAATATTGCAGTACTCCAAATTCGCGGTCCGCTACCCTGATAGTTTGACCAACGTTAGGTCTTCTCTTCGCAGAAGTTGCCACCATGTACTTAATTTTTGCCTCGGTAATGTGCACTCCCAGTTTTTATGCCGCCTGCTCGATCTGTGTGAAGGAATCCTTTACAGCCGATTCTGATCTACCGATGATGTCGATGTCATCTGCGTAGGCAAGTATCTGGCTGGACTTGCTGATAATAGTCCCTCTAGTTGTGACGCCAGAGTCACGGATTGCTTACTCCAACGCCAGGTTGAAGAGGAGGCAGACCAGACCGTCCCCTTGTTGGCGTCCATTAAAGATGTTTATTGGTTTGTACAGCAATCCCGCTATTTTTACTTGACTAGTTCCGTTGGTCATGGTCAACCTACAAAGTCGTATCAATTTGTTTGGAATGCCGAACTCTCTCATGACATTATATAGTTCTACCCTGGCTATGCTGTCGTAGGCGGCCTTAAAGGGTATAAATAGATGATATAATGGAATCTTGAATTCCAGACATTTTTCCATCGCCTGCCTAAGGATGAATATCTGATCAATCGCTGATTTGCCTGGGATGAAACCACACTGATATTGACCAATGATGACTTTGGTGTATGGGGCTATCCGACCTTGTAGGATAGAGGAGAGTATCTTATAGGCGGTACTCAGCAATGTTATACCCCTATACTTGCTGCACACTGAGATATCTCCTTTCTTATGTATGGGGCAAATTATACCACGTTATGTATATGGATATGATATTATTAAAAGTATCATCATCATCATCATCGGCACTACAACCGGGAAGCGGTCTTGGCCTTTTTTTAGCAAGTCCTGACTGAGGCTTGTTAAATTTTCCATAATGATTTTTTTTTCTGGGCAAGGTCATTAGTCTTGCGCCAGGGGCTCCCCGACGGGGAAACGAACCCCGGTCTCCTGGGTGACAGGCGGGTATACTAACCACTATACTAAAAGTATATGATATTATCAAATCTAATTTGTATATGATATTATTAAATCTGCATCTGATAGGATTAGTGATATTGACCCATCAGTGTACGTTTCATCGCCCAACCTATTTCTCCCTTTCCTTGTGCATATCCTTGCGCGACTTTATATTTCACTCGTCTTTTAGACCAAAACATCAAATGTGTTATTACCGACAAGCTATAGGAATTGTTGGAAACGGTCCGCAGTATCTGTATTCCTAACTGGCTGCCACTTTTCCGTCTTAATTGTCTTTTATATCAAAACGTCAAATGCGCTATCAACGATAAGCCATATGAATTGTTGGCGATGATGATCCGCAGTACATCTCTTCCTATCCTGCTGCGGCTTTTCCATCTTAATTGTTTTTTAGGTCAAAACGTCAAATACATAATCACCGACGAACAATAGGAATTATTAGAGAAAAGGATATGCAATACGTGCCTTCAGTATATACTTCGCCATCGAGTCCATTTGCAGCCTGAACGTTGCTCCATTCAGTAGGATTTACGTCCGATGTGCTGCATTCTTGCACTGTTACATTTTCTTCCTCAACCTCAAAACGAAACCAGGGATATCCTACCCAGGGGTGTTTTAGCTAATCATTCGACGCTTGTTGTATTCACCTTCAAGGAGTATCTCCAACTTCTCAATGTACACTATTGGCGAACTGGTATATAAATGATATGCATCGCCAACCAGTCTACACCCGTTGCTTTCAATTTAGCAAACAACCGATATCTATTATTATCAATGTCATTGTTATTGAAACAAGCCATGGATATCATATTTGTTAAAATTGATTCCTATTTATTATTTTAGTAAAAATTGGAGTTTCAACTGCCTTCCAAATTATATCGTGTATCTTTACGAACTCTTTCTATTACAACAGTAGAAGTAATCCAAACATTTTTTTTTTAATTCTGCCACAGTGAGATTATGGCGATTTCAACATACACGTCACAACACACGAACACGCAACCCAAGTGAATAACACCATCGAACAGGAAATATAAAAATGAATCATCAAAACCGTATATCAAAGAAAACAACTTAGCAGTCTCACAGCGAACATAGTAATGTGACAAACATCTTCATCCACACGTGGCCTTGCTTTGATGTGATGGGTTTTGATTCTCACAATTTTCTGCATGGGTACGTATCCCCTGTTCTGATCCGCACACACAACAGTAGTAATAAAACAGTGCTTTCGGGAGTTAGTTGCCCCCTGTTGTGAGCCGCATACACAACAGTAGTAATAAAACAGTGCTTTCGGTAGTTAGTTGCCCCCTGTTGTGATCCGCATACACAACTTTAGTAATAAACAGTGCTTTGCGTAGTCAGTTCCCCACTGAGGACCGGTGAATTTGCCTGTCCGAAGCTATGCCTGCATCATCCGCTTTGCCCGCTCTGTCGTTCCCCACACAAAGTGATCGTAGTAGAGTTAGTGGAAAGGGAATAATATAGTGATTCCAACAGACACGACACACCATATACACAACACACGAACACTGCAGAAAACACCACTAAAAGACAAACAGGAAAAAGACAAACTATTAGAACTACATACACTAGTAATTAACGCAACAACGCCACAACTTTAATAGTAGCGAGAAAAAGAATACGTCGTAGCCTGCGTGCGGCCGTGGTCTGATATATTGACGCCTTGGTCAAGCTTTTGCTGTGATTCGAATCAGATTTTTATTCTGTTGCAAGATGCTATAACATGTTTCCACTTCGCAGATTGTGCATTGCTAAAATCAGCAAATTGCAGAAAGACATATGTTTTCAAAAAGCATTATGTTATATTTACCTGTACCTAACACATGTTTATCACACGCCAATCTTTTGACGTGACAACGTCTTATAAATCGGTATACCTTGGGAGGCATTCGGAAAAAAGTTTGTAGCGTTACGATAACGATAACCGATAACGCACGAGCCGCAGTGAGCGAGAGCGCCACTCTCTTAATTGCTCCTAAGTCAAATGCAGAGAGACAACGGGAATACAGACAGCGACTTGCACTGTCGAGAACAGCTGTACAGGTTGAAAGTGTAAAGACAAAAAATACACAGAGACAACGCGAATACAAGCAGCGCCTTGCAGCATTAAATAAATCGGATATAGCTAAGAGAAAATTGTCTGTTCATAGTGGTTTCGCAGCGGCAAGTTCAAACAACGTTCAAGAACTACAGGTTGTAAACCTACAACAGCCTTCAACAGCAGAACCCGTGTATTTTACAATACAACCAGTTATATCGGCGCAAGAGGTATGGGACATGAAATGGAACAAATCGATATCAAGATTTAAATTGATGTTTCTTGACAATGACTTTGGGTATGCTTGCTCTGTTTGCGATAGACTTTGGTTTGAACGCGTTTTAAAACCGATCACAGTGCAACAGATGAACGTAATTTCGCACTGGCACACAAAAGAAAATCGACAACTGTGTCCTGACGAATACACAGTAGTTTGCAATACTTGTAAAATTTCGTTAAGCAAACCAAAATTAATGCCTACACTTGGAGGCATTCGGAAAAAACCACTTTAATTTTGATTTAATAACTTGTATATTCAATGTTACATATTTAGGATACGTTGTCACGAATATAATGTCCGAGCGCCTTGCGCCCAGAAAACCATTTTTTTTACCTCGGCGGTTTCTTGGGTGTGAATAGACTGTACTGCCTTGCCCGGTATTAAGTGGAAGTTCCAGAAATGGCACTCGCTCATTTTAAGATCTGCATTTGAACCCTTGACGATCAACGTTTCGACTCTTGACGATCAACCTATAACTCTTTTTCAGTTTTTCATAACTTTGACACATTTTGTGATGGGAAATTAAGATGTCATTTGCGTACTGACGAGGTGATCGGTAAAACTATATAAACTCTCGATTTTATAAAATACTACTCCAAACTGAACGCAGTCGTAGCCCGTCTCCTCTACTTCAAATCGCTGCACTTCCCCCGGCAGTCAAACGTGGTGCCTCGATTTATTCGATTTATATGAGTCCAAGTGTCCACAATAGAGAACATTTAACGTGCTTTTTGTGGAATTGCTACTCAATAGCTAGAGTGCTGAGAAGCAGTGAAGCTGCTGGTTCAAAACACACACTAAAAAGGTAGGAACCAAAGCACTGACGCATCAAACGGCGACCGAATGGTGAAAGAATATCTTATCTGTGATAGCTACATTAATGCTCTGGTATAGGGCGCCGATGAATTTTTCAATTTCCTTTGGTGCCGTGCCCTTTACAACGGTTACGTGTGCATAATCCGTTGGCTTCCCTACACGATGTGCTACCTTTCTACCCTAGAACCGCCATAAGGTCATTAATATATACTCTTTTGGAGAACTCAGGGGCACAGACGTTGCCTCCAGTTACTGGCTCTTCTTTGATTTAGTTCACTCATTATTTGAGTCCACAAGGGCAATCACGACAGATGAGCAAAATGTTCGACATTGATAACTAAAAGACCTGCGCAAAAGGGCTGAATATCAAAATGAACTAACGAATAGATTTAGCATCCTAGAGGATGGGAGTGGTGAGGAAGAGGAAGCCAATAGTGTGGACACTAAATGGACATCGATCAAAGACACAATCAAACAAACAACCCAAAAGGTATTAGTGTAGTGCTCCAAAAAGCCCTACCACCTTTTTTCCCCCATTAAAATTCGCAATAAACGAATCAAACATTCGTTTATCGCACAACATTTGCCCCCACGGCATAATTGAATCCAAAATCTTGAATTAAAATCAAATCCGCAATAAACGAATCTAATATTCGTTTATTGTTCTACATTTGCTCCACAGCATCACCCAAATCCAAAATTCAGAGATCATTATCTCTATCTGAAAATTTTCCATTCAGGAAAACAAACAAAAACCAAAAGCAGATACATTCCCACATCTGCGCAATATTTTCATAAGAATTCAAGAAATTGAATTCTTATCTAAAGTAAACAGTGAGCATCTCGCTCAGCACAACAAAATCGGGATCTTTGTACGAAATTGTACACTTTTGAGATACAAATCTCAATCTTTTTTCCTTTATAAAGGAATAGTGAAGTGATCTCCGGGCCGCAGTATAATGCCATTCATTGTCCCTGGAGGAAGTACGCCAGGAGTGGTCGCAGTTAAACCGTAATAATTGTCCTGAAAGGAAGTACCCCAGGAGAAAGGGCCGTATATGAGGAGTAATACCAGTAGGAAGAAACCCAAAAGGAAAAACTTGAATAAAACGCTTATGGTTAAGGAAACGAAACAAAATCTTGTTTTCATTTTGTTACCTCACACCGGGTAAGTACCGCCGTGGGATTTTCAAGAAAAGAAACAATTTACAGGATTGAAGTATCACCTGGCCCCCACGGAAAACCAGCAGAGACAAGGTCTGGGGCCCAATTAAAGACGTTGCTCTTCCCTCTGGATCAGAGGAAGCACGGCACCGACCCCTTTTGTAGTACAAGTTTTCAGGAGCGGTCAAATTTTAAGAGATCGCCTTGTCCTTTTAAGGACCAGGAGACACGCTTCCTGAAAACAAACCCCTACAAGAATACAACATCAGGATTGAAGAAAACTATTAAGTCCAAACTGGTTTGACGATGAGCGCAGGGCGAAGATCGAAGCACGTAAGCGCCTCAGAGTGTCAACCCAGAAAGATTCGCGACGATTTGGAAAGAGACAATGAGACTATTCAAACGCAAAAAACGCGAATAGGAGAAGACTCGGATCGAAAAAATCTTAGAAAATTCCAGAGCAAAAAACATCGGAGGTATATATGCCGGCATAAATTCAATTAGAAATGGCTACCGAGGGAGACCCAAAATAATTCGAGACGCAAACGGCTGTCTGGTCACAGAAACAAACAATATCGTGACAAGATGGAAACAGTACTTTGAAAACCTGCTCAATGTGGGCACCCATCAACCACAAATAAACGCACCAGACGTACATACAGCCGAGCCTCAGATCCCAGAGCCCTCTTTCAACGAAGTTGTAGACGCAATAAACCGATTGAAAAACAACAAAGCTCCCGGAGTCGACTGCATACCGGCAGAGCTTGTGAAGCATGGAGTAAAGGCAACCACTCGAAAGATCCACCAGCTCTTCAAAACAATATGGGATAAGGAAGTCCATTTTTACGGAGTAATGGAAAACCTCAATAGTCAGCCCCATTTTCAAAAAAGGTGACAGATCAGACTGCGAAAATTACAGAGGAATATCATTGGTCCCAACCATATACAAAATACTAGCAAATGTCATACTGGCGAGAATCACACCGTACGCAGAAGAAATATTGGGAGACTACCAATGCGGATTCCGTTGGAACCGGCCAACAAGCGACCAAATGTTCACAATAAAGCAACTGCTGGAAAAGAAGTGGGAATACGGAGAGACGGTTCACCAACTGTTCATTGACTTCAAAAAACCCTACGACTCAGTCGCAAGGCAAAGACCCTACCATATTGTAGTTGAGCTGGGAATCCCAAAAAAAAAAAATATGCCGCGCTCATTTAAATTTGTATGAACGAAAGAAACGGGCGAGTTAGAATAGGAAACCACCTCTCAGAACCATTTGAAATCCGGGATGGACTAAAACAGGGAGATGGTCTATCACCGTGTCTTTTTAACCTTGTGCTCGAGTATGTCATCAGAAAGGTACAAGACGACAATATGGCCGGATCATCCCTGAAGAGGATCACACAAGTGCTCGCATATGAGGATGATATCGCCGTTTTGGGCGATAATCTAGAAGCTGTAAGTAAAAACTGTGAAATCATCATGCAAGCGGGAGAAGAGGTGGGCCTAGAGATAAATGAAGAGAAAACAAAATACATGATTACGGCGAGAGCAGGTGGAAATCAAGGAACACATATAAACGTCAGGGGCAAGATATTTGAAAAAGTTAAAGTCTTTCAATATCTGGGAACGATACTGACGGGCAGTAACGAAATGTCGAAGACAGCATTCCGGCAACGCTAGTTGGCATGCAGTCAGTAAACTTCTGAAATCCAAACTTTTGTCACGTAACATAAAGCTCTGGGTCTATAGAACCATAATCATGCCGATTGTTCTATAGGGATGCGAAACATGGGCTCTCACAAAACGGGAAGAAAACAAATTCCGCGTATTCGAGACTAAAGTTTTAAGGAGTATCTTTGGGGGTAAATATGACGAGGTGGCAGGACAATGGAGGAAACTCCACAACCACGAATTGGAAGAGCTATACCGCAAACCTACAATAGTGAGAGTAATCAAGTCACGAAGATTAAGATGGGCCGGACGTATGGCGCGAATGGGCAACGATGGGATTGTGCGTAGAATTCTTGACGGTAGACTAACGGGAAAGAGACCGTAGGACGGCCGCTACGGAGATGGGAGGACAATGTTAGGTTGGACCTCGAGGTGATCGGATCGGATGGTCGAACGTGCAAGGAGAGCGCACAGGACAGGGAACAATGGCGGAGTCGAGTTGGTGAGGTCATGTACTTTCGGGTTCCTACAGGCCAATAAATAGTAGTAGTAATAGTTATGATGCAAAGACACTATGGATTTCTTCACTACTGATCGAAAGCCTGTTAGCGCTTTCGGCAGTGATCTCGGCGTTTGCCGTATTTTCATTACTCAACTCGATAAAACCATGGTTTTTGATCGCCATTGTGAAATGTCGTTTCAAAGATGACGACCATTTAGTAGAACTTTATCCTCCAAGTCATGGTTGCGGCGAATTACCTCATTTGCCTTGTATAGTTCTTGAACGGCGGCCCCTACAACATTCACCTTTTCCAAGGGATCCTCAAACACAAAAAGTTCATCATTTAGGATGGCGTTGTTTGTGTCTATGCCTATATTTGTCAGCATTCGTTGGTTTTCCTCAGTTCGTGGTATTTGGAGAAATCGTTTTTATTACTCCGTCTAAATATTTTATTAATTTGCGGGAACATTCTAGGGTTGTTGTATTTTACTGCCCGAAGTTTCTGCCTCTGATTCAACTTTGTTTCGCTTGTCAGAAGCACGTCAGGACTTTCGTCTTGAAACAGTTTAAACCGAGCTGAACTTCTTTCGATTCTGATAAGTGAATTTACCTTCACGACTAGAGCACTAATTTTGCATTCTGTTCGGGGGTTTATATTGACGGCTGACTGAACTATCGGGCGTTCTATTTTGCGTTGCTGTGGAAACTTTTTTTCCTGTATTTCGCGGAATTTAGGACCACCTCGATAATTAGCGAGGTGTCCCTCGCTCTTACAGACTGCACAGTTTAGAAGAGATCTGTCGTCTACCCTTTCTTTACCTAACGTGCATTGTTCTGCGCTGTGTTTCTGTCCGCATCTTACCCATCGACTTGCATTTCGCAATTTGCTGCTAAGTGCCCGAACTTTTGGCAGCGAAGACACTGGATTATATCCCTGCCTTTTTTTCAATTTGTCCCATGTGACAATTTGTTGGTTCAGGATAGCGATTTTCCTAAGTCCAACAATTTTTCTACCGGGGCCCATCTGCACCAGATAGAATGGTAGTTTACGATTCTGCCACCTAGCCCTAGCTGTATTGAAGGGTTTTACCGCCATAAACTCAATATCATTATAGTTAAGCTCTCGTAGCGTTTGTAATAAAACTTCTGGTTCTGTTTCAGGGTCGACCCCCTTTAGTAGAACCGTTATATTCTTTATTTCTTCCGGAGTGTATGTGTAAAATGCTCCTCGATAGTATATTGGTTAGTATACCCGCCTGTCACCCGGGAGAGCGGGGTTCGATTCCCCGTCGGCGAGCCTCTGGCGCAAGACTAATGACCTTGCCCAGAAAAAATAAATCATTATGGAAAATTTAACAAGCCTCAGGACTTGCTAAATAAGGCCAAGACCGGATCCCGGTTGTAGTGCCGATGATGATGATGTATGTGTAAAATTCCGCCGTGGCCGTGTTTAGCACATTTTTCATTTTTTCAAAGTCCGCAACCGACCGAATTTGTCTGTATGGCAAACCTGTTCCCTGTCAGTCTTTTAATTGAAAAATCCTCCCCAATAGAAAGCTTACTTAGACTTACCAGTTCGTTACAATCCATATCTGTAATGTTGATGGGTGGCATCTTTGCTAATTGTGCCCTTGCTCGGCAGAGCCTTGCCTCAAGGTCGCTGATTTCCTCCTCCTCGTCCCCAGTCTCGGTAGTCGCTAAACATGCAAACATATTATTTGTTACATTGCCGTCATTATATGGAACCTAAAGGAATGTATTGTCCTCTTCCATTTTTTGACCTTTTTCGAGCAAGCCTGTTATTGCCTCGTTTGGCTTGTTGATTTTTATCGTCGCCCGTGTCAGCGGGGAGCTCGCAAGCCGTTTTATTAACGCGGACTTTCGTTTTAAGTTTTCAATTATTTCTTTCTTCTCTGCCATTTTGCATTTTTGATTTACGTCCATATATATTCTCTCTTTTTTAATTTTTTTATTGTTTTTTTTTATTGAGCGGGTGACAGATAGAAAATCACGTTTAAGAGTTTATTTATTATACTGTGCACATACACAACCAGGATCCCTTCGTATGTCGCGTATCGGCACAAATTGGTTTTCAATTATTTTGGGTGCAGAGAAGTCCCAAACGGACCCGTACTCATTTGAGATGTGCAACGCAGTTAAATTGAATAATAATAATTTAACAATAATTAGATAATGATTTTTCATACACTTCACTTTTAAGGCCGTTCCCATGAACGGTTCATCAACTATTGTTTGTCGATTGTCGACACGTCTACACCGGATGAGGGTTAATTTGATACTGTATAGTTGATGAATATCTCGGTTAATGGACAAGTGATTGTCTCTCTAAACATCCAGATCAGTATATACTTAACGACATTGTGACGTTTCCAACAGATACACATGGACGCATAACCATAGTAACCACAATAAAAAAGAATCTAAAAATAAAACAACCATCAGTCTGTATATCAAAGCAAGTAACATCTATAACTTAAGCAGCTCATGTACGTGCGTAGCCTGATGTGTTAGTGCTTGGATTCTAGCCTTTTCTAGCCTTATTAGCGTAGGTTCATTGCTAAGCGCAATGAGGTTTCATCTGCCTGTTTTAAGAATTATGATGATGTTCCTCAAGGCTCTGTTCTATCGCCCTGCCTATTTCTCTCTCCTTATCATTGTACGAATGCCTATCTCC
Source organism: Microdon myrmicae (assembly GCA_963931805.1). Classification (NCBI taxonomy): domain Eukaryota; kingdom Metazoa; phylum Arthropoda; class Insecta; order Diptera; family Syrphidae; genus Microdon; species Microdon myrmicae. The sequence continues at coordinate 78,760,213 of OZ007501.1, read as the reverse complement.
TTGTATATGATATTATTAAATCTGCATCTAATAGGGTTAGTGATAGTGACCCTTCAGTGTATGTTTCATCGCCCAACCGATTACTCCTTGTGCATATCCTTGTGCGACCTTACATTTCACTCGTCTTTTAGACCAAAACGTCAAATGTGTTATTAACCACAAGCCATAGGAATTGTTGGAAAGGGTCCGCAGTACATGTCTTCCTATCTGTATTCCTAACTGGCTGGCACTTTTCCGTCTTAATTGTCTTTTATATCAAAACGTCAAATGCGTTATCAACGATAAGCCATAGGAATTGTTGGCGACGATGATCCGCAGTACCTCTCTTCCTTTCCTGCTGCGGCTTTTCCATCTTAATTGTTTTCTTAGATCAAATCGTCAAATACATCATCATACATATATTTGTTGAAATTGATTCCTACTTATTATATTAGTAAAAATTTGAGTTTTAACTGCCTTCCAAATTATATCGTGTATCTTTACGAACTCTTTCTATTACAACAGTAGAAGTAATCCAAACATTTTTTTAAATTCTGAGCAAGTATCTCGTGTCGTTATAATCCCCTTGCTTTGTTGTAGTTTACCAGAATTTTCTTGTTCTTTAAAATGAATTCGAACTAGAGACGTTTCAATCTAACCACGAATGCAGAAATCAAATTTAAGAGGGGCAATGAATTTCTCCTAAGTTTCAAAAACAGCAACATGCAGCGGTGAAGCCTGGCAACCAAGAAAATCAATACCTTACCAAACTTGAGTAATATATCATCGATTTTATCCACAGTATGTTCATGAACAAGCTCCACCCGTAGCTCCACCCACACACTACACTCGCTGAATGGCAAATTGATATTCGTCCAGTCAATGCCTTAATCACCACTCATATGCCACTTGAGCACCACTTACAATCAAGTTAATATTCTGACATTACGCTCACTAAATCCCTAATAGATAATGCGAATATTTACCGCCAACGTTTGCGTTTTGAATAATTCAATCTTCAAGAAGCCAACACTCGGTCCTCTACGACGCAGCGACAATTGCAACATTCACATCCCACATTAAACGAGCCGACCTGCATGCCCTGCCTCGCTTCACCGGCTCTTGTCAAGCCCTGTCACTTTAATCGCCTCAGCCGATACGATCGCCTTCATAGCGATCATAGGGAAAGTATGGCCGAAAATCCGCCCTCGCTATCCGCCCTCTGGCGGATAATGTGCCCGATCTTGAGCACAATGTTATTATCAAAAGCGTCACAGCGTTTTATGCACGACTTGATGAGAACGCGCAACTATGTGACGGCAACAAGGAGCGACACGACCTCGCGTTAATTCTAATTCAGTTATCATCCAAAGGAAGCGTTAATAATTTTATTGCGGAGTCGGTCTGCGCATTCGCGTTATTCCCATTTCAAGTGCGTAAGTTGACAACACATCTCTGGCACCATACTCCGCTTCTTATGACGCGTCCGCGAAGTGGGACTGCAGAACGACAATTTACTGGCAGTTTAATGACACATCAGTGCAAAGCGTGAGATATTTTGCATTCTCCACCCGCCTGAGCTGCTCCTCGGGCAAGCCCTTAGTTAACGAACCCTACTTTAGTAGCCGAGGCTTCCTGGTATATGGAGTCGGGCGCGGGGCACATTGTTGTATCTATATGTTATATCTGCAACAAGTGTCGCTGACGATCGGTATCCGGTTGACCCCCAAACGACGAGAGGCCATCTTTTCACTTGAGCTTCGAAAGACGACTTTTCTTTTCACTTTCCGTTCTAATTCTGACGTTTTTATGGCATTTTTTTCAAAATCTGTTCTAATATATTTTTTTGGTTGTTTTGTACTTTCAAAAACACCGGAGGATTAGTGGAGCCCAAAAATAAAACTCACAGCTGAAGTAGCCGACGGCCTAAAAGAGAATGTTGTGCTCTTCGTCGGCGGTGCGGAAAGAATAGGATAGTTTTATTTAAAATTAATTAATGACCGGGCCTTGGGGTGGACATGGTGTTTCAGGTGGTCACCGCGATTGCCTCACCACTCGGGTGACAAATTTAGACTACAGTTGCATGGGACGGTTTCAAAGGGTGCGATAGGGCAAGGTACTCAAAGTGTTGTACGCTGGAGCAGGCGGCATAGATTCTTGGAATATTTTTCACCTCGATCGAGTATGAGAAATGAGGTGTCAAAGGTGGGAGTATGTTAGCAGCGGTTTTTCGTGTGTTAATCCAAAACTCGCATCTGTTGGAGGTAGATAACAGCGTGGCGTTATTTTTCGTCGCCAACTTCTAAATGAGTGCTTCATAACAAATTACCTTCGGGGCATGGGGGCTTTTGAGAAGAATGAAACAAAATCTAAATTAAGAAAATGTGGGTCTTGTGGAATTTAGATTTCATTGGATTTTCCAACGCCTCATCATGTCGTTTCACATCAAATTTTATTGCAGTTTACGTTAAATGGAATCTTACCTAGGCCCTAGGACAGCGGGCGGCAATAACTTGGACATAACTCTGTCGGATTGAGATTCGAAATGTGTTATATGGGTCTTAGATGGCAGATTACAGTGGTAATAACAGCTTGACGATGAAGGGTGCGGAATGTCAGAAAAGTTTCGAAGGTGATGGCACACATTATATAGGGGCTTTTAATAGTCACGCTCAATAAATCCAGGGTATGGGATTCCAAGTGGAATGTATTTGTTGGCACTCGATTAAAATGTAGGATGTGGTTGGTATTTGGGATAGGGAGAAATTCCTATCTAATGAGGGAATATTTTTATTGGAATTAAATTTAGAGCAAGAATATTTGCTGCAGGGATTTCATCTCGGAATGCTTAACTTTAAACTATAGGCGTGTCTCTGCCAGCGGTTTTTATTTTATAACTCGTTGCATTAAATTCATTATAAATGCTTTCCTAGTGTCACAAGACACAACTTGGACTAAAACAAAGGTTTTTCTTTTATACACAAAACGAACACACAAAATGGACTTTGAATTACTCTTAAATGTCAAATTGGAATGTTTGCTAGAGACAAGGAAAGGCAGTAGCGTTGTAATGGCTTTCGCAATTGGGCAGAACGTTTTTTAAAATGTCACGGTAGCCATATTTAAAATGATAGAAATGTCACTAGCTGTCATTCACCTTTGATATAATTTGAAAATTTATCAGCACAATACGAGGGTTGCCTTCTATATTTCGGGATTAGGGAACAAAAACAAATATTGATCATCGAAAATCACTTTATTGTTTTTCAAAATATTCCCCATGAAGATCTATACACTTTTGCATGCGTTTGAACCAATTGTCGAAGCACTTTTGCCACTCTGATTGAGGTATCTCCAACACATGCATTCTGAATGCAGCAACCGCTTCTTCAGGTGTCGAAAAACGTTGACCTCTCAGTTTGTTTTTTACGTACGGGAATAAAAAGAAGTCATTCGGTGCCAAGTCAGGACTATACGACGGATGACCCATCAAATCGATGTTTTGGGTGCTCAAAAATGCAGTTGTCGCAGCCGATGTGTGAGAGCTCGCATTGTCGTGGTGAAGAGTGATCCGTCTTCGGCGGTTGGTTTTAAACACCCAGACAGTCGACTGCTGTTTAAAATCACGATTCATCACCAGTCACGATGCCATAGACGTGTTTCGAAGCACCGCGACCGTATTTTTTTAAGCATTTCTTTCGACCAATTGACACGAGCCTTTTTTTGGGCGATTGACAAATTGTGTGGGATCCAACGCGAACAAATTTTTTTGACAGTCAAATGTTTATGCAATATTGAATGTATGCGGGTCCCACTAACGCCTAAAGTTGTCTCAATCTCACGATAGGTCACATGACGATCTTCCAATATCAGTTCGCGCACAGCATCAATGGTTTTCGGAACAACAACTGATTTTGGACGACCTTCACGAAATTCATCTTGGAGTGAACTACGACCACGATTGAATTCACCATACCATCGATAAACACTGGTCCTTGATGGAGCTTCATCGCCAAAAATTGAATTAAGTTCATCCATGCACTGTTGCTGAGTTAATCCACGCCGAAAGTTGTAAAAAATAATCGCACGAAAATGTTGACGATTTAATTCCATTTTTGGGCCGAGATGAATCTTTTAAGTTACTGTAAACAACACAAATAGCGCTCGTATGTAAAAACGTTCTAAGTGCGTATAACCTCAAAAATGTCCAACTTTACGACGGAGCTGTCAATTGCCGGATTGCAACACTAGGGTTGCCAAATCCCGAAACATAAGAGGCAACCCTCGTACAAGCTTCATAAGCGTTTGGTTATTTTTATTAATATTTTATTATTTATTGGCCTGTAGGAACCCGGGAGTTCATGACCTCACCGACTCGACGCCGCCATCGTCCCCTGTCCTGTGCACTCTCCTCCCACGCTTGGCCATCCGATCCGAACTCCTCAAGGTCAAACCTAACATTCTCCTCCCATCTCCGTCGCGGCCGTCCTACCAGACTCTTTCCCGTTGGTCCACCGTCAAGAATTCTACACACAATTCTACCCATTCGCGCTACTTGTCCGACGCATCTTAATCTTCGCGACTAGATTACTCTCACTATTGTAGGTTTGCGGTATATCTCTTCCAGTTTGTGGTTGTGGAGTTGTGGGTTATTTCCTCTAGTGCGTCAACACGGACGCTAGTTCAGCAGGAACACCACCAATATCGCTGTAAATTGTTCCTATCAGAAGGAATAGAACACCCAGAGAACACAACAAGTCTTCAAAGAAAAACACACTGGAGTAATTTATTCACTTATTTTTATTTTAGTGTATTCTCTTGAACATAGCTTTTATTTTAAATACAAACATTGGAACTGTCTTTTAAATTATGGGTCGTTTTGTTTGTTCAGTAGTCTTGATTTTAACTTTCACTGCGCACTTGTTATTTACTGTGTGGTACACGAACTCTATGAATCAACGTCACGCTCGTATTTGGCAGCCATTATTTAAGTAAATTTATTCCTATAAAATATTAAATTCATTCCCATAGAACGTATGTTTCTCGACAAAAACTCGACACGAAAAAAAGCGCGTGAATGCTTAAGAAATTTAAATCTGACAACGGGAGACACGACAGCAGAGAGTCGACGTCTCTCCTCGAAGGATGATGAAATTTGACTCAACTTGATTTTGCCGCCGACATCCACTAATCGTGATCGTGATGGATTTCCCGATCTAGGGGTAGCCAATGAGCGATCGAATCGGGATTCAGTGGGAGGATTTTCCGTATGACCGTACGGCCAAGTATAATGCCCCTTTGCCTGCATATCGACAACGGACGATACCGCACCTGTTCAAACAAATGGACGAGCAAAGGGGGGCTGCAGGCATTGTGTTCATGTAATGCCGTTGTAGGCGATACATTCTTCGGTGACGATAGGTCGACCGAAGATTTGGGGTTTGTTTGATTTAGCCGTATGGCTCTGGTGCTCTAGAAAGGAAGATATTTTGTTCACATTAAGTCAACAGAAATCTTGCCGATGGTGGCATAGCGTCAGGCTGGATGGTTATCTTATTTGGATTAATATGCTGGTACATGGATATGGTGGTGAGGAATTTGCCAGCCATGGGAACCATGGACCAGCGTTGGTAAGCAAAACAAACGCAGTGTGGTACTGTGTGTTTACTTTGATTTCCAGAAAGGTCATCATAGAGCATGAACGTGAGTATGATTGCCTAAACAACGATCATATTCATGCCCAAATCCCATAATCGGTTGATAGCCGATAATAGCGAATTGGTCGCAAGTATTGCGAACCCAAGGATATAGGAGCAATGCATGTTTACTCATTGGCCACTGCGTACAGCATCACTTAGCTTGTACGCAGATTGCCAACGTCTCATCGGGGCATTAATTGTATTAAAACAACACTTGAAATTCCTGTCGGCGGCCAGCAATGGGGTGCGCTGTAGGTTATTGTTTGGACGATCGGCCGATGGTTCAGCAGGGTGAGGATGAACATGTCATGCACATGTATGGGAAAATGCTTTTTAGCATTGCGCATTGACATGTTCTTGGATAAATGCTGATTACCTGATGAGGTAACCAAATTAGGTTTCGGGGGCATGATGCGTTGGATGCAAGCCTGTCCCGAGGTGAAAGTTTGATGTCACAGCTAGATGATAGTCTTGCCGTGGACTTATGTTTTCCTATGGGAGGTAATGCGGAATAGATTACGCTGCTCAGACAGGTAATTTACGGAAATAGGTGGTTCTTAGGGAATACTTAAAGAACTCCCACAGAGTTTCCTCTATTCTCCTGCCTCCTGTCATATTTTCCGCCAAAATTACCCCTTAAAACTTTATTCTCGAATACGTGGAATTTGTTTTCTTCCCGTTTGGTGAGAGCCCATGCTTATTGTTCTATAGACACGGAGCTTTATGTTGCGTGATAGCAGTTTGGATTTCAGTATTTTGTTAATTTCCTTCGACATTTCGTTACTGGCCGTCAGCATCGTTCTCAGATACTTAAATTCTTTAACTTTCTCTAATATCTTGCCTCTGACGTTTATATGTGTTCCCTGAGGCTCACCCGCTCTTGCCGTAATCATGTTAATATCCAAAAATTGGTTAATATCCAAAAATTGTATAAAAATAATCGCTCTTTTGTTCCAACTTAACGTGATCTTTGTCCTTATTGGGAAACACAACATTACGTCGCCATTGGAAAACACATTTCATTGGTTATGAATGGATGGGTATTAGGGAAATATATAAACAAGCAGAGCATTCCACCGTCCGCCTACAGAACGATTCCGGATATCTAAATGTAAGTTTTAACCTGAACTGGTGCGCGCTTTATGATTAACGGGTGTCGCGGGAAAATATTCGATTAGATAAAATACATCCACCAAGTTCAGTCGACCAACATCAGTGATTTGAAAAACTTGCGCAGGGAACTTCATTTAGTTTCACTGATCGACTTTGCATCTTCTTTTAGAAATATAAAAATCGAAATCCAGTTTAGAAAGAATTAAAAATTAATTATTAAAAAGTATTATATTGTAGCGAGCTTAGGGTTCGCTGGATTAATTATTTTTAATAAATAAGAGCCGTTAAATCGATTTTGAATTAATGTAACACTTTATTAGTTCGTTAATAACAACCGTTACTTTTCCGTACACTTAACGATTTCTTGACTTATCGCTGCCGTACTTATCGCGTCTTTGATTGCTAACTTCTTACTTACTTCATCTGCGTGTGACGTATTTATACCGTTTCTCCTCATTCTGATTTGTGTTTCGTTTCTGTCCGTTCCACAGCCTCGAATTTTGTATTGCTCCTAGTCTCCAGTTTTCTAGTACTTTCTAGAATACTCTAGTACTTTGTTTCGGACTTTCTAGAATATTCTAGTACTGATTGTCATGTGCGTCACAATATATATAAATAATAATATTTTTAATATAAACAATAATTAAATTAAAAAGTAAATTGTAGCCAATCCGGTTGGGGTGAAATATTTCTTGCATCTCCCAAGACAGGCCACATCTTTAACAGCACATTTACGAGCTTCAAATAAGTGGTCGTTCCGACACAGAGTCGAATTAATTCAAGTGCCAAGAACATCTGTACTCCATAATTCCTACCTATCTGTACTCCATAATTCCTACCTATCTGTACTCCATAATTCCTACCTATCTGTACTCCATAATTCCTACCTATCTGTACTCCATAATTCCTACTCCCACTTGAAACAAAAGGTAACATTTCAGACACCAACGTTGAATTCAATAGCAAAAATCAATCACTATCTAATTCGACGCGCCAATTCAACGCATCCAGTCCAACGCATCCAATCCAGGGCATCAATGCAATACATCCCTTAAACGCGTTCTTCGGTAAACAAACCGAACAACGAATATCTCCGCTTGTAGCTAATAGCAATTAGCACCTAAATTCCTAGCATGACCTAAAACCTGAAAGGCACACTGGTGCAAACAAAGGATAGCGATTCGCCGCCGACCAACAGTCATACAATCATAAACATCTTCACGTAGATCGCACGCTAGATGTTTTTGATCTGGAAATGCAAACAAAAACTATACTAATCCCACGGTTCCTTTGTACCCATCTAAGTGCACAAGAACCGTTGTTGTCTTAGGACAGATGAGGAACACAAACAAATCCCAAGAAAAGATCGAAAATTAAGCGGCGGTACGATCGATCGTTCAAACAAAGGAACAAGATTCCAATAAAAAAAAAACGGAAAGGAGAATGATCTATGATGGGAAATTTTCTTAGCGGACTGGATGGGAGATTTTCTGTTTCAGATGGGGGATAAAAAATTCGAAATGGGGAGGAGAATTTTTCAGTCTATTTCGAGCAGCAGGACAGCGAACCCCACCGAGGAGGTCGAACCGGGAGACGAATACTCTAGTAGAAGTAACCGCGACTTAAAATTTAAAAATAAAGAGAAAGGCGAGTTTAACGTGCGTCCAAAGTTCGTAAGTTAACATACAATGAAAGCGTCAGGAGTTCTTAATACGAATCGGTAAACTAATGTAAATTCGGAAAGAAAAAATGTTAATAAACTAAAGTATACACTAAAATTAGTTCGTGTTTCATTTATTTAAATAAACAAACCTGGTTCAACTAAAGGTAGTTCGTCGCTTCCTTTGCCACCGTGTTTTGCTCCGCTTGTGTATTTCCCTCTGCGGTAAACAGTGTTCGGCTGAACACTGCATCATCAAAGATTTGAAAACGACATTCAAATCCGCTAAAACGTATTAGAGGTTGATCTATCATCTACGACTGATTACGGCAGTCTCAAAATGTTGTTATTGGCAAATAATTTGAATTGGAACAAAAGGTCGTTTGTAAAAAAGAGAAATCGAGTGAGTGAGAACAGAGAGCAAACGTCGGTATTAATTTGATGGGAGACGAATTTGACAACAACCAGAACTTCTTGAAATGAACGGCCACAAAGCTGGTCGTGTTCCGGCTCAATCAAAATAGTCTCATGCAACCCAAGTGAAAAATACACCACCAAGAGCGAAAAAAAAATAATGAGCAGTGTTCAGGGATGCGCTTCTGGAGGTGAGGCTGCGTCTGTCGGCAAACGAATAGTTAGTTTCCAAAATTATTGGGGAGAGCCGATGGAATAACGTCCACAGGATGAGGTAAACGAGTAGCTACCGTTCACGTGGCATCCAAGCAGATGAGACAACGCCGATATGGCAGCGTCCAGAGGATGTGGTAAACGGGTAGGTAGCATTCATGTGGCATCCAAGGTGATGAGGAAAAACCGATATAGCAGCGTCCAGAAAGAATGGGGTAATAGCGTTGCATCCAGAAAGAATGTGCTAATAGCGGTGCGTTCAGAAAGAGTGTGGTAGTAGCGGTGTCTCCAGTAAAAACGGGGTAGGGTAAGAGCGGTGCGTCCAGAAAGAATGTGCTAATGGATGTTTTTTTTATAATATACTTCTCTCGGGAGAGGCGAACCTACAGCGCCGACACGGAGCCCCGAGATGCCACCAAATAAATGTTGCAGTTCTTTTTGAACAGTTGCAGGTTGTAACGCTCCGGGAACACTTGCATGGGGAGGGAATTCCACAGCATCCCCGCTCTGTAACGGAACGAGTTCTGGTGCAGAGATGTTCGCCGTCAGGAGATGAGCCGCAAATTGGTGCGATTGTAGTAGTTTGTTCAGCGAGCGTGTCTCCTTGTCCCGAAAAGGATGGGGGATCTCTATAGACCGCTCCTGAAAAACGTCCTACAAATGGGTCGTCGCCGTGCTTCCTCAGAGCCGCTTTTTCGTCTTTCACGGTCCTCGTCTCCGCAGGTTTCCGTGGGGGCAGGTGATACTCAGAATCTAAAAGGAGGGGTTTTGCGGAGTTACCACAGCTCTGCTCACCAGTTGTCAGCTATTAAAAGTCTCGCTTTTCTTTGGAATATAAAAAGTGTTTTATTTTAGTTACACTCTTTGCATCTATAAGGTTTTTCCTCCTGGGGCACTTCCTCCAGGGACGATGATCGATATTCTACTGCGGCCGCGAGTTCACTCTACTGTTCCTTTATAAAGGGAAACAAATCGAGATTTGTATCTCAAAAATGCACAATTTCGTACAAAAATCCCGACGTTGGTACCCTGAGTGAGACGCTCAGTGTTTAATTAAGATAAGAATTCAGTTTCCTGAATTCTTATGAAACTATTGTGCAGATGTGGATGTGTAAAAGGGATTTGGGTTTTTGTTTGTTCAATTTGATGGAATTTTTCCAGATTAAGATAACGTATCTCTGGGTTTTGAATTTTTATGATGCCGTGGAACAAATGTAAAACGATGAACGAATATTTGATTCGTTTATTGCGAATTTTGGATCTTGTTTGGGTTTTTAGGGTTTTGATTGGATTTTAGGTTTTAGAGAATTATTGTTGGGATTTGGATGTAGGAATGGGGGAAAAGATGGTAGGGCTTTTTAGAGCACTACACGATTCGTCGGATTGTCTTGTAGAGCGCATATAAACCGAATTACGCGGAACAACACCACCAATCTCCGAAGAACAGTACCCGTGATAGTATCTGTAAAACAGACAGAGGTCAGCTACGCGCCTTCAATCGATTGCATTTGATCCACAGATGGATCCATTGCCCTGCCACGAACTTTGCGTCGGTCTGCACGGCTGTTGTTTGATCGACTATAATGTTCGAAAGTTCCTACGGTCGAACGAATGCTGAGATGATTGCAGCACTTCGTGACAAACGGTGTTTTCCGTTATCTGTGACTTAAGTATCTGCAACTCGTTCGTCCCTTTTGGTAAAAGTATGGTTCTGCAAGGCCGTGGTGAACTTCGATGTCTGCTATTAATTGTGATTGTTGACTAACTGTGACTTACGTATCTGCAATTCGTTAGTCCACTGCGAACTGGCAGCAGTGGATTGGACCCACAGGAAACAAGAGTACTATCATCCGCGAAAGTGAACATCCCGTTTTCCGGCGACTCCCACAAATCATGTATGTGAAGCAAAAACAAGGTTGGAGCCAAAATAAAACCTTGAGGCAGCCCGGAATTAACAGTATACAGATCTGAACACTCGCCCTCTACAACAACCCGGATCGATCGATTTTCAAGGAAACTCTTCAGCCAGTCGCAAAGCTGCTGGGAAAGTCCATATGAACGAGGTTTGCTCTAATGCCTCGTGCCACACGCGGTCAAAATCCCTGGAGATATTCCATGCGCCCAGCCTTGACTCACAACGCTGCTCAGTCGTAAATGTTCATATATCGGTTATAGGGGTAAAAAGGTCTCCCATGAACCGCCCGCCACGGACTAGAGATCCTAGTTTTTAGTTGAAGTTCAGGACTAATCCAGACTTAAACATTTCCCAAACATTAAAAGAAAATTACCCTAACATTATAAGTGTCAAAATACTCGTGGTTTAGATTCGTTCTGGAGAACATGTGTTCTATACCCGAACGAGCCTTCATAAAGAGTTATACGCGTCGCTGAGAGATGCATTGCAAACGGAATCTATAAAATAACTTTGTATGGTGTAAATAAATCGAATCCCCTTGATTGACATCACGGATCTCCAAGGAACGCTACCCATCGAAATGCAAAGGTATCGCTGGTAAATAAAGATGCGGTTACTATTTATTTATAAATACCATTAACATTTATTTATATATACATTTCTTTTTTACATACTATTATAATTTATTACTTTGTTTTGAATTCTACGAGGGTATAATCATATATATAAACGGCAATGTTGCGGGCCAGATAATATTGTGCGTGACTGTTGTTTGGTTTATGAAGAGTAGGAAACCGGCTTGGCTAGTGGTCGCGCTCGACTTTGTACTCAGTACAGTCATGCGCGAGCAAGAGGCATATACGTCCGTTCTCATTGTCTCAGAATCGTTTGTATACGTGGGCCAGAGAATTTAAAAGTGGGCGCGAACGTATCGAACACGAGAGTCACGATCGACGCAAATGGACAACTCATATAGATAACACCATCCCTTCCGTTTGAGTGCTTATTGAAACTGAACCCCGCTCAACTGTTCGAGAAATCTCATAACAAGTGGGTATCAGCTGTGGAAGTGTCCAATTCATTAGTTTCAATAAGCTCTCGAACGGCACGGATGCTGTGATCTGTACGACTTGTCCATTGGTGTCGATCATGACTTTCATTTTCGGTAGGTTCCCGACCACTTTTAAATTCTTTTACTTCCTTGAGTTTTCTTTGTTTTTCTTATTTTTATTTAATCTGTTTTTAATTCCACTTCTTATCTTGATATACTTTTATTGTATTTTTAATTCTTCCCTTTAATTTAATAAATAATTTATTCGGATATTAGTTCGATTTAATTTAATTTACCTTTAAATTCTGCGGCTGGTTTATTTCTTATTACTTATCAGGTTGGTAAATGATGTCTTTTCACTCTAGATGGGCGTAATGTTCTTCTAGGCTGATTTGCTATTGTTTATTTGAGCTGGTCGTCTTTTCAATATTATTTGGCAAAGAATACAAAAATTCGATTGCTCACCAGAATGTTCTGATTCTTATTTTCTCCAAATTACGAATGAAATTTTCTTTCACTGATTTTCAAAATGAGTCGTTTTCGCTGCCTACTTGATTTCAATTTTATATTTCTCTCTAGTTGTACTACTGAAATAATATTTTTAAATAATGAGTGCTCGTTTTTCGGGACGAAAATGTACTATCTGTACAAGGGGTACAGAGTGCCCGCCACGGGTAGTCGTTATAACGATAATTTTGGCGTTGATGTTAGTACTATATTCTCAATTAAGCTGATTGCTTGCTTCTGTATGCTATCGAGTAAATCAAGGAAGCATAACTCTAAACGTGGAAATATTATCCGAAGAAATTGTAGAAGATACGTTCTGGCTCTGTGAATAGAGCATTAGAATAGCTAGGCAGAGAAAAGGTTGGATTAAGTGGTAGTTGGTCCCAAGGTGAGATACACCCGTTCACGCTGTACATTCGGCGATATCGTCGGGAGAAATTTTCGACTATATTTCGGATGTATGGCCGATGGCCCGAACTGACACGGAAATAAGTCATGATGGTGGCTTCTAAGATAAAGAATTCCGGAGGGAAACAAGTTTCCCATCCGGATCTCCAAGGGGACTATGTCAGGGGGAACATCAAGCAAATATTCTAATAAATGACCAAACTTTAATAAATTTCAGTCAAATTGTGGCAAACATCTCCTCTAGTCTCCGGCCCTCATCGGTTCTGTTAGAATGTACCAACCAGACGGAATTGTGTACATTAGAATCGTCAAGGACAACAATTTCAGAAGCTCGGTAGGTGATCTGTATCCAGTCGACGGTATGTGAAAGATGTTCGAAAAATGTCGCTGGTCGATCATCACGCGGAGAGCGGTAAAGACAACAAAGAAATTTAATAGAATTCCTCAGCACGACCCTCAACCATATGATGACAATGTAATTGCGTTCCAACGCCTCATCCTCTGGCAAACCAGATCGGACCGCGTGAAGACGCAGACTCCGCCCTTAAAACGGAATCTCGATGTTAATCGTATCCTGAGCAACGAAGATATATGGAACTGTGGGGTTTTTCAGGGCCCGAGGAACCGCGCATCGCTCTTGCCCCATATACCACTGCAAATACCTTTAATCGTCTTACCTGCGTAAGAGCATCTTTCACCTGAAAACATTAAGCCCACGGCAAAAATTACCTCCTGGCCGTGGCAACAAAAACGTTCGCCCCCAGGCATGCATTGCACCCAGTACATCACCACTATAATCTTATGCTTACCCATGTCATGCCATGAAAACTAAATCAACACAGAGTATCCCAATGTGCTTGTTTTGTTTGCCCATGTCAACTAATCGTGCGGCTACCCAGCCTCACCAGTTTGCCACCGTCGACTACGTTTCGGCCGACCCAAAGCAAACATTTCCCGCATGTTCAGCAGCAGCTAATTTCCATTATCGGTTACCACCGATCATGGGCCGTAAACAAGCAACGAATTGGATGTACCCGTCAAGTGTTTACTTTAAACAACTGGCAACGGTCTCATCCTATATTCGTTTGCAAAACCAAACGTCGCACCCATATCTTCCGGATTATTTACAGTACATCAAATTTTTCTATTAACGACCGCCAACCGTCCGCGGACCTAGAAACCAACATGTCCATCAACTAAATGTTGATTTATGATCTCTCCTAAGGCGAGCAAATCTTCGGTGTGTTTTTCACACCAGAAAGGTCTATCGCCGGCAAGCATTACACTAATCCATTGTGCACAGACCCGATTCAAGCCATGGTACAGGAATTTGTCAGTACAACAATTCCTCTACCTAATCAGCGCCGACACAAAGCCACCGTGTTTCATCATATATAAACACGTGGTCCCCTGGTGAGCCAGCGCCCACGTCGACTCGCTCCCGAAAAATTACGCGCGGCACGCGCAGAATTCGACCATATGATCGAACTTGGTATCTGCCAACCGTCAGCCAGTCCCTGGGCAAGCCCACTCTACTGAGTGAAGAAACGTTCCGGTGAGTGGCGCCGATGTGGTGATTACAGGCTGTTGAACGCAGCAACTGTCCCGGGCAGATACCCTAAAGCTCACCTCTACGATTTTTTGTATAAACTACGAGGTTGCAATGCCTTCACCACCCTGGATCTCACCAGGGCTTACCACCAAATTCCGGTGGCACCAGAAGACATCCTCAAGACCGCAGTCATTACACCTTTCGGACTCTTCGAGTTCAAAGTGATGACTTTCGGCCTCAGGAATGCCGCACCGACATTCCAGCGTTATATCGACACGGCTTTACGTGGTCTCAATTGCTGCCATGCGTACCTCGATGACATCCTCATCGCCTCCAAAGACCATGCCGAACATAAACGCCACTTATGTCGGGTCCTCGAGCGACTCCGCGAATTCGGTCTTGTCATCAACCCAGATAAGTGTCAATACGCCAAGGAGCAAATCACCTATCTGGGTTACGTCGTTGACAACCAGGGCATTCGCCCACTACCAGACCGTGTGGAGGCCCTCATGAAGTATCCACGACCTACTAACGTGAGTGAGCTTCGTCGATTTCTGGGCATGCTTAACTTCTATCGTCCTACGCTGAAGAACGCTGCCCAAATTCAAGCTCCCTTAAATGAATTCTGAAAAGGAGCTAAGCGCAATGATAAGCGCCCCATTAATTGGACAGAAGTCTCTGATCGAGCATTCCAACTGTCCAAAGAACAATTGGCAAATGCCACCTTACTCCGATACCCCCTCGAGGGAGCGGCACTTTCCATCCAACGCGACGCATCGGATACCGCAATCGGAGCCGTCCTTGAACAGGACATTGAAGGCCGACCGGAACCACTCGGTTTCTTTTCAAGGAAGCTGAGTCCCACTGAGCGACGTTACAGCGCCCACGACCGTGAATTACTCGCGATCTACAGCGCTGTCAAATACTTCCGTCATATGATAGAAGGACGTTCGCTCTATATTTTAACAGACCACAAGCCATTGGTCTACGTGTTCCGGAAGAAGTCGGGAAATGCCTCCCCCCGACAAGAGCGTCAATTAGACCTCATTGGGCAATATTCTACGTAGATCAAGCACATCTCCGGTAAACAGAACATCACGGCGGACGCCCTTTCTCGAATCGATACGATTCACTTGCGTACCGCCTTGAACAAGACTGACCTTGCCCTAGCTCAACAGGAGGACGAACAGCTCAAGTCCGTCCTAACTGCCGATACAGCACTTGAACTAAAGAAAATTATTCTTAGCGACCCTTTGGGCGAAATTTGGTGTGATGTCTCCACTGGAACCGCTAGACCTTACATTCCCGAGAAACTTCGTAAGGGCGTGTTCCAGGTTTACCACAACCCAGCCTACCCCAGCGGCCGAGCAACAGCCGCTGCTGTCCGTCGCAAATTCATTTGGCCCCGGATGAACAAAGATCTCACCGCTTGGGCCCGTGCTTGTCTCCAGTGCCAACGCTGCAAAATAGTGCGATATAACGTACTGGAGCCAGCACAATTCAAGCTTCCCACGGCACGCTTCGCCCATGTCCACATAGACATAATGGGACCGCTTACTCCATCAAGAGGATTTTCTTATATCCTCACTATGATGGATCGCTGCACGCGATGGCCAGAGGCGACACCTCTCCTGGCAGTTACTGCCGAATCAGTCGCCAAGGCTTTTTATTCAACTTGGGTCACACGCTTCGGTGTACCAACCACCTTAACCTCGGACCGAGGTCCACAATTCGAGGCGACAATATTCAGGCAGCTAACAAATCTCCTTGGCTGCCAAAGAAGTCGTGCCACCGCGTATCACCCGCAATCAAATGGGATGATGGAGCGCTGGCATAGTTCCCTCAAAGCCTCACTCATGTGTCACAACGACACCCAATGGTTCGACGCCCTTCCAACCGTCCTCCTCGGCCTGAGGACAAGTATTAAGGAGGTCCTGGGTGCTTCGGCAGCAGAGCTTACCTACGGTACTAACCTCCTTCTTCCAGGAGAACTATTCCTGGACGGCGAAACACCGTGTGACCAACTTCGCGAATTGGGACATCTCCGTGACCTGCTACATAAGGTTAGGGCAACCCCTGTAACCAGGCACGGCTCCAAAAAACTGTTCGTCCACCCTGAACTGCACAGCTGCACGCACGTCTTTGTCAGGGTGGATAAGGTCAAAAAACCCCTCGACCCACCTTATGATGGCCCATTCAAAGTCTTCCGTCGCATCAGTGACCGCGTCTTCGAGATCGACATTACAGGCAAGCGATCCACGGTCAGCGTCGAAAGGCTTAAGCCCTGCTTTCTGGAGGATTCCGCTCCAGAACAACACCCATCCACTGACACGACTACCACCCCACTGGCACAACCCCCCTGCACGCGCGCCCGAGTGCGCGCCCACCAGCAACTAACCTCCTCTCAACCTTCCCTACCTATTTCGTGACTACGTCACTGGGAAGGGAGTGAAGTGGGGTTTTTCAGGGCCCGAGGAACCGCGCATCGCTCTTGCCCCATATACCACTGCAAATACCTTTAATCGTCTTACCTGCATAAGAGCATCTTTCACCTGAAAACATTAAGCCCACGGCAAATATTACCTCCTGGCCGTGGCAACAAAAACTTTCGCCCCCAGGCATGCATTGCACCCAGTGCATCACCACTATAATCTTATGCTTACCCATGTCATGCCATGAAAACTAAATCAACACAGAGTATCCCAATGTGCTTGTTTTGTTTGCCCATGTCAACTAATCGTGCGGCTACCCAGCCTCACCAGTTTGCCACCTTCGACAAGGTTTCGGCCGACCCAAAGCAAACATTTCCCGCATGTTCAGCAGCAGCTAATTTCCATTATCGGTTACCACCGATCATGGGCCGCAAACAAGCAACGAATTGGATGTGCCCGTCAAGTGTTTACTTTAATCAACTGGCAACGGTCGCACCCTATATTCGTTTGCAAAAACCAAACGTCGCACCCACATCTTCCGGATTGTTTACAGTACATCCAAATTTTCTATTAACGACCGCCAACCGTGCGCGGACCTAAAAACCAACATGTCTATCAATTAAATGTTGATTAATGACCTCTCCTAAGGCGAGCAGATCTTCGGTGTGTTTTTCACACCAGAAAGGTCTATCGCCGGCAAGCGTTACACTAATCCATTGTGTACACAGCCGCCGACCCCATGCAACGTTGGCGAACTCAAACAATGTGTATCCCATCGTTGATCATGGAAATAGCGTTTCTGTTTACATAAGATTGCAGAGGCCTATTTCTTCCTCTAATGATCATTACGATGGGTTACAACAACAACGCCCGCATCCTCTTATGTTCGTTCGTTGCTGGCCTTCAGTAGCGGATACCCATACATGGAAAACCCACCCCATATCATCTTACCCAATCACGATTGGTTGCCTCTGGTTGATCGTTTCGCTCCTCCCTTTTTGAAGCTATTCGCTGCCATGTCGATCTGATGGTTGCGAATAGAATTTAGTCAGATCGTATACACCAAAGTGTATGCACGCGCAGGAACCGGAGTTAAATCTGTTTTGTTTACCTCCGTTGAGTGCGGTCAAGAGTCTGGTGGATTACCATAAGCCGATTAAGCGTTTGCAACCTTAAGCCAATAAAGTAAATTAAGTCGGGATTTGTGTCCAAAATTAATGTACATTTATCGTTAAAATGTCACTGATACGGAGTCTCGTATGATAATAGCGCGGACGAACTGCAGTGGAAGTAGCTCACGATTACTTGTGATTTCACAACTACTTTTTAATAAAGTAAAGAAAGTGAATCAAAGGGATTACTGACGTGTTTTATTTATCCGTTGGAGTTTAGGTGAATCAGCGCCGTACGTCGGTGCACCATACTTAAAAACCCACAGAACCAGTCGACAAATCGATCTCAGTCTCAGTTAGTGCAAGGATAGCTTTCGCTGTTTGTAATATTGGTGGACGGCATTTACATTCGTATTGGTGAAACCGATGAACCTGATGCGGCAAAATGCCGTTATCAGTCGAACGTCGACATAGCCCCGAGAACGAACCCGATTGCGCGGTGACAAATTTCTTAAAGTTCGGTCATTATTAGAATTTTTGCTTGATGTTCCCCTTGACATAGTCCCCCCGGAGATCTGAATGGGAAACTAGTTTACCTCCGGAATTATTTATCTCAGGAGGCACTGTGGGGGTTCTTTAAGGCGCCCGAAGAACCACCCATCGTTGTAGCCCAATTTCCCTTTCCTAACCAAAGCTATTGTATTTACCGCAACCGAGCAGCGTAAGCTACCCGTCATTATCTTGTACCTGTAACTTAAACCTTAACAAGCATGCCTATAGGCAAAATCATTCCATTCACCTCCTGAAACACAAATCCACGGCAAGATTATCGTCTTGCCATGGCATCAATGAAAACCATTCCGGTTCATCCTTTATGAACCAATCGGTTCCTAAAGTCGATCACATACCACCAAACACACACCAATTCTTCGTGTGTCTTTGTCTAACAATCCGTTGGTCCATTAAAGACATTCCGGGCTACTTGTTGCTGGCACATCTGCAAGCCAGATTTCCATTCATCGTGCACTACATTATATTATTCGTTAAACAAACAATCTAGCAATGGTCACGTCCCATGTTTTGTTCGCCAATACAAAGCATAGCGCAACTCGCGCCTAGCTGCCAGGAGCCGAATGTAAATATTCACACTGGAATCCGACCCTTGACTCGCTATGGATGCAATGTACAATGGACGTGGATAAATACACAACCATCATTGTGTAATCATTACGATCACCAGATCAGGTTCCACGGTATAGTTTTCCTAAACAACCCATATACCATTAGCTAAGACAAACAGACGCGTATCTTAGCGCATGACCCGTGAAATAGTGTGTTGTTGACATAATACCCAGACATCTAACCCCGCATCAATGAATCGCTATTTTAAACATCTCTTTTCGGCCGCTATACGAGCGACCATCTATTTGCACAGCTGACTTAAGTTGAATTCGAATATCATTTAGTCAGTCTGTGGTCGCATTTCCTTATTCGACTTCAGTCAATATTTGAAATACTGTCCTTCCCATGTACAGGCCCTTTCCCTGTATGTGTGCAATCTCGAATGGCGATATGCGCCCGAGACACCATATAGATTTATCAAAGAGTCAGATTTCAGCTACCGTGGAGTGTGGATCAGAGCTTTCGATTAATTGCCCCGAGTGTGTACGGGTGCACTTTTATTCTATTTACCGGAGTTATAAATTCAAATGGTTGTGTTGTCCCAGATTAACTGCTTCAGAATCCTTGCGCGAGTTATTGTTGATATATTTTGTAAGAAAAAAATATAATTTTTTTGGAAGCTATGCCTCTTTATTTTATTTGTCAAATTACAGGTCACTATGAACACTCTCTACAGTTTTTCTATGCTATTTATACTTAAATTCTATCTTAACCTAGGAATCTCCTAATGTGTTTTTAATGACCGAACGTATAGATACATGTGTTTTGCTTCTAAGCATTTTATTTTGGTTTTTTTTTTGATTTAGGTAAATGGTGTCTAGACACAATTTTAGTGCTGAATATTTTAAGAAATGAATAGGAAACGCATTCCTAGAAGATCGTAAAAAATACAGACGCTTGTTGTTGGATGAATTTCTTATTTTAAGGTGAACATTTTTTTTGTTTTTTATTTACTGGTCTGTAGGAACCCAGAAGTTCATGACCTCACCGACTCGGCTCCGCCATTGTTCCCTGTCCTGTGCGCTCTCCTTCCACGTTAGATCATCCGATCCGATCTCCTCGAGGTCCAATCTAACATTGCCCTCCCATCTCCGTCGCGGCCGTCCTGTCGGTCCCCTCCTCGTTAGTTTACCGTCAAGAATTCTATGCATAACATAAGGATGCATATTGGTTGGGTGATTCATACGCTAACTCGCGCGATATGTGTACGTGACATTTAAAAGACTAGAGGCTTAATTGATTACACTAACTTTTATGTGACATTGTGACAGTTTATTTCCCGAATTAATAATTACCTAACAGTCACGAACTTGACTTGATTAAAAATGTGTTTCAAGTGCGAGAAATTTATACCAAATGTATTCTGTACTCGTAAAGCTGAAAAACAATAGATAAATAAACGTCAATCAAAACAACATACCAGTGTGTTTAATTCCATTAATCTTCTAAAACTTGCGGATGATTTCGACGTTTTTCTTTTGCACTTGGCGGAACGGGTAGGTGGAATATTTGGTGAATTCGTGTCCTTGCTGACACAATACTCAATATCAGCCACAGCACCATCATGACTTATTTCCGTGTCAGTTCGGGCAATCGGCCATACATCCGAAATATAGTCGAAAATTTCTCCCGACGATATCGCGGAATGTACAACGTGAACGGGTGTATCTCACCTTGAGACCGAATACCACTTAATCCAACCTTTTCTCGAACCGATCCTTCAGCCAAGTTCCGAAAGACGGTCATGAATTTCTCCCGACCATTTCACGGAGCCTATAGCTTGATGGGGTGATATTTCACCGGGAGGCAGAGCGTTGGGACGCGACCTACCACTTGGCCTTTAGTTGCCTCTTACGACAAGCCAGCCTAGCTGTTCTAATGCTCTATTCACAGAGCCAAAACTTACTGAAACTACTAAACTTTTTTTTTCGTTATCCGACCGCACACGCATTTTGGAACGTATCTTCTACAAATCCTTCAGATAATGTTTACACGTTTAGAGTTATGCTTTCTTGATTTACTCGATAGCATACAGAGGCAAGCAATTAGCTGAATTGAGAATATAGTACTAACATCAACGCCAAAATTATCGTTATAACGACTACCCGTGGCGGGCACTCTGTACCCCATGTACAGATAATACATTTACGTCCCGAAAAACGAGCACTCATTATTTAAAAATATTATTTCAGTAATAAAGCTAAAGAGAAATATAAAATTGAAATCAAGTAGGCGGCGAAAACGATGTAAACATTTTGAAAATGAGGAAAAGAAAAACTCAATCGTAATTTGGAGAAAATAAGAATCAGAACATTCTGGTAAGCAATCGACTTTTTGTATTCTTTGCCAAATAATATTAAAAAGACGACCAGCTCAAATAAACAATAGCAAATCAGCCTAGAAGAACATTACGCCCATCTAGAGTGAAAAGACATAATGTACCAACCTGATAAGTAATAAGAAATAAACCAGCCGCAGAATTTAAAGGTAAATTAAATTAAATCGAACTAATATCCGAATAAATTATTTATTAAATTAAAGGGAAGAATTCAAAATACAATAAGAGTATATCAAGATAAGAAATGGAATTAAAAACAGATTAAATAAAAATAAAAGTAAGAAAAACAACAAAGAAAACTCAAGGAAGTAAAAGAATTTAAAAGTGGTCGGGAACGTATCGGAAATGAAAGTCATGATCAACTCCAATGGACAAGTCGCACAGATCACAGCATCCGTGCCGTTCGAGAGCTTATTGAAAGTAATGAATTCAACACTTCCATAGCTGATACCCACTTCTTATGAGATTTCTCCAACAGTTAAGCGGCGTTCAGTTTCAATAAGCACTCAAACGGAAGGGATGTTGTAATCTATACGGCTTCTCCATTGGCGTCGATCGCGACTCTCGTGCTCGATACGTTCTCGCCCGCTTTTAAATTCTCAACCCACGTATACAAACGATTCTGAGACAATGATTCATAACCAAACTGGCTGAGGAAAAATGTCCGGCGGTTTAACAACTGAATTTGTTAAGCATTTTATAATAATCCGTTGCATGACAGACGTGCATACCTCTTGCTTGCGCATGACTGTACTGACTACAAAGTCGAGCGTGACCACTAGCCAAGTCGGTTTCTTTACTCTTCATAAACCAAACAACAGCCACGCACAATATTATCTGGCCCGCAACATGGCCGTTTATGTTTGATTCACCCTCGTAGAATTCAAAACAAAGTAATAAATTATAATAGTATGTAAAAAAATATATAATATAATATAAATAAATATTGTTATTTATAAATAAATAGTAAACGCATCTTTATTTACCAGCGATACCTTTGCATTTCGATGGGTACCGCTCCTTGGAGTCCTGTGATGTCAATCAAGGGGATTCGATTTATTTACACCATAAAAAGTTATTTGATAGATTCCATTTGCAAGGCATCTCTCAGCGACGCATATAACTCTTTATGACGGCTCGTTTGGGTATAGAACACATGTTCTCCAGAACTAATCTAAGCCACGAGTATTTTGACACGTTTATAATTTTAGGGTAATTTTCTTATAATACTTGGGAAATGTTTCAGTCTGGATTAGTCCTGAACTTCGATTAAAAACTAGGATCTCTGGTCTTCTTCAAATACAATTGTAATTAAGTCGAAATGAAATTACGTTTTGGAGGCATTTTTAATTATGATCTTGCACACAATTTGGAATCCTTTTATAATACATTGGACACTTCGGTGTACTTATACGAGTATAATACAAAAATCAGATAATTACATCCCTATTTGGCTTCACAACCGGGAGCAGTCTTGACTTCAAGTGTTTCAGTCCGAAATAACAAATATTTATATGTGAAAATGATTAACATTTTTAATACACATTTATTATGTTTAATATCACTCACAAAAGCTACATAACAAATTTTTATATTTATGGGTCTAGTATACTATCAGTGTTAAATGTATTGGCGATCTTAAATCATGTTATGTTTCCACATAGGTCAGTTAAGGTTCTCCCGCATCCTGGGACTGTATGTTTTTTCCAATCGTTAACGACAAGAGAACTATGCATTTCCTATCATCAGCAACACATCTTGGCCAGAGTTAAGTAACTATAAATTTTGTATCAACACGGGCGTCACCGTCATTCCTGAATGAAGTATCTTCCAAGTGGTCTAAAAATAACAAAAGCTCAAAGATTCCTCAATCAATAGCTGACAATCGGTGAGCAGATAGTTTAGTGATCATTAGCAGTACAACGGTATAACAATAGACCCTCCCCCTAAGTTTTCAAGCATGTGACTGCCTACTTAGTCACGTACACGATCGCTAGAGATAAATATATGGGATTCTGATCTCGTGTGTGTGTAACTTAGTATGTGATTTAAGAACTATTGTCCCTTCAGTGATATTTAAAAGAAAACTTAACAAATCAACTGGAACGGATAAGTGTCAGTCAGGCTTTTTCAAATTATAGCTATTTGCTACTTAAAGTGAATAAACACAAACAAGTCCTTGGAAGGCAAAATGGGTAGACGAATGGCAAAAACAGGAATGTGGAAAAGCCGATATCGAAATTCGACGCAATCCATTACAAAGGATAGACGTTCTTTCTTTCACATTCACTTTGTGATGCATAGAACTTATTTCAATTTCAAAATTCAGTATATTAAGGATTTCTTAAGTACGGATGGCAGCGTGGAACTTTTAAAATGAGGAACGTGGTTTGTAAAATAAATTTATTTAATAATGCAATAGTTAAAGAGGTTGGCGTGGCTATAAGTCGGTAGGCGCGGCTGAGGAATATGTGCTATTGCGGCTATTGGACAATAATTTGGTACTCTAGCCGCAATAATTTTCGACTCCCTTGGCAAATTGAAGAATTCACTGGAAAGTGAAGAATTTTGTTTTTTTACGGTTACAGAATTAAATTACAAAAATAAGTATTAGATACATCATTTAAATCCACCATTCGGTACGCTTACTACCGCAGAGGCTGGCCTGGCGATGCTCGACATGTGTTTTTTCCACTATACATTCCCACAGACCGTGACGCCGAGCAACTTCAAGCTTTCCCCAACTCGGGGATCTGCCCATTCATGATCAGCTGTGGAACTGATGGTCCGCTTTTCTTTGTGAATATTGTATACTGTGTCTTCGTTGAATTGAAGACGACGAGATTGGCCCTGCCCACTGCAGGACCTTATCGAGATCCCGATGCAGAGAGTCAATCTGTTTACATCTCAGTTGGTGCGACGTTGATGCACCAATCGGCCGATCACTCGGAAAAGAGGAAACAAGCGTACTATCATCCGCAAAACTGAACACTCTGTTATCCGTTGTCTCCAAGAAATCATTTATGTGAAGCAAAAACAAGAATGGAGCCAAAATAGAACCTTGAAGCACCTCCGAACTAACAGGATACAGATCCCAACACTGGCCGTCTACAACAATCCAGATCGACCAATTTTCGAGGAAGCTCTTCGTCCAGTAGCAAAGCTACTGGGAAAGTCCATATGAACGTGTGGCGGTTCTACGAACCACACAATCCACTATAGGTAGAGATATCGTCGTTTCCACCAAGGAACACACTCACCTATAGCTAAATTACACGTGCCCACGGAAACGTGTCCTCAAAAGTCCTTCTTCCCACCTGAAACAAAGGTAACATGCATCTGGGAGGCAACAAACGACCAATTGGCCTACGCCTGCACGGCGATCGAAAGGACACGATACAGCATAGAAATGGTGTACCAATCCATTAACTGGATATACACAAACGGTCGGCTCTGCTGCGCCAGATGTCAACAGACCACCTTTCCGGCGATAAGCGAATTGTGGGAAATCCAATCCGCCGACCAAACCTTTGTCGCTGCCGCAATATACGTCGTCCAATCAAAGGCCAATGCGAGCACCAGCAATAAACGAATGCTGTTCCCATAGGCATATGTAAACAGCGGTAATTACATTATCCGACGATCGACGAGAAGAAAACCCTCACCCGATTGTTTACGTAAACAATTCATTGGAGGTGTGAAAATTTTGACGATCACAGAATGATCCACAGCAACCAGGCAATAACCTCCGCGCCTGTATGTGTGAACGCGATTCTCTCTGGTAGAACGACTCTTGCTCGAGAGAAAATCACCACCAGAAAAAGGGAAAGGAAAACTCTGGGGTGAATGGAATCATCCCCAGAGAAAGTAACCAAAGTCGATATCGAGAATCTGTGAGAGGAAGTTCAACTTCATTTACGGTGGTGTTAAGACCGAGCTCCCTGGAGGCTTACATTGTGTCATACTGTTGCGAACTTGTTCGGTTTTGTGTAAAAGTAACGTCGAGTAACTAACGAAATTGTGAGTTGGCGAAGCGCTCTGGAAGTGTGGACAAATTTTAAAAAAAGGTCTTAAAATGCAGAGGTTTTCTGAGTGGCGCCGCACCACCAGAACCGCAAGAACGCTCGTTTGGGAAGTGTAGTTAGAATTGTGTTTTGTACCAGTGGTAACATTGAAGTAGTTCATAGAGACTAGCAACGGTGTCTAAGTATATTAAACCATGAGATATTGTGACAATTTGTAAAAAAACAAAAGAAAACAGATGATTAGCAAAACTTCAAAAGAAAACAAAAATTATTAAAGAAAAGCATTTCGTGGTTTCATCTGACCCTGTTTCCGCTCCGTTTGTGTGTTTTCCTAGTGATCAGTGTTCAGCGGAACACTCCAACATCAGCCAGCAGTGGCTTCTACGAAAAACCGCCAAAAACGAAGTTTGCTCAGCAATGTCCCGTACTAGACGCGGTCAAAAGCCTTGGAGATATCCAATGCGACCGCCATTGACTCACCGTGCTCAATCGCAGATGTCCATATATCGGTTATAAGTGTCAGAAGGTCTCCCGTGGACCGCCTGCTACGAAATCCATATTGACGATCATTCAGAAGTCCGTTGCACTCCAAATACTTAACCAACTCTGTATTGATGACTTTTTCCATTACCTTAGATCAAATAGACAGAAATGCTATCGGACGGTAATTTTGTGGGAGACACTTTTTTCCCGTTTTTGGGATTGGCTGAACTCGACCGATTTTCCAGCAGGCAGGAAAAGTCCTCCGTGCATAAGATAAACGGAAGAGTCTGCCAAGAACAGGCGATAGTTCTGGAGCACAGTTGTTAAGAACTATTGCTGGTATTCTGTCCGGATCGGTTGCCTTCTTACAATCCAGTTCACGAAATCTCACATCCCGCATGGAAGGTCACAGGTTGCTCCAAAAGGCCGGGATCGAGGTTTGAATTCGCGGAAAATAAATTCGCGTACACATTAGCTTTATCCTTTGAATTCGTTACTAACGTCCTGCTGTCTGTCACCAACGGGGGGAAAGAGGAGGATGCGAACTAGCCGAGCACCAAAGGAGCTTATCGATCACTCTGTCGTTGTGAGCTTTCTTCGCGGAATCAATCGCCTGCTTGCAAGCGTTTCTGATTCTAACAAAATTCGTTCTGTTAACATCGGCGGGATTGGAGTGCCATTGCCTAAAGGCTCTATTTATTACCGCTGTAATCCGCTCGCATTTTTTGTCAAACCACGGCTTATCAGATGAACTTCGTTTGATGGAATGTGGAATATACATCGCCATCCCCAGAAGAATAATCTCTGATAGCGACTTCGGGCAAGCGTTAACATCGGAGTCTTCGAAGCACCCCTCGGACCATGGAGAGGATGCGAAGAAATCTCGCAAATCGTCCCAGTTAGCAGCCCCATACTTCCATACATGGCGAAGCTGCCTAGGCCGGTTATTCGCTGGATATGCAAGTGCTTGCGCGAGTTAAGTAATCTAGACTGTTTCAAAAATATATATTTTATTTAATTAAATACTAAAGTCTAAGATTGCAAATCTTTTTGATAGTTCTGTATAGAACTCTGGTAATTACGATTAACGTATTAACTAAACATCAATTTACATACATTTACTTCCATACTTGGCGAAGCTGCCTAGGCCGGTTATTCGCTTGATATGCAAGTGCTTGCGCGACAGATACCAAGCAGTGATCTGAGTTTCCCAGTGGCGCAGAAACCTCTACGGTATAAATACTCGGTTCGGATGTCAAAAACAGATCCAGGGTGTTCGCATAATCGCCTCGGGCATCCGGCACTCGCGTTAGCTCCACCACGAGTTGAGTCAAGTTGTGGCTTACAGCAAACATCTCCGCCAGCCTCCCAGCCTCGTCGGTTCTGTTAGAATGTACAAACCAGCCGGAATTGTGCACATTAAAATCGCCAAGGACAACAATTTCAGAAGCTGTATCCAGGCGATGGTACGTGAAAGATGTTCGAAAAATGTCGCTCGTCGATCGTCATTCGGGGAGCGGTAAAGACAACAAAGAAATTTAACAGAATTCCTCAGTACGACCCTCATGAATATCATCAAAATATGATGTCCATATTATTGGGTTCCAACGCCTCCATCCTCTGGCAAGCCAGATCGAACCGCGTGAAAATGCAGACTCCGCAACTACGAATGTAAGTTGTAACCTGAGCAACGAAGATATGTCAAATCAGTTTTCGAATCGACCTGAGTTTCAGTTAGGGCAAGGATATCAGGTTTCGTTGTTTACAAATGTTGGTGGAGGGCGTTTACATTAGTATTGGTGAAACCAATGCGCTTGATGTTACAAAATGCCGTCACCAGTCGAGCGTGGGCAGAGTCTCGGGAGCGAGCCCGGTTAAGCGATGACGAACCTCTTAAAGTTCGGTTATTTAACATGATATCTGCATGATGTTCCCCCCGCAGATCCGAATGAGGGACTAGTTTACCTCTGGAATTTTTTATATCAGAAGGTACCATCATGACTTATCTCCGTGTCAGTCCGGGCCATCAGCCGCAACATCCAAAACACCGTCGAAGATTTCTCTCGACGATATCGCGGAATGTACAGCGTGACGGGGTGGTATCTCACATTGGGACCGACTACCACCTAAACCAATCTTTTCTCGAGCCGGTCCATCAGCCAAGCACCGAAATATGGCCAAGGATTTCTCCCGACCATTTCACGGAGCCTAAAGCTTGATGGGGTGGTATTTCACCGGGCGACAGGGCGTTGGGACCCCGGCTACCACTCGGCCTTTAGTCGCCGCTTACGACGAGCCGGCCTAGCTGTGAGTATATTCTAACGCCCTACTCACAGGGCTGTATTATTATCGACTCCAAATCAGACTGCCTCCCATTTTTCTTTTACCTCTTCTTGTTATCTTGGGGTCAACACCTCCCGATGACGTTAATGCAAATTCGCTCCCCATCGACCTACTTCCTGATTAGCAATTTCAATTTGCAATTGCGTCGAAATGCGACGTCAGCCGATATACCTCCATCGGTTTGTGGTACAGTTTTCTTCCGCGATTGCAAAGTGACCCAATAAATTTTGATGTGCAATTACACAATTTCTATTTCAACGGTTGTGGCGAAATGTGGGGCAATTAATTCCATTATCGCTCTGGGGGTCAATGGGTTCTAAATCGATTGGCTTTTTTTGGTTTAACTGCATCAATGACATTATGTACAACATCTTTATCTAGTTCGTCATTGATACACTTAACACACCACGTGCTGTCTCGTCGGCGGCTAGACTATAACTACAATGATTCCAGGTTTCAAGTCTCCATTTTCTCTACATTGTTTTCACTATGGGTGTGCGTGTATATGGACTAGCAATCACCACAGCTACCTGGGAGATTTTTCTGTCGTTTATAATACTTTATTGGTTCGTACTAAGAGTGTTATGTAGTGGTGGAAATTTTCGGTTACCTCTCCGCACTCGTGACAAGTGCACAAATGTTATATTGGAGTTCCGTGCCAAGAACAAAAAGTACTTTAGCCCAGACCGGAAGTTACGAAGTAAGCACTTTGTCATATATCGGACGATGTTCCATTTGACTAGTAACTGGCCATCATCTGAAAAAAACAATAATTAAAAATAGTAATAAAATAATAATAAAACAACAATTAAAAATATATTATAGCGTTTGAAATAATAGTGAAGAAGATCGTGTGATTCGAACTGACGCTATGACAGCTCGAAACACGAAAAAAATTTTACCTAAGCGTTACACACCAGGCTACTGACCGTGTTTAGAATTTGATTTCCAAACTCGACTGTATTCCGCTGGTGTGAATTATTTTTATTTATCGCTTGGTATACGGTTCTGACGTATTTTTCTTATTCGATTTTTCGTTCGGTGTTCTTCACTATTTTTGCTTGTGAATTGTGTGTGTATCTGTTAGAATCGCTACACCACTCCCGCCGCAGTTACTTCGTTACGATCAGATTCGTATGCGGACGATGGACGAACGAGAGAAACGAGGAAACATCGGAGGCTGTGTTCTATGCGGAAGTCGTGACCGTGTGTGAAGTTCTGCTTTACTATGGGAAGTGTATGCTGCGTGTGTGTACAGAACACGTCGTAGTCACCAATTATGGCGTTTGAAATAATAGTGAAGAAGATCGTGTGATTCGAACTGACGCTATGACAGCTCGAATCACGAAAAAAATTTTACCTAAGCGTTACACACCAGGCTACTGACCGTGTTTAGAATTTGATTTCTAAACTCGACTGTATTCCACTGGTGTGAATTATTTTTATTTATCGCTTGGTATACGGTTCTGATGTATTTTTCTTATTCGATTTTTCGTTCGGTGTTCTTCACTATTTTTGCTTGTGAATTGTGTGTGTATCTGTTAGAATCGCTACAATATCATTATGGAAAATTTAACAAGCCTCAGGACTTGCTAAATAAGGCCAAGACCGGCTACCGGTTGTAGTGCCGATTATGATGGTGATTGTTTTTCGAAACATATAATTCATTAATTTCTTATTTATATATCCAAATCTGAGACATAATGAAGGGGCTTGTGTAAATCTATTATGTAGCCTCCAAGCAAAACCATTTCATCCCAATCGAACGACATAAATAACTCAACAATTACTCAAAACCCCTGTGACCAATTGAAGTCGCTCAGTTCTATGATTTAACTAAAATTAACCTGTCTAACTGATTCTGCAAGAATGGAAATTGGCAAGCGTCCGGACACAGACAAATAAGCATGAACACGACTCTTCTGCGCTTCAAAGGGAACACTAAATTATGCGCCAAATTGAATCTGACTCCCGAATCACAGATAAATGCATCTCCGACTCTCCGCGGAAGGTGTGTGCGGTTGTAAGTAGATATTTGATTAGGCTCCACTACGGCTTCATCTCAGCAAGTGCACAACGAGTACTTCCTTTTCCACCTCCGCCATCAAGTGGCTTTAAATAGCGCGAGCGCATAAAATATCAAAGATAAACGATCGCATGTTCGTGCAACCAAAGAGATACTTAGGATGAAATTAATCATTGCCCTGCCGAAAGAGAACTGACGTATCATATGGGGTGGTGCAGCATCTAGTGAACTGTCAGGCACACGCACAAGATGAATCCTAACAAAAAAAATTAGTGATAAAAAAAAAACAAAAGACGAAAAAGACATTGGCCCAATGTGGATGCCTTGTGGTACACCTTCAGATATAATTTCAGAGAACGAAAAAGAATCAAAAACCAACGACATTACATGATTTAACGGTTTATCAACCGCAACCGCGGACAGGAACAGGTTCAAATTCAAGGATGAGGTTGATGTGAAGGCGACGCGTCTTTGACATCATAGGGTGACATTCTTCCCCGTTCCATGTTAAGTTCTGCGGCTTGTTATTCAAGTGCGGGTCGCCCTACCCGGATGAATGCCATGCGGCGCTTCTGCTGGTATTCGAATCGCTTTCAGCTGATTTATTTAGCTACTCTCTACTGTCGGTCGCATTGGGGCGTACATTGTGTGACGATGACGATTGTGATGTCTGTTGGTTCTTTGAAATCGAGATGATTACATTCTGCCAACTGTTAGCAATTATCTATAACCGTCTGGGGTGCTAGATACTGTGGGCGCTTGTTTATAGGCTTACACTCGAATGGAAAGTGTGTACTTGCTGCCATGAGATGAGATTTGTCTATCATCCTAAGTGAGATATGAGAATGGGAATGATTTTAATGAGAAACGGGTATGATGATCGATGCTGATGCATAAGATGAAGACGAAGCTTGCGAGTGCGTTGGAAGAGGATGATCTGAAAGTGATCTATCCGCCAGGCATGCGGGAAATTACGTACACTTGTGAAGAGCAGATAGAAGAGTGAAGCCCCTTCATTGTGTCTTAGATTTGAATTGAATTAAAAGCGTTTAGTAAGGAGAGAGGCACAATATGCTCGCAGCACACAAAGGGATGGGCGCATTTACTTCGTTATCCGTCTGTGACCTTTTAAATCTACCGCAGACGTTCTATAGTAGGCGAGTTCTAGGAACGAAGTAAATTAAGCTGTTTCACAATTAAGACGATCACATGAATGACTCCAATGTACGGGACGAAATGTGTGCTTTCCTCTACGCAATTGGTCAGGGTATGTATGACGGTCAATGTTGTTTGGGGACAGTGTTACACTGATTCACTTAAGCAAGTCGACAACGTACGTACGGCTTAATCTGACTCTCGAACTCTTAACGGCGGAGAGCTTTCTCTAATCCCTCATGTGTTTCTGAGTTATATTAATCAAAGTCAGACCTACGCATAAGCGAACTCTATTGTGTGTCACGAAAATTCAAATGTGTAAGACTGCGCAATAAATTGATAATTTTTTTCCTGAAAAGTCTTGTAAATTAAGTGGCCGTTGGAGCAGTTAAATGCATTTCAGAGACATGAAATTAAATTTACAAACGAAGTAAATAGACACAGGAACTGGGTTTATTTAAAAACAGTGTATTCTTTTGGCTAAAACTGTTTACCCAACGTGTCAAAGAATTATCAAATGATTTATTTGGAAAATTCGTATATTTTCGGGTTCGAAATATGTCAAATTAATTTCACGCTAACACTCCTTTTTAAACTGATCCCAAAGTAATTAAACCAAATATGTAACGATGAAGACTCATCATGATCATCGGCACTTTGGCGGTTGGTTACTTCACTTTAGCGGAATTGTGATTTGTTGATGATGGTTATGTTGTTGAGTTGTTAATGGACTGACTCCTGTTGGTTTTATAATTGTCCTTCGACAAGTATTGATGACTGCGGTGTTCCCCCGCACACGACCGCATTAGAAAAGGATTAAAACACCGGAACACGGAGACGATCACACAAATAAAACACGGCAAAAATTCTGTGTATTAATCTGATTTTATTGTATTTGTTCTTGCTTTAATTTAGATCATTTGCTTACACGTAGACATTACAAGTTCACTATTGCAATCTGGTAAAGTTAGTGCTGCCGATATTACAAGTTACCAGTTCACTCTTCACAAGTTATCAGTTCACTCTGATAAAGTTAGTGCTGTCGATATTACAAGTTACTATTTCACACTGATAAAGTTAGTGCATGCACGACTTCCTTAATCACCACGGAATCGCTATTCGAAAAGTTACTGTTTAAGCACACGACGATTTGCTTAATCGACACTACGAGTTTGTTTCTACTACGTGAATTCACACCCCTCACAGCTCGCGCTACCTGGATTTATTCTCTTTCTCCACTTTAGTAATACCTCCACGATGGGGTTCCTCAGGCTCTACTTCGGATGGCTGTTATATTTCGACTTCCTAGTTCGACGGTATTCGTAAGACTCCGGTGTCTATCCTAGAAAAATATCCCGTTCCAGTTCCCAGTCCTCGCATCTGCACAAGGAAATTTCTATCCTGTCTGCTAACAGATTTTCCCCATCGTCTCTGTTAACAGCCTAATATTTCCCTTGGCATCTCAAAGGGGGAATTTCCCATCGGATCTGGAAAAGGAGAAATTTTACTCATGATCTTTATCATCATCGTTCGTTGCTGGTGGTCGGAATCTTTTTTTTTCTTTTGTTTACGGATCGGATGCCGCCGCTTAATCTCCGATCTTTCCGTGGTTTATTTGAACTGCACATCTGGCATGCGGCAAAGGATCGCCTGCATTTCGGATGTGTACACGGACTATAGGATGTGAGGCTTTGTTTGCCTTTTCCATCAAAAACATCTATTAGGGATAGTGTTATACGTTTATGATTGTTCGCCTGCTAATCAGCGGCGCAACGAATCGTTTATTTGCGCAAGTGTGCCTTAGCATTAGGTCATGCAAGGGACTTAGGTGCTTATTGCTTTTAGCTACCCGAGAGTGCATCCCTTGTTCGGTTTACTTACCGACAATGGTATTTCGTGGGAAAACATCGCGTTGCTGCTCAGGCTGGGTGATCGATTTACATGCGATGCTTTCCTGCATTTTTGGATTGGTTTTGCATACGATGTATGGATGCGTTGAACTCGATATTGGAAGTTTTTGAACGTTAAGTTCCTTGGTTTTTGATATCAGGTTCAACGTTCTTGCAGTTTCATATGACCTTTGTTACAGGTATGATTAAGGACTTTGGGACACGTGTCTGTGGGCACGTGTAATGAATAAAGGTAAGTATGTTTCTATGTCGGAAAGGACATCTCAACATATAGTTGGTTGTGCGGTTCGTAAAACCGCCACAGCACTACAATCGGGATCCGGTCTTGGCCTTCTTTAGCAAGTCTCTCCAGCAGTATCCGGTCCATATCCGGGACTGGTTAAATTGTCCATAATAATTCGTTTTTCCGGGCAAGGTTATTAGCCTTGCGCCAACCTTTCTCAGGATGTCGCTGCATGCATTGGTTCACAACTTGGCGGGTGCCAAAGTAGCTATCTAGGGGTGTCAGGTGGAAACTGCATGTCAACTTGGATTGGACAGGGACAAGGATCGTCCTGGCCTTCGCCGGGTTGACAGCAGAGACTTTGCCCTGTATGACGCAAGAGGTCAAACTAATGCTTGATACGAGCCGGCACTATATTGGAAGACATTGGGTAGGCTTGGTGGGGGCTCCGAAAATCGACTGCGACTGTTATCCACACATGATGATGGGTCGTACACATTATGTTGGAGTAAAGCATCTATGCCAGAAGAATGTTTTTTTGATTGGCTGTGAGATCCATTTCTTGGTTGCCACTCATACGGAAGTTGAGCTTGTTGCTGGCTTTGTGGTAGAATGATGAAGAGGAAGGGCATGACCACAAAGGTTAGTATATGGGAAGATGTTTGGGCTTGATAATGGGAGCTTATAGTGATTATTTGATGGGTTTTGTAGAGGTTATTGACGTTGCTGTGTGGAGAAAAGTACTGAGTATGTGCGTCTCTGGTGGCCTTGTAGTGTACGTGCAGGCCTTTTAACAAACACAGAATTGACCACTGGCAGGATACGCCTAAGGTAAGATCAGGGGAATTCATTTCTACTGTTGGTACGCTCCACCACGGTAGGGAATAAAATAATTAAAATTCTCCCTAAACCGAGTAACCGAAGATGTCAGAGCTTAGCTTAGAACAACCTCATAATTGCTGGAGATTTCAGTTCCCAGGCAGCAAATTGGGGGAACAGTAAGGCCAACAGTAGAGGCCAGGCATAGCTCGAAGCCCTCCCAGGTCTGTGTGTAATGCGATTTAATGATGGTGTTGCGGTAAGCTTCGTAACCGAGAGAGGCCGGTGCAAACTCGACATCACCTTTGCCAGCTCCATGCTGTCATTAAACATGAGGTGGTGAGTTTTAGACACCTACACCCACAGTGACGTAATGTACCAAAAGCTACCCTAATGGGGGATTCATAACAGTCAGATTGAGGAAGGAAGCCCAGAAAAATAGGTGAGAAAACGCTCCGATGGCGAGATTCGTGATTATATGCAAGGACCTAATCCAAAAACTCGACGCAGAGCCCATCGCGAACAGGCAGGATGGCAAAGTCATGAAGTGGCTAACTAAAGCGTGCGATGCTGCTATGCCACGACAAGGACAACCATCATGGGCTACCAAACAGCGTATACGTGGTATTATTGGCCAAGTGCGAGTGGAGTGCAACGGATTTTGACACTATATGCTATATGCGGAATTTGCCAACGAATGGAAGAAGTTGAGTAATATCTTCCAAAAAGTAAATATGACGCATTCTGCGCCCTAAAGGATGAATTAAATAACAACCCATGGAACCGTGTCTACAGAACAGTCATGAAAAGACTACACACCAACAGTAGTCAAATGCAAACGAGTAAAAGTGTCATGGCCAGAAGCGTTGTTGATCTCTTCCCGCTGTGTGAAGACGCGAGAGCACAAGACAATGGAACATCAATGAAACGGCAATACTTCCAGTACCCATCGCAGAGGTACTCTTGGCTGCAAAGGCCATTAAAAACAATAAGACCCCGGAACTGAATGGAATTCTTAACACTGTGGTGAAGAAAGCTATAATTAAAAATTCGGAACTTTTCAGCAGGCTCTTCATCACCTATCTTCAAACAGGACATTTTACACAACGATGGAAAAAACAGCGACTTGTGCTTATACCAAAAGGAGTCATGGTACCAGAAGCGCCGTCTTCCTACCGCCCGTTGGGCATACCAGACATAATAGGGAAACTCCTTGAGCAAGTAATTGTCACTCGCCTGGAACAATTCACCGAAGGCACACCGAAGCTCCCTGAATGTCAGCATGGGTTCCAGAAAAATAGATCAACCGGTAACGCCCTACTTGTTGTGTGCGACGTCGCTTGCAATGCGATGGTCGAAGCATGATGGCTAGGAGGAATAAAAAAAATGCTGCATCGTAAAGACACTACAATTTAAACATGCATTAAACTTATCGAGTTCCAATCAGATACTAGAAACGTTAAGCGATCTATAACTCTCATCCTGCCTGGTGCGTATAATAGAACACTGCTCTATGACACCGATGAGGGACCACAGGAATATAAAACAACAGGGGGTCCCTCAGAGTCAGTGTAGCAGAAGGAGTAAAAATCATTGAGTATTGTGATGATTTGTCAAAACTGGGCGGAGCTAGGTGGCATGGAGAACATTTGTTCCCATACAGTCCACAACATTAAACGTTGGATGCATATGGCCGGTCTGAAACTCACCACACACAATACGGAGACACTTTTAATAAGTAGTCGCAAGAAAGTTGAATACACTAATTTGGAAATAGAAGGATACACCATCGGATTTAGTCCCTCTATAAAGTATCTTGGTGTTACAGTCAACAACAGTTTGGCCCCCATCGAACCCCTGCGGAAACGAGTGAAAAATTGGCAAACGTATGCGATATGTTAGCGAGACTGCTGCCCAGTGTTAAGGGAGCGCGGTCCCACATAGGGAAGTTGATAACCAGCATTAATACCTCTACTATAATGTATGCAGCTCACATATGAGCAGGAGCCGCACAGTAGATGTCGTACAAGAAGGGAGCGAACTCAGCACATAGGTTGTCATCATTAATGGTATGTTCTGTCTTCCGAACGGTATCCGCAGATGCCATAAGTGTCATGGCTGGAAGGAAACTACTTGACATTGTAGCTAAGGACACGGCT
This sequence comes from Microdon myrmicae, assembly GCA_963931805.1. Lineage (NCBI taxonomy): Eukaryota > Metazoa > Arthropoda > Insecta > Diptera > Syrphidae > Microdon > Microdon myrmicae. The sequence goes on along the minus strand of OZ007501.1, from coordinate 78,723,495 downwards.
GTTTTGCATGAGGTTGATGCAATAGCCAAACAAATGGCGAGCTATAGCTCGTAAGAGGTGAAGCCCACTAGTCAAGGTGGCCCAATTGAACTGCATCCATATTCATACTGTTGTAATTTCCAAACAGCTGGTACCATTTACGCTATATGTTGCCTAATGACAGATGGTTTTATTATTCTTAACCGTGTTAAACGATTTACGTCTCAATTGTATCAACAAATTTTATCCGTGATTCAAACGTTGGAAAGTCACAAATGACTACTGTTTAAGCCCTCCAACACCTTAATGTGTATAAATCATCTGTGTGACGAACATAGCTCGTCACCAGGATATTCACAGCGTGGAAAACGATGTATGGTGAACTACGCCAACGGCATAAATGGTTCGCAAAGTGAAGAAGTGGATCGAAGGGCCGAGGGGTAGCGGGAGACAAATGGCCCATGTGTTGCACATTTCTAGGACCACAATGCAACGTACATTGAAGGCTCAGCTCAGAATTTGAACGAAATCTGCATCGTAGTGGCAGACAAATGGCCCATAAGCTGCACATTTCGAAAACCGCAATGCAACTTACATATATTAAAAAATCAACTCAAAGTAAAGCCTCAAAAATATATAAAAATAAAAGATCTCCCCGATGCGCTAAAAAGTTAGGCTCGGTAGAGGAGTTTCTACACCAAAAATCTCACTGCGCACACAAAATTGGATAAAACGCTTTTGTCCAATAAATTTAGACATTATAAAAAGAGCTACTTTCATTTTTGTTGTACATAAAACACATTTCGCAAAGAAGGATAATGAAATTTGATACAGTTCTCTGTCACAGTACTACAAATTTAAAAAAAAAATTAAATATGATATATTAGCAATTAAAGTCATACCAGTCATACGAGGGTGAGCTGAAAAGTTCCCGACCCCTTTTTTTTCACACTAACGCCCGCACGAACGGGCATTTTGGAGTACCCTTAGGTGTCAGAGCACAGTGCGAGCGAAAGGAGAGGAAGTGGATAAGGAAACGAGGTATCGATGTACATTGGTCTTAAATGCCTGGACATTACAACGACGAGGAAACACATGATCAGGTAGAGTATTCCACATTCGTGTGGTTCGGCTAAAGAATGACGCTTTATGTTTATTTGTGCGCGTGAAGTGGACTTTCAACGTGAATTGATGCACATTCACAGATTGATGGGTATCGCGGGAAAATGTCTGAATAGACGAAACACATTCAGCAAGTTCTGTTGAGTAACGATCGTGATAATACCCATAGAAGAGAGATAGGCATGATGCGTTGCGCCTATGTTCTAACGACGGATTGATCGACTCGCAGCTGGGTACCCAATAAGTTTCACTGCTCGTTTTTGCATCCCATCCTTGCACCTGACCAAATATGGGAGTTGAATTCCATTTTGGAACGAATATACGCCTTGTAAATAGTGGCCAGGTTGGATGGAGTTAAGTATCTTTTGATTTAGTAGATAATTACATTTATGGTATATTTTACAACTAGTACTTAAGAGATTTAGGATAGCAATTCCTTTACAAGTATCTTTTGCATCTCTTAAGGAACCCCATTGCATTTGGCTGCACCTTCCGCAGCTTCAAAAATGTGGTCGCTCCAATTAAGAGTCGCATTGCCGAGTGCCGAGGATTATAATTCCTTGGCTTCGTCGATGGAAGTGCCATTCATCGACAGTATATTTACTTTGGGCTTCACCTTTGACGACAGAAGACAGCACTGAGTTTTTAAGGCATTGAACTCTACTCGGTTAGATAATCCCCATTGATATATCTTGTTGAGGTCGGAATTCAGTGAATTAAGCATAATCTGTTGATTGGGATTGACGTTCGAAGAGTTTGGCCGGGAATGTTCGTATGAGTATGAAAACCTCAACGTGCTATCATCGGGAAACGAGTGGCTTGGGTTGTGGGTAATGGACAAGAGATCATTTATAAAATGAGAAGAGAGTGAGTGAGAGTGCCGAACCTTGGGGAACATCTGCATTAATTTTATGGGAGACAGATTTGACACCATCAAGAACCACTAGGCCAGAAAGATAGTCTCTTATCCATCGTATCAGGGAATTGTCCACTCCATATGAATGTAATTTTAATAAAAGGGCTGGATGCCAAACTCTGTCGAAGGCTTTCGAGATATCCAGTGCAACAACCTTGCTTTCTCCGAAGTAGTGGATGAAATGGCTCCACTTTTCGGTAAGGTACGCCATCAAATCTGTAGACCTGTTGCTACGAAAGCCATATTGGCGGTCATTGAGGAGGTCATTTGATTCCAGATATTTCGAAAGTTGACGGCTAATCAGTAATTCCATTACCTTCGAGAGAATAGAAATTAGTGCTATGAGAAGAGCAGACGATTTGTCGCCCTTTTTGGGAATTGCCTGCATGTTCGCTGACTTCCATCTATTTGGGAAACGGCCAGTAGAATCAGACAACGGGAAGAGTTTTCGCGGGGATGGGAGCGAACATAAAGGGTAAAGTCTCTATTTTCAACCCAGCGAAGGCCAGGACGATACTTGTCCTCGTTTAATCCAGGTTGACATGTAGTCTCCACGTGACACCCCTGGATAGCTACTTGGCACCCGGTAAGTACTGAACCAGTGCATGCACCGACATCCTGAGAAAGGTTGGCTCAAGGCTAATAACCTTGCCTGGAAAAACAAATTATTATGGGCAATTTAACAAGTCTCGGGTAAGGACTGGATACCGGTGGAGAGACTTGCTAAATAAGGCCAAGACCGGATCCCGGTTATAGTCCCGATGATGATGATGATGAAGAGTTTTCGCAGTGCTTTAGCAAGTGAAAAGGAACATTTCTTCAAGAGAATTGAGGGAATTCCATCAGGACCGGCGGAATTGTTTGCGTTTAGCTCCTTGTGTGCCCGGGCAACAGTACGCGTTCAGAAGTGAATCTGGCTCATGGTGTGCGGCTTTGCTCAAGTTGGGGCGGAACTGACGTGGTACCGGGCAGCGTTGAGTTCGCCGCAAAATGTATAGCAAGTAGATTGGCTTTCTCTATTGCACTGGTGACTGGTCTGTCATCGACTATTAGCGAAGGAACGGATGAAGAGACCGAGTTTAGGATACTTTTCAGAAGTTTTTACTACCTGTGGGAGAGTGTATTATTTTTTGTCTCACTCTCTGGTCATGCAAAAACTTTTCGCGTTGAATACGCGTATTGCAGTAATTTCTATCTGCTGAATTTTTTCCGGTTTTCCTCAGTATTATTTGATTTATACAACCGGAAGCTCAACTCTTTAGTCTTAATGGCTTTTCTGCACCCGGAAGCGAACCACATATTTCTCTTGGGTTTGATACTATTTACTCTGTGTGGAATAAAGGTTCGTATGCCAAACAGAATCGTGTCCGTCAATGTCTCCGCTATAGAGTCAACATCATTATTGAGGAAATATAACGACCAATTTAACTTCCCAAAAAAGTCGTTCAGACCTTCCCAGTTGTCTTTCTCATAGAAACATACTGTTCTTTTGGAAGTTTTCTCGTAAGCGGTGCTGTTGGTTAGAGGAAATTTAGCTGACAAGACACAGTGATCTGAAGCGCCCAAGGGCGAAGAAACTTCAATTGTGTATTTGTTTGGGTGCGAGGTGAGAAACAGGTCCAGTGTGTTGGCGGAATGACCATCTATGTCTGGTACCCGTGTTGGCTCCTTGACGGGTTAAGTTAAATTATTTGAATCAGTAATGAGCTGAACATATTGACCTTCAAGTGCTGTGTATCTGGAGTGACGAAGCCACTAAGAGTTATGCACATTGAAATCACCCGCAATAAAGTGTGCGGATATAGGGTCAAGATCCTATCTATAGAATTCGTTAAAGGATGCGTATCCAAATTTGGGCTAGCATTAGCGAAAAACAATGGGAGTTGGGTTGTAATTATGGGGGGTTCTTCGGGCAAACTTAAAAAAACCCCCACAGAATTGATGTGATATCAGGCAACGCAAAATGTGCAGCAAGTAGGTTCGATTGATCTGTCATCGACTATTAGCGAAGGAATGGATGAGGAGTTTTGGGTGTTCTTCACAAATACCCAGAAGTTTCAACTACCTGTGGGAGAGTGTATTATTTTTTGTCTCACTCTCTGGTCATGTAAGAACTTTGCGCGTTGAATATACGCACTGCAGTCATTTCTAGCTCTCTTAAATCTTTTCCGGTTTTCCTCAGTATTGTTTGATTTACACAACCGGAAGCTCAAGTCTTCAGCCTTAATGGCTTCTCTGCACGCGGAATCGAACCACATATTTCTCTTGGCTTTGATCCTCTTTACCCTGTGTGGAATAAAGGTTCGTATGCCAAACAGAATCGTGTTCGTCAATGTGTCCGCTATAGAGTGAACATCATTATTGAGGAAAAATAACGACTAATTTAACTTCCCAAAAAAATCGTTCAGACCTTCCCAGTTGTCTTTCTCATAGAAACATACTGTTCTTTTGGAAGTTTTCTCGTAAGCGGTGCTGTTGGTTAGAGGAAATTTAGCTGAGACGATACAGTGGTCTGAAGTGGCCAAGGGCGAAGAAACTTCAATTGTGTATTTGTTCGGGTGCGAGGTGAGAAACAGATCCAGTGTGTTGGCGGAACGACCATCTATATCTGGTACCCGTGTACCGACCTAGCAAAGATACAAGGCATTTTTCTTAAAATTTATTTTTATTTTTCTACATAGTCTCCTTGTAACTCTACACACTTGTCCCAGCGATGCTCCCATCTCTCTCATCATCATCATCATCGGCACTACAACCTGGAACCGGTCTTGGCCTTATTTAGCAAGTCCTGAGGCTTGTTAAATTTTCCATAATGATTTGTTTTTTCCGGGCAAGGTCATTAGTCTTGCGCCAGAGGCTCCCCGATGGGGAATCGAACCCCGGTCTCCCGCGTGACAGGCGGGTATACTAACCAGTATACTATTGAGGAGCCATCTCTCTAACCCGTCCAAATGGTACTCTGCATTTTTCTCTGCAAAATAACTGTTCACCAAGGTGATTGCCCACTCATTTGACGAAAATCTCTGCCCTCCGAGCGCAATTTTTAGATTATGGAACAAAAAGAAGTCGCTTGAGGCTAGATCTGGTGAGTAAGGCGGATGGTCAAGCAATTCAAAGATACAAAGACATTTTTTCTTAAACATTTATTTTTATTTTTCTACATAGTCTCCTTATAACTCTATACTCTTCAATGCAATGCTACCATCTCTCTAACCCGTCCAAATAGTACTCGGCGTTTTTCGATGCAAAATAACTGTTCACGAAGGTGATTGCCTCCTCATTTGACGAAAATGTCTGTCCTCCGAGCGCAATTTTTAGATTAGGGAACAAAAATAAGTCGCTGGGGAATAGATCTGGTGAGTAAGGGGGATGGTCAAACAGTTCAAACCGTAATTCGTGGATTTTCGCCATGGTAACTGCTGAGGTGTGGCACGGCGCGTTGTCTTGGTGAAACAGGATTTTCTTTTTCTGCAAATGTGGCCGTTTTTCCGCAATTTCTGCCTTCAGTTCGTCAAGTAATGATGCGTAGTATGCTTCTGTAATGGTTTTTCCTTTTTGAAGATAATCGATTAGATAACTGCATGACTATCCCAAAAAACAGTCGCCATCACTTTCCCAGCCGAAAAACAGTTTTTGCCTATTCCCCCTTTGCAGTCCACTGTTTTGACTGTATTTTTGTTTCGGGTGTATAATGGTGTATTCAAGTTTTATCGACAGTAATTAATCGGCACCAAAACTCGGATTTATTGCGCCTAAACTGCTCCAACAGAGCGTTGAAAATGTTCGTTCGAACACGTTTTTGGTCTAACGTGACCAAACGCGGCACCCAACGCGTGGACACCTTTCTCATGCCTAAATCTTGATTTCATATGTGACAAACACGTTCTTTGTACATTTTCAAAGCCTCTACTATCCCTTGAATTTGGCGGTCGTCTAGCACCATTTGGTAAACTTTAGCGATGTTATCGTCAGTTGCTGCAGTTTTCGGACGTCCCGAACGTTAATCGCCTCGCAAGCTCTCACGGCCACGTTTAAATTCAGCTGTCCAAAATTTCGCTGTGGTAAATGATGGTGCAGAGCCCCCATACACAGAGTCCAACTCAACTTTGATTTGCGTAGGCGTATTGCCTTTCAAAAACAAAAAAATGTGATGACAACTCAATACTCAATTTTGTCCATTTTCACAAAAACACTCACATCGACTCACTCAAACGGCTGTCAAATATAAACTACGTGTCCAAAATGGCTGAAATTTTGGTGGGTTACTGTCTAAAAATGCACAACTAGCTTTTATTGACGAGTGCTGCTATCTTCACGTTGAGGTCGGAAACTTTTCAGTTCACCCTCGTACCTGTCCTCAGTAGAATACATATGTTGCAGCCTCCAGTATTAAATTTTATATAGTAGATCATAAGCAAATTGTAAATAAACACTCAATAAATATGATATTGTGACACATATGACAATCAGTACTGGAATCTTCGAGAAAGTCCGAAACAAAGTACTAGATTATTTTAGGAAGTACTGGAAAACTGGAATAGAACATACAAGACTATGGAACGAACGGAAACGATACACCAAATCAGAATGAGGAAAACCGGTATAAATACGTCGCACGCAGATCGGGAGTTGAGTTATAAGTAAGACAGTGAAGCAAGCGAAAGTCTCGAGTGAGAAGTAAGCAGTCAAAGACGCGATAAGTACGGAAGCGATAAGTAAAGAAATCGTTAAGTGTACGGTATATGTAACGGTTGTATTACGGACTAATAAAGTGTTATATTAATTCAAAATCGATTTAACGGCTCTTATTTATTTACTAAAAATAATTAATCCAGCGAACCCTAAGCTCGCTACAATTGATGTCAGAAGTGGGATTAATTATTGTTTAAGTGAATAAGTGTATGAAAGTATGTTGTGACGATGTCAGATCGACATTAGGAGGATCTTCGCGTTCCTGAGTTGAAGAAGGAACTTGAGGACCGGAATCTGGATAGCAGAGGACGGAAGCAAACTCTTCGACAGCGTCTACAAGCAGCAATGGAGGAAGAGGGTATTGATGTTGACACATATGTTTTTGCGATTACGCCAGACTGTCCGGATGGAGAAGAAACACCGAGTCAAGATGGTGCCAATGTAACGGAGAAGAGTCCGCCACAGTTGGACATTTCGGAGATGCTCAGGATGATGATGATAAAATTGGACGCGCAAGCTGCAGATGTTAATGCAAAATTCGACGCCCAAAATTCAAAATTGGACGCACAAGCTACAGATGTTAATGCAAAATTCGACACCGTAAATTCAAAATTCGACGCCCAAAATTCAAAATTGGACGCGCAAGCTGCAGATGTTAATGCAAAGTTGGATGCCCAAACACAGTGGATGAAATGTATTTTTCAACACTTTAAGGACGAAATTCGGAACGAAGTAGAAAATCTAGATCTAAAAAACGAAGCTGAATTTAAGAAAGTCACCGATGAAATAACGCGAATCGAAAAGAGACTTGAGTGTGTTGAGAGAAATAAGACATCGCCTAGCAATCAACATGAATACAAAGATACAAGGATGCAACCGCCAACCTTCGATGGAACGGGACCCTTCTCCGTATTTATACGTCAGTTTGACGCCGCGGCCAATTATAATAAGTGGTCGGATGAGCAAAAGTCAACATCACTAATCTTGTCACTCCGCGGGGCGACTGCAGAATTGCTACAAACCATACCAGCAGAGAAGCAAACAGATTTCCAAGCGGTAAGAGACGGCCTTGAAGCTAGGTATGGAGACAACCACATGAAGCAGGTCTACCGCATGCAACTACGGAGCAGAATGCAGAAACCTGGAGAAAATCTTCAACAGTTGCAGGCAGACATTGAGCGATTGGCAAACTTGGCTTATACAAATATGACTAAAGAATTTCTGAACGAGGTAGCAATGGATGCATTTATAAACGCACTCCAAGATCGGGACTTGCAACAAGCCGTTCGTTTGGCAGGAAAGAAGACGACTAATGAAATACTGGCGTTCGCATTGGCATATGAATCTGCTAAACTGGCCACCAGGAGTACATATAGAGTTCGAGAAACGTCCGTCCAGGAATGTTCCTGCCAAAGAATCGGGCATGTACAACGGAGAACCCCGAGAACTGACATGAAGTGTTGGACATGCGGCGAAGTCGGCCACATCGCTGTTGACTGTAGGAAACGTCGACGACCGAATGAAACATCAAGTGAGAATTGTCGTTCATGCGCTAATTATAAGAGGAGACTATCAACGGACCAACCTGAGATCAATAGCTCGGGAAACTTGTAAAGGCAGACTTTACGGGGCGAAAGTCGCCTGGTGGAATTTGCAGCCCCAGCATCGTAACTGTATCACAACTCCAAGGGGATAACCAAAGTTTGGTTATAACTACGATTGTTAATGGAAGGACAACAACAGTGACAATCGACACTGGAGCAACGAGATCCATAATTCGGCCGGAAGTCGTGGGCCAAATTGCCCTTAATAAAAATAGAAGATACGCTTTGAGGACTGCCACAGGAGAATGTTCTACAGTCTACGGAGAAGTGGAGAGCATAATAGTGCTGGGCAATATTTCCATCTCCCACAAATTTTTGGTTGCCGATATTACGGACGAATGAATTCTTGGAATGGATTTCATGAAGGAGCACCAAGTTGTTCTAGATATCGGGCAAAGAACACTGCGAATTGGTAATTTGGAGGTTGCTATTACACTGCAGGACGAACAATTGCTGAAATGTTATGTGCGTGAGGAGGAGGGGATCCCAGCTCGTTCAGACTCGGTAATTTGGACCAGTCTCGAGAGTGATCCCGGTGACAATCGGTTTTACATCACCGAAGCTGTACAAAATCAGCGCAAGTGGAACATCCTTGTTGGGAAAGCCCTAATCGATGCGAAGAAGCACATCGTACCCGTCAGAGTACTAAACGCGTCCAAGGAGCCGATCGCAATAAGAAAAGGAGAGGTAATCGCATAATGTGCACCATTGTCAATGATAAACTCAATTCAGACAAGGGGAGAGGACCATTCAATTCGACAGCCCTCTGGTGCATCCTCTGCGGTTAATAAGTTGATGTCCCAGAAAATCGGATTAACAGACAGAGAAAAGGCAAGCGTTAAATCACTCCTGAACGATTTTTCTGATATTTTTGTGACAGGACATGATAAATTCGGACGCACCGGTATAGTTAAACATCGCATTGACACGGGTGAGACAGCCACCTCGTCGACTACCGTTGGCCAAACAGTCAGAAGTAGGCAACATGATTCGAGATATGGAAGAGCAAGGAGTCATCGAGAAGTCATCGAGCCCATGGGCTTCGCCGATTGTGCTCGTCAAGAAGAAGGATGGGACAACTAGATTTTGTGTCGACTACCGCCGGTTAAACGACGTTACGAAGAAAGACAGTTACCCACTTCCTCGAATCGAAGACACACTAGATACCCTTTCTGGAGCTCAGTGGTTCTCAACATTGGACCTAAAAAGCGGTTACTGGCAAGTGGAAGTGAAGGAGGAGGACAAGGAGAAGACAGCGTTTACTACCGGAAACGGACTTTATCAATTCAACGTGATGCCTTTTGGATTGTGTAATGCCCCAGCAACGTTCGAACGATTAATGGAAAGTGTTCTACGGGGACTTACATGGAAGGCGTGTCTTGTGTACTTGGACGATATCATCGTTGTTGGAAGGAATTTACCAGAACACATCAATGATCTGCGCTCCGTCTTCGAACAACTAGGACAGGCCAACTTAAAGCTCAATTCGAAGAAATGTGAACTCTTCCAAAGGAGAGTAAAATTTCTGGGACACATCGTTTCATCTGCAGGAGTTCAAACGGATCCTGATAAGATAGCAGCTGTCCGAGAGTGGCATACCCCAGAAGACAAGCAGCAGTTGAGAAGCTTTATGGGATTAGCCACATATTACCGACGGTTTGTTAAAGGTTTTTCCAACGTGGCTAGAACCCTACACGAACTAACGGGTAAAGACAAGAAATTCAATTGGACAGAAAAGTGTGAGGCAGCATTCAACACATTGAAGGCCGAGTTATGTAGAACACCAACATTGGCATTCCCAAGAGCGGATTGCCCATTTATATTGGATACTGATGGAAGTAACACAGGAATCGGAGCAGTGTTCTCACAGGAAGTCGATGGTAAAGAGAGAGTTGTCGCATATTATAGTCGAGTTCTATCTAAGCCAGAGAGAAATTACTGTGCAACAAGAAAGGAACTGCTGGCTGTCGCAGAAGCCGTTAAAAATTTCCATAAATACCTCTACGGACGTCGATTCCACCTTCGGACGGATCATGCCGCCCTGAAATGGTTGCTAAATTTTAAGAATCCGGAAAGACAAATAGCTCGATGGATCGAACGACTTCAAACGTACGATTTCCAAATTTCCCACCGTCAAGGGAAGGTGCATAATAACGCCGATGCTCTATCAAGAAGACCATGTAAGCCAGATTGTAAACATTGTCATAGAGCGGAAGAGAAAGAAGAGGCGTACGACCTGCGAAATGTACAAGTAAAAGTACTAGATGGGTGGACGAGTGATGCTATACGCGCAGCTCAACTTCAGGATGAAAATATGTCGCTAATTCTGGAATACAAAGAAAAGAACGAGCAGCCAACTTGGAACAATATTTCCGACAAGAGTGGAACATTTAAGGCATATTGGGCACAATGGAATTCCTTGCTGGTGGAAGATGGTATTCTTAAGCGTAAATGGGAAGCCGCGGACGGAAAATCCCATCGAATGCAGATTCTAGTCCCACCATCAAAAGTGAAAGATATTCTAACAGAAATGCACGACGGGGCGTAAGGAAAACCAGGACCACACCCTTACATCCGCAGTCAGACGGAATGGTCGAAAGGTTCAACCGAACAATGAAAGAGTACTTATCGAAGGTCGTTAGTGATCACCAAAGAGATTGGGACAAATATGTACAAACCTTTCTCATGAGCTATAGATCGGCTACTCACGATACGACGGGCCATTCTCCAGCAAAAATTATATTTGGACGGGCGATAAGATTACCAGCCGATCTGCGATTTGGAATTCCTCCAGACGCCATAGACAAGACCGAAGACTACGTAGCTGAATGGAGAAATCGCCTCGATGAGATTCATCATTTGGTTCGAAAGCAAATCAAGGTATCCAGTGACAGGATGAAAACAAGGTACGACGTTCGAGGCAACGCATCCGGATTTAATGCAGGCGATAACGTGTGGCTTTATAACCCTCATCGGCAAAAGGGGAGGTCTCCGAAGTTGCAGCAACATTGGGAAGGACCGTATAAGATTCTCACAAGAATTAATGACGTTGTCTATAGGATTCAGCGAAGACCGAACGCCAAGATGAAAGTGGTACATCGTGACCGACTGGCCACTTTTGTTAACCCAGGAGATCAGTGAACTTAGTTCGGGACGAACTAATCTAGGCGGAGGGTAGTGTGACGCATATGACAATCAGTACTGGAATCTTCGAGAAAGTCCGAAACAAAGTACTAGATTATTTCAGGAAGTACTGGAAAACTGGAATAGAACATTCAAGACTATGGAACGAACGGAAACGATACACCAAATCAGAATGAGGAAAAACGGTATAAATACGTCGCACGCGGATCGGGAGTTGAGTTATAAGTAAGACAGTGAAGCAAGCGAAAGTCTCGAGTGAGAAGTAAGCAGTCAAAGACGCGATAAGTACGGAAGCGATAAGTAAAGAAATCGTTAAGTGTACGGTATATGTAACGGTTGTATTACGGACTAATAAAGTGTTATATTAATTCAAAATCGATTTAACGGCTCTTATTTATTTACTAAAAATAATTAATCCAGCGAACCCTAAGCTCGCTACAATATGTTGTCTGGAAACTTTTTTCTCATTCATTATTATTATACTGTTCTAGAAATCGCAACCGCAAGTTAAAGGCAACTTTGTCACTAAATCCCGACAATAAAGTTGATGGACTTCAGCATCAGCATCGGCACTACAACCGGGATCCGGTCTTGGCCTTATTTAGCAAGTATCTCCATCGGTATCCGGTCCTTATCCGAGACTTGTTAAATTTTCCATAATAATTTGTTTTTTCGGGCAAGGGTATTCGCTTTTCCGGGCAAAGTTATTAGTTATATTAAGTTGATGGACTTAGATATATTAAATACCTAAACCGCCAAATACTAAGTTGGAAGAAAACAAAGAAGTCCGAAGGCGTATTCCAATGTATGCGCTGTCAACGCATATGTACATTGTAGCCTCTAGTATTAAATTTTATATAGTAGATCAACAGCAAATTATTAATAAACACTCGATAAATATTATATGGTGTCTGGAAACTTTTTTCTCCTTCATTATTATTATACTGTTTCTTTTTAAATTTGATTTCCATTTCCTCTACTTTATTGCTCTTTCCTACAATATAAATAGGGTATATAATTTGTACAGTCTAAAATACAAGCAATGTTCTAATGGTATATTTAGCAACAATTAGTCTACCCACCTGTTTGTCAAATGATCATTTAAACACCACAGGAATTAATTGAGAAAAAACTTAACATAAGCAACAATCAATTTGACCAGTCTGAAGTCAGTCAAATATATGTAATGTTAGCTTTGTAATAAGAAACTTAGACTTACTACTACCCACTTAAGATGCGTCGTTGATACAGACGTTGAGGTCCCAACAATGGATCTGTTGGCAATTAGATAGTAAGCTCATTGTTAATTCCCCTAAAATTATGGCAAGTTACGGAATATGGAATTTATTTGAGGTTTTTCACCCTGCGTGGGCAGCAATGCCATTCGATTGTTCAATCACACTCTTATTCACGCGCCCATGTGATCCCTTTACATTATTCATACACTCGGGCAACTGAATAAAAACATCGTTGGTAGATATGATTCGGACATTTTTCAGTAATGGAAATAATCTGTAAACGTCCAATCAAATCTAGACTCTAACGATAACGACCGTCATTAAGCTTATCAAAACGACAGTTTCGTGTCAAAACGTCGATTAAAACGCTCTCAAGCCTCATTAATATTTAAATAAAGCCTTTTACTCTGAACCATCTGCCCACCATTACGTTCGCGCCTCATTTTATAAAGTCATTTCCCTCCAATAGCCATCGTTAGGTCGTTCCATCAAGACCGGCATCAATAAATTCAAAACCCATTAAGACCGATAATCTTCATTGATGTGGAAACAAATTCCAGTAGCTAGTTATGATGTGGGCTATTCTGTCACGTAATTTATGCAAATAATATTAATTTTCCTATACAAAAAAAAGAAACATTATATTTTTATATTTATATACTTCTGTAAAAATATGTATTTTCTAATATTTTTAATGGACCACAAATGAGGTTCTCTAACGATTCAATTTTGTGTCTTGGCCTCGATATCAACAGGGTGTGAATATTTTATAGCAACCGACTATAGAGTTGGATTAAGTTATTAGCGTTAGTCGTTGTATTTGTTGATCCAAAAGCGAAAATCATGAAAATATTATAAAAGAAATACTCGTAAAATTTAAAATGGGACGTTTCCATTTCTTTCGATGACGATTATCCGGCCTTCGAACGGCAATACTCTGATTGGTCGACTCAGATCCCCTATAAAAAATGGCGACGTACGTCATAGTGAATTCATATTGAAAAGTGTCCCGGATCAAAGCTTCCGCCTCGCTCATTTGCGCACATGTCAAAACGCTTCCAAGTCGATTAATGGCGCATATATATGAGCGGGTTTTTATTAGTGTCTTATCTTTAACTCTCCAATAATTTCCCGAGTACTTGACGTATCGTACATCTTATAATTATTTTTTCTTCTCTTTTTACAGTTGTTTTTACATGCTGCTCCAAAGTATTCGGATCATGTCGGACTTCCTGTAACAATGTGAGTAAACTGATCGTATATCGTATATTACGCTTTACATTGTAGGATGCATCATGTCGGATTAATTATTAAGTGCACATCGAAGTCGTTTCGTGACATAAGAGGATTTTAAATTAAAAAATTAAAGAATTATATTACTTCTATCAACAGCGAATTATTCAAAAATTAAAAATAAGTCAGCGTACTTAATTCTCTCAATATCAATATCAGTACCGTAGTCTATTATTTTGAACGCAATTGGCGATAACAATTACATTCTAAGCGTGAATCTAAAACCATATCTACTCGAACGTAATGTGTTTGTCCATGGCATTCTCATCGCATCGATTCTAAAAAGATAGCATCAGATATATGTAAAACAGTTCGAGAAATTGTAATAAATAAATCAGATGTGTTAAAACAGGTGCCTAGATTCTGCTAGTATCCCAAGTGACTCAAATTGTAGTACACCAGTATTTTATTTCTTATTCGTTTACCTTTAGCCTCAATAACTATTCGATTCGTCGCTTTAGTATGTATGATTACGAGTATAATAAATATAAGAACTCCTCGAATACTTTTTTGTTTCTACACTTTTGGTTTACTTTCGTATTTATTTTGACAGGTGTCATTATGATTTAATATGGTCCCTTACCTCAACAAATGACTCCTTTAAGGTAGTTTCCCACTTTATAGTGGTCGTAGTTATGCTTCCCTTAAGCGAGTTAAAAACTCCCCTTGTCGAAGTCCATTAAAGATGTTTATTGGTTTGGACAGCAATCCCGCTATTTTTACTTGACTAATTACGTTGGTCATGACCAACTTACAAAGTCGTATCAATTTGTTTGGAATGCCAAACTCTCTCATGGCATTATATAGTTCTACCCTGGCTATGCTGTCGTAGGCGGCCTTAAAGTCTATGAATTGATGATATAATGGAATTTCAGACATTTTTCCATCGCCTCCCTAAGGGTGAATATCTGACCAATCTCTGATTTGCTTGGGATGAAGCCACACTGATATTGACCAATGATGACTTTATCCTATGGGACGGTACTCAGCAATGTTATACTCCTATAGTTCCTGCACACTGGATATCTCCCCTCTTATGTAGGGGACAAATTATTCTAGAACGCCAATCGTCCGGCATCTCCTTTTGCCCCAATACGTGCACCACTATCTCATGAATTGCGTGATGTAACGCTGTCCCTCCTTGTTTGGTCAGTTCAGCTGATATGCCATCAGTTCCGGGGGCTTTATTTGATTTGAGCTGTCTTATGGCTTTTAATGTTTCATCAATCCTTGGGGGCGCAGCATTTGGTCTTGATCTTGCATTGGTGGAGCCTCCAGTTCTTTGTGTGAGCTGACCATTTAGCAATTCATTGAAGTGCACTTCCTATTGCTCCAGAGTGCCTTCAGGATCAGTGATCAGATTACCTTTTTTATCCTTGCAGTAAGTGCAGGGTGGTGTGTACCGCGTCATACTGCGGATTATTTGACAGAAATTCCGTGCCCGGTGTGGACCTCGCTCTTTACTTTTCTCTATTTCACAACTTTTTTCCCAGACCCTTTTCTTTTGTCTGTGGAGTATTTTTTTCAGATCTTCTGAGCTCTTTGTATTTCTCCTCGCGTACCCGCGTCCTGTGAGACTGCTGTATTGCCCGGTATGCAGCATTCTTACGTTCAGTCGCTTGTTTGCACTCATCATCAAACTAGTCGCTCCGATCTCTACGACTACTAATTAAGATGGAGTTGGCAGTACTAATGGCAGTATTCATAGGGCCTGTCCATTTCTTTTCTACGTCCGGTATTCTATCCTCTTCGAGGGCGAGTCTTAACGCATGATCAAAGGTGTTACTGGTGTTCTCATTACGTAAGACAGCCGTGTTGATCCGAACCTGATCCGTGGATGCAATACGTCTCAGTAAGGCAATCCGCGCTCGGAAAACTGTATCAACAAGATAGTGATCGGAGTCGACGTTGGCACCTCGGTGCGTTCGTACCGTCATCTGGCGCAAGGAGTGGCGGCGATCTATCAACACGTGGTCAATTCGGTTGCGAATGGCTACATGAGGTGATTCCCAGGTGGCTTTGCGAATATCTTTACGTGGAAACCTGGTACTCGCAACGACCAAGTTTTTCAATACTGCCAGTTCGATGACTCGTAGACCATTGCCATTAGTGTTCTCATGCAAACTATGGGAACCTGCGTAAGTAGTATGTTTTGGGGTCTTGCAGGACAGTTTTGGGGCGGTTCTAGGACAGGAAGTGACATCACATCAGAAAGCTCTGAAAGCTCTACGTCAAGGTTGAGACATGTTTGATGGATGGCGAAGGCTGTTTGTGGGAGTGATTCATGGTCGGCATCGTCTTGTGTGTTCTTATCAGTTGTAGTAATTGTTGTAGTTTGTAGTATTCTTATCAGGTGTAGTAATTGCTGTTGTTTGTAGTGTTCTTATCAGATGTAGTAATTGCTGTTCTTATCAGATGTAGTAATTGCTGTTCTTATCAGATGTAGTAATTGCTGTTCTTATCAGATGTAGTAATTGCTGTTGTTTGTAGTGTTCTTATCAGATGTAGTAATCGCTGTTCTTATCAGGTGTAGTAATTGCTGTTGTTTGTAGTGTTCTTATCAGATGTAGTAATTGCTGTTCTTATCAGGTGTAGTAATTGCTGTTGTTTGTAGTGTTCTTATCAGATGTAGTAATTGCTGTTCTTATCAAGTGTAGTAACTGCTGTTGTTTGTAGTGTGTTTCTTATCAGATGTAGTAATTGCTGTTGTTTGTAGTGTTCTTATCAGTTGTAGTTGGGAGTGATTCATCATCATCAGCGTGGTCGTTGGTTGTTGTCGTAATCGAGTGGGGATGTTGATGTTGGGTGTGTTCTTATCAGTTTTTGCAGGTGGTGGATGTTTTTGCTGAGTATCGGGGCTTTTTGTTAATGGATTGTGCTTTTGATGTTACTGTTTTTTGCAGGTGGTGGATGTTTTTGCTGAGTATCGGGGCTTTTTGTTAATGGATTGTCGGGCTTTTTGCTAATGGTTTGTGCTTTTGATTTCACTGTTTTTTGCAGGTGGTGGTGGTGGATGTTTTTGCTGAGTATCGGGGCTTTTTGCTAATGGGTTGTGCTTTTTTTGTTGAGTCATTGAGTAGAGTAATATATATGGGAATTTTGTGTTGTTCGTGTATTTTTTGTATGGAAATGGTTCATCTTCGTCATGGGAATTTGTTTTTTGATGATTCTATTTTTGAAAAAGGGGTGGATGTTTTTGCTGATTCTGTTTGAAAAAAGCTTTAGCTGGGGGGAATGTGAAATGGGTTGTTTTTGCTGGAACTTAAAAACTGACTTCACCTAAGACTCAGACCTGGCGGGGGGCTCGGGCTTTGCCTCTGTTTTATCCGCCCTGTTTGAATAAAACCGCCCTGTTTGAAAAACCGCCCTGTTTGAATAAAACCGCCCTGTTTGAAAAAACCGCCCTGTTTGAATAAAACCGCCCTGTTTGAAAAAACCGCCTTGTTTGGAACCACGCTGTTTTTTATACAAATATGGAAGTTAATGAAAATTTACTTAAGGATCTCATACAAACTAAAAAAGCTCTGAAAAGAAAATATATGTTTCTCAAAGCTGGAAAAACTATGAAGGAAATGGAATCTGAAAATACTTTTAAGCCTATAGTCGAAAAAGCCCGAGCCCCCCGACCCCAAAACATGCTACTTGCGTAGTACCTGAAATACGGCTCCCGACCTATTTTCGCATTCAAATCACCAAGATTTTCACATCGTATCTTGGGCAGGAATTGAGGGCCCGTTCGACGTTCTCGTAGAATTGTTCTTTTTCGTCGTCAGGGGACTCGTCTGTAGCTCCGTGAACGTTTATGAGGCTTGTGTTCTTAAACGTGCCCCGCACGCAGAAGAGTGCATAGCCTTTCGCTTATTGCATTAAAGCCCATAATGACAGCCTTACCCCGAGTACATGGCGTTTTGCATGACACCTATAATAAATGGCATACTTTCTTTTGAATAATGTTATAGTTATTTTACACCAATAGACATTAATATAGTAATATATATATATTGTTATTTAGTAAGGTAATTTATTTGAATATTGTTTAAGTAAATGAACTCACTTACCTGGTCGACCGTGGAGCGGTCGCTGAAGCTGTTTCCTGGTGGCATGTTGCAGAGGGCGTTGGCCTTTGTGCTCCCCTGTTCAGTTTGCTTTCTTCCTCGCCAGAAGTTGCTCCTCGGGATGCAATTATTTTAAGTTTATATTCGGGATGTGAGCTCGGTCCAGTAATTACGATTGGTTTGTACTCGTAGTTTTACGTCGAATTAATTTATTTTTTGTTTTCGCCGTTGACGTTTAGTTTTTATTCAGCGCCAACGCCGTTTTTTATTATTTTTTTCTGCCAAGTAGAATTTGCATAAAGTAGTTTATGCAAATTAGCTACTAGACGATATTTCTTCCCTTTACAGGCAGAAAGGGGAACTTTGCGGAAATAAGTGGGTGTTGGGCGAGGACATGGACGCCGTAACAATAACACCACTCCCCGTCCATCTTATTACTGCTAATGCCGTTATGTCAACCTTATATTCCGGCAGGTCATTGGCTAGCTGCTGTGCAGCTCGAGCTCTTTATAGTGAGCGGGCGTTCCATGAGAAAATTCTCAAATCGTTTAGCCATTTTCGTTTCCGTGGTCGTCATCGTGTATCCGGTCCTTATCCGAGCCTTGTTAAATTTGCCATAATAGATTGTTTTTCCGGGAAATGTTATTCGCCATGCCCCAACCGTTCTCAGGATGTCACTGCATGCACTGCTGCACTACTTAGCGGATGCCAAAGTAGCTATCCATGGGCGTCACGTGGATACTGTATGGGGGAGTAAGTATGTGTGCGTCGTTGCACGGGTTCTACTGCTCTCCCACTAACATCGCGGCTATCGTAGTTCGATGATGCGGCACATTATTACTAAAGGCGGATCGATGAGCGAAGTAGTAGCAGAAAGGGAAAATGTCAAGGAGTTTCCATGGCGAGCAACACACTTCCCGATTGGGGTTAGTCCAGATTCAGTTGAGAGTGATTAAAACACATTTCTTTATTTAAAACATAAAATACAATTCTGACTAAACTAACACAATACTTCTTCGCTTGATACTAAGTAATGGGACTCCACTGTTCAGTGCATCTGCATAAAAGTAAGTCACTAAATTGTTTACACTTATATTGTAGAGGTGCACTGTAGTTAATGTAGTTAATGATAGAATTAAATAACTAGGTTATTCACAATTATATTGTAGAGGTGCACTGTAGTTAACGTAGTTAATGATTTAATTTATTATTATTATTATTAATTATTGGCCTGTAGGAACCCGGAAGTTCATGACCTCACCGACTCGACTCCGCCATCGTTCCCTGTCCTGTGCGCTCTCCTTCCACGCTCGACCATTCGATCCGACCTCCTCTAGGTCAAACCTAACATTGTCCTCCCATCTCCGTCGCGGGCGCCCGGCCGGTCTCTTTCCCGTTGGTCTACCGCCAAGAATTCTATGCACGGCCCATTCGCGCCACGTGTCCGGCCCATCTTAATCTTCGCGTAGTTAATGATAGAATTAAATCACTAGATTATTCATAATTATATTGTAGAGGTGCACTGCAGTTAACGTAATTGAAAATGTAATTAAATAATTAAATTGTTCACACTTATATTGTGATTAAAACTTAAAGGTTTGTACCCAACTTTACAAGACGCGACCGACTTCAATGCCAGCTGTATTCGGACTCCTAACTCGACGTTTTACGTGGAGGGCCCGACTTGCCTCCACGGAATCTAATTTGAGATTAAATCTGTTCATCGAAGCGATAGAATACCACATATTCCATCATCGCTTCGATGACCATATTTGGTCATAAATTCCTTCTGAAAGTAAAGGGTTGCAACTTAACACACACACGATGATCCCTTTTGCTGCTCATCGCGTGTGTCGCCCAGCATGCGAACCATGAACATGAAATCAAATAAAGACAAACACATTCGCATCTGGGGCAAGTCATCCTGAAAAGAGTTGAATGCGGTTACTCGATCAGTGACTAGGAGTAGCATGATGTCGTGTATGTATTTACACTGACGAATTCTTTTGTTGCTGATGGTGTTTTACCTTTCAGCGGTGGTTGGTCGTTATGCGCAGGTAAGTCATGATTTTCAGGTTTCTATGATATGTGGCGTTCAAGGGAACCATTACAACTGCATGTCAACTTGGCTTGAACAAGGACGGGGATCGCCCTAGCCTTCGCCGGGTTGAAAGCAATTACTGACTTTGCCCTGTATGTTCGCTCCCACCACCCCACATTGTAGAATATCTCTGCCTTTTTTGAGTTTGTCCGATGTGACAATTTGGTGGTCCAGGGCTGTTATTTTGCTTAGACCACCAATTCTGTTGCTCGGTGTTACCTACACCAGAAAGAAGGGTAGCTTTTGGTTATTCCTTTTTGCCCCGGCTGTGGTGAATGGTTTAACCACAATAAATTCAACGAATTCATGCTTCAGCTTTTGAAGCATTTCTAGAAGAACCTCCGCTCAAGTTGCGGTGTCAACGCCCTTTAATAGAACTGTTATGTTCTTTGTTTGTTTCGGTGTGTAGAAGAAGAATTCTGTGCTGACCCTTTTTAATCCCTTGCCGCCTCAATGGCTGTGTTGGTAAGGACCTTGTGTCGTACGTTTGATTGTGCAAATCAAGATTCAACTGACGACTCTTCCTATTATGCACTTTGTCACAATTAACGAGTGGTAGGTGAGGCCCCAAAGCCCATCCGCCCGGTGAAATTCGACCCCATTAAACTATGGGCTTCGTGAAATGGAGAATTCATTAAGCATCTTTCGGAGCTTGCCTGATAGACCTGATCAACAAAAAAAAAAGTATCTCGGGGCGCTGACTCTGCGCTATAGGTTCGCTTTTCCTGGGCGAAAGAAAATTTAAAACAACAAAAAAGAACATTTCGTGGTATCATGGTATGATATTTCATTATACAATAATATATGAAGGAAGAGAGGAATTCCTAGAAAATATCACGTAAAGAGAAGAGTACCCCAGAGCTCAGTCCTAGGACCGCTAGTGTGAAACATATTGTATGATGCGGAATTAAATCAACATTCCTGATGGAATAGAGATACTAGGCTATACGGATAATATGGCAATATACATACTAGCAAATATGCTCCAAGAAATCTGGAGCAAATCGAACCAATTGCGAAGAACGATTCGAAAATGGTATATAAATGCTGAATTGGAACTAGCAGGAAGTAAAACAGCCACAAAAAACGTAAAAGAGAGTAGGCCACAGTAGGTTTGTGGGCGTCCTACCGTAAATTATATAGCGCCTATATGAAGGCACCTTATGCGCTATGCAGCAAAAAAGGCAGTGAAAAATTACAAGCACTGGGGAGATTAATGCCAAATTTTAGCGGGCTTAAAATATCGGCCGAGATCCTACTAGCCTTTAACCAATTCAATCCTTTTATACGCAGCTCCCGTATGGGCTAGAGCAACCATTTTCAGCTTGTGGGGTTTATCTATTCTACATGAGAACTGTAGTGTCCTCTCTTGTAATCCTTGCCACAGAAAATCAATTATTGTTTAATTTTACCTGTGATTGCTGTGATTGCTTTCCTATCCGCAGCCTGTGATCGCTGTGATTGCCTTCGATTCCTCGAGAGCTAAGTTGGAGGTAAACCTTAGGATTGGAATCTACAGTAAAACCAAGTTGTCCAAGGGCTTCTTCAATAATTTTCCAGTTACAACTCTCTCTCCTTTACAATTCATTTTTCCTTCTTTTTATTCCTTCAAACTTCACTTTACACCATTGACTCCCAGGAACGGGGACTGCTGCCTTTCTTCTTTTCTTTTTTCTTCTTACTTTTTTTTTTCTTTTCGCTGCTGACTAACTCACTATCAACGGGAATCAATTCCTTTTTTCTTTTTTCTTTTTTACCGCCGTTAACGAACTCGAAACCGTATCTTTCAAAAAGGGTCAACCCTCCATCTCTCTCGCTCTCCACTCACGTCCACTTCGAAAAACAAATTCGAACTCGAAGAACTGCACGATCCACACCCGAATCAGGGTGGGTTCAGAAACTCACTTCAGGATCGTACAATTCTTCCACCACCTTACCATCATACCATGTTAAAACAAAATTATATTAAACACAATTTTCAAATGATGGTGGTGGCCGACGTACGTAACAGAACCAACCCACAATCTCAACCACAATTTCCATCTTATTTTGACCGCCTTCAGCGCGTCATACATACCCATTTCCCTTATATGCTATTCACCTGAAATACATGTTTTCCCCAAGGACGCATAGCTAAACTCATTATCCTGTGCAGATAATGCATAATTGAGTTTAGCTACTATCTTCGCCATACGGCAACACTATTGCCTTAATCATGGGATTTCCACCGGAAATTCCATTCGTATTGGTTAGCAACAACCAAGTCAAACCAAGCGACGCGATTCCAGCATCATCCATTGGCTTGGGTATTTACCAACATTCCATAGAGTTTTTCCCACGGTATTAATTCCCTAGCCGATTCGGCGTCCTATTGACTTTTCCCAGATCACCCATTCGCCTGGAATCAACGAACTCTTTTTGCAGGTAAATAGTACCTGCTAGGTTCTCCTCTCCTTCGGAGTTCTGTCTTTACATGGTTTAATACGCTCTGACTACACCACAGCCGTAACACTGGGTCAGTAGGTCATGTCAATAGATGCATTTGATACCAACACACACAACCAAAGCTACCTCGAGATCACAGCACATCGTGTTTCTGTTCTCTCATTCTCCAAGTCCGTCAATTACCAATTAACAGAAGTTACCCACACTTCGACGAGCGTGAGGTTGAGAGAGTGGAGGCGTGGTCTCTTTGGGTTGTCCTGTGTGTGAAATGAAATACGAATTTCACCCCTGATTCGAGTTAGTCACATTTCAACCACTGACGCTGTACGTCACCACCTTGAGGCACAAATCGATTCGTAATTAATTATTTGAGTCGCTTGATATCCACCAAAACGGTGTTCGTAAGTCGAGTTTTTGAATAACGTGAGCGCGCGCACTCAAAGTCAAGTGCTAATACTAAATTTGTTGAAATCATTTTCATAACTTAACGTGTGTCCTATAAGATAGTTTAATGAATAATAATACTTCTTATTGTGTAAAGTATTTAACCTGTTGTACCAAAAGGAATAAAAATAATAAAAAAAACATCAAGAAACGCCTGGGCATTTTAACTCTTATTAACTTTGGATTTACTGCGCATAATTTGCTACTGATCATCGTTGGGGATCAAGTGAATCCTATACCATACGTTGGTACCACAACTACCCCCACAAGCTCACACGACGAAGCCACGGAATCTGTCCAAAAAAGAAGACACTTGAGGATGGGCCTGCAGAATGGTTTCCACAGATAATTACAGGTCATGTGCCCATAGAAATAAAAGCAAGATCAGCGGCAGAGATATTCAATCTGAGCCAACTGAATGCACAAGACTGCAGTGCATATAAAGCCAGGCTCATCGTTGTCTAAGAACAGATTCGGAACAAATGTCAACAATAATAAGACACAGCTAGCAGCGGAAGATAGACTTATAAAATGACACAGGACATCGAAGAGTGGGCGAATAGATTGCATGGTGAGTTAGTCTTTCCCACTCGCACTGTGCTCTGACATTTAAGGGTACTCCAAAATCTCCTTTTGTTAGTGTAAAAAAAAACAAGTTGCAATCTTTGACAGGATGTATGTGGTTTTGAAAACACCTATATAGATTCAAATACAGGGACCTAAAATGTTACCTAAGCGTTACACACCAGGCTACTGACCGTGTTTAGAATTTGATTTCCAAGCTCGACTATATTCCACTGGTGTGAATTATTTTTATTTATCGCTTGGTATACGGTTCTGATGTATTTTGCTTATTCGATTTTTCGTTCGGTGTTCTTCACTATTTTGGCTTGTGAATTGTGTGTGTATCTGTTAGAATCGCTACAGACCCACTGCCCTTCCTGCAAAATATATTTAGAAAAGAAGAACACATCCTGTCCAAATGCTTTATTTTCCTGGATGAAGTCCGTACGCTTCCAAAGTAAATCAACAGTGCAGAAGATGTGATCAACATAAGAGTGCTCATGTTAACCTCAAACGAGGAAAGGGAATTTACCAGCGCATAATTAATTAATTTCTTTTTCCCCAAACTAATGTTTGAAATGTCTG
This sequence comes from Microdon myrmicae, assembly GCA_963931805.1. Classification (NCBI taxonomy): domain Eukaryota; kingdom Metazoa; phylum Arthropoda; class Insecta; order Diptera; family Syrphidae; genus Microdon; species Microdon myrmicae. Next base: position 78,699,313 of record OZ007501.1, on the reverse strand, counting down.
TGTGAGTCAGTCTTACAAAAATAATAATTCAGCTATTACCATGCGGCAAAATTTTCTCAATCTGTATTAAATTCGTCACACTAGACAAAGACTAAGCATTTAGCTTATCATGAGATGGGTACAGAAGTTTAAAGAATCTGGTGCGACAACGGACAAATTACGGACGGAACGACCAAGGCCGTCAATAAACGAAGAAAACGTAATGACTTGAATCAGTCAGTTCGCAAGATTGCTGATCTTTTCATTCGCAAAATGCAAGATGCATATCGGAGCGATATGTGGTGATGATCAACAACTTTTCACTTCAGCTTCTCATCATTTTGTTGATTTTAATCGTAACATTTTTAGCACGATGGAGAAATATCTGATACGTCTGACATCTCTTTACCAATTGTTCATTGATTTTTTCCTGGATAATGTATACCCCGACGAGGTGACATAAACTGGTCTGTACGTAACCCCGACTTGACGCTGTTACGGCTCCAACGCCGTGCTTCCTCTTTCGAGGGAAGAGCGTGGAGGTTATTATAATTATTAATAATTAAGGGTTTATTAAATAATTAAACTTTTCTTTATTTAAATATTTTTATTTATTTTTATTTTATCGAACTCAGCTATCTCAAGCTGAGCTCTCTTCTTTCTATTTTTTTCATATAAATTTACTTGTTTATATAGAACATTTTGTTCTAACTGACTGTGGCGTATAAACTGAACAAAACAATCTAGAAGTCTCTGTGACTTAGAATTTTGAATAAACTTTGAACGAAAATCAAAGTGGTCATGTTTTGAAATGAAAAATGTGCTTGTTATAAAAAGGGGCATATTTATGAAATGTGCTGTAAGTGACTGGATATAGAATATAGTGTCTGTTTATTTATGAAATGTGCTGTAAGTGACTGGATATAGAATATAGTGTCTGTTTATTTATGAATTGTATTAACTGAGAATGTAAGATATGTGAGGATGTAGTTTTAAGGGTTGTGTTTGAAAGGACATGAGTTAGTGTTAAAGCGAATAAGGGTAGTATTCTGGAATACAACAACGCCAATGTATTTTCAGGAAATAATGCAACAGACCTTACTCTTTGGATCAATGAAAAGCAAATATTTGCGACAATAATAGAAAACATGTGCGGGGTATATTTTCAGAAAATTCCGGTTGTTTAGAATAGTGCCAGAAGATAACACATTTAGAGGACATCATTTTTATGAAAGTAAGGATCGTATTTGAAGAATGTTGAATCTTGATTCATTGAACCTATCTATTATTTTATTAAAGAATTGTGTTGAAAAAAACTTTTGGGACACACCGTATATTTTTGACTCATTGTTTACATTCTATCCACCCAGTTTCCCTTTCTGATAACGTTGTTGCTTTTGTACATGACATTCATTTAGATTTCCACACCATGTAACCCGCTCCATAATTTTTATCAGTATTCTAAAATATTTCATATATTCATAGCTAACTTAAATAGTTAACACGAAAAACGTGGACAACAGGTTACTACAAAAAATAAAGCAATTAGAGTTTCCTCCTCAGTAGCTAGCACGATATTCTATGCCTTCCATATTCTTACCCTGTCTGCCTATACACTTGGTGGTCATCTACCGTCGCCGCAATTAATTGACGCGTGTTGATTTTTCCTAAAAGAGTTGCCAGGAGTCACCTAAAACAAACCTACACGTTTGCATCTGAGCACCTATAACATTGGTGGCAGGCATATCGCCAGTTGGCGTGGTTCTTCTTGTGGTTCATTCAACTTACGTCCGAGTTGATTAAATCCTGGTCTTCACTTCAAGACTAATCAATGGGCGATGGGCAGTGGAATGATCGGTTTCGCAATTGCTTTGATCTACATAATTCTCATTCATAAAGCGATCGGAAAGAAAAGAAGAAGGCAACGAAGAAGAACAAAGAATGTGCCGACCCCTTCATTGGCCGCGATAATTAGTGATCAATTCAATTATAGTCCTGAATTATTGATGTCGCGTAAAAGCGAAAGAAACGGCTCTCAATCTACAATGGACAGTTTGCATTCCGACAAAGTGGCTCCACCTGTTGTTGGTCGACATGATTGAGCTACTCGACAAGATCAACCTTGAGCAGGGTGATTAATCATGGTGCAATTGAGATTATGGAAATTAATTGCTCTCGGGTGGGTAATAAATTCTTATCGTGATACGCTCGCCAAAGGATACTCACCTAAAGAAACGGTGAGCGGAGATATTCTGTTTTCTGCGGCATGGACTATGACATTAGATATAGTTGATTAGGAAACTGTTAAACTTTTATGACATCAAGCTTTTATGATATGATTTTATTTTTAGAGTTGAGGAAATTAGATCAGCAACTCATACGAGGGTTGCCTTTTATATTTCGGGATTAGAGAACAAAAACAAATATTGATCACCGAAAATCACTTTATTGTTTTTCAAAATATTCCCCTTGAAGATCTATACACTTTTGCATGCGTTTGAACCAATTGTCGAAGCACTTTTGCCACTCTGATTGAGGTATCTCCAACACGATGTCGAAAAACGTTGACCTCTCATTTTGTTTTTTACGTACGGGAATAAAAAGAAGTCATTCGGTGCCAAGTCAGGACTATACGGCGGATGACCCATCAAATCGATGTTTTGGGTGCTCAAAAATGCAGTTGTCGCAGCCGATGTGTGAGAGCTCGCATTGTCGTGGTGAAGAGTGATCCGTCTTCGGCGGTTGGTTTTCCTGATTTCTTGGAAGACAACTGGCAAACAAATGGTTGTGTACCACTCAGAATTGACTGTTCTGCGTTGTTCTAGTGGTACGGTTGCGACATGTCCAGTTTTTCCGAAAAAACAGGCGACCATTTGCTTGGAAGTGCTTCGTGCGCGAACAACTTTTGTTGGATTTGGCTCATCTTGAAACACCCAGACAGTCGACTGCCGTTTACTTTCGGGCTCATACGCGTAAATCCACGATTCATCACCTGTCACGATGTCATAGACGTGTTTCGAAGCACCGCGACCGTATTTTTTGAGCATTTCTTTCCACCAATTGACACGAGTCTTTTTTTGGGCGATTGACAAATTGTGTGGGATCCAACGCGAACAAATTTTTTTTACAGTCAAATGTTTATGCAATATTGAATATCCCACTAACGCCTAAGGTTGTCTCAATCTCACGATAGGTCACATGACGATCTTCCAATATCAGTTCGCGCACAGCATCAATGGTTTTCGGAACAACAACTGATTTTGGACGACCTTCACGAAATTCATCTTGGAGTGAACTACGACCACGATTGAATTCACCATACCATCGATAAACACTGGTCCTTGATGGAGCTTCATCGCCAAAAATTGAATTGCTGAGTTAATCCACGCCGAAAGTTGTAAAAAATAATCGCACGAAAATGTTGACGATTTAATTCCATTTTTGGGCCGAGATGAATCTTTTAAGTTATTGTAAACAACACAAATAGCGCTCGTATGTCAAAACGTTCTGAGTGCGTATAACCTCAAAAATGTCCAACTTTACGACAGAGCTGTCAATTGCCGGATTGCAACACTAGGGTTGCCAAATCCCGAAACATAAGAGGCAACCCTCGTAAATTGACATATTCGATAAAAGGGACTATAAATACGTTTAAAATAATCTTGCGCTTGAGTAGATAGAAACGACATTGCCTCTTCATCGTCGTTGTGTTTTTAATTATTTTTCTTAGGGTTTATTTGCGTTTCCGTCTCAATGACAGAGTTGGAAAGGACATTTGACATACGTGTAGTATGATGTCCACAGCTTCATGTGATGACTTCAAGTTAATGAAACGGTTGAATTATAAAAGTTACATAGTGTATAGAAGTAATTTAAATAGTTGTAATTAAAAAACCACTTAACAACCGTTTGGCTTTGCTACCATACCACAGAAAATAAAGTAATTAAACTCTCACGGATTTCAGTTGTAGCAGGAAATGAAATGAACGGGCGACTACTCGTACGAAAATATTATTTATTAAAAAGGAACTTAAATATGATTAGTATAAAAGCAGTTCAAGTGTTACGTCATGTTGGAGCAAAAGGCGCACTCGGTCTGGTACAACTGTCAGATGTAGAGTGAGCGCGTTAAGGTGCGAATTCATATGCCTTTTACTCGTAACGCCCGGTCCGCCGCTGCAATCGCATAGAGCACGCAGCTTAGGGCGGGTCCGCAACACCCCCCCCCCCCCCCCCCCCCCCCGATTGAAGCGCTAGGTCGGTCCTCCGAAGAACCCCGGACGCCGATGAAATCCACACACTTCCGATGTTTATCCCCTGTCAATCCCTTCGTGAGAAAATCCGCGGGCATCTTATCCGAAGGAGGGTGCTTAATATCCAGTCGACCTTCGCGCAAGACAATCTGACCAAATGATGCCTGATGTCGATGTGTTTCGATCTCGCCTGAAACATGTGATTCTGGGTCAGTAGTTGTGCCCTTGGTTGTCGTTCATCACCAAAACTCTTTCACACTCGGACACCTTGAGCTCCGACAAGAATCCCTGTATGTATAGGGCTTCTCTCGCGGCTTCAGTTAATGCCATGTACTCCGCCTCAGTGGACGAAAGCGCGATGGTGCCCTGTTTCCTCGACTTCCAGCATACGACCTTCGATCTACCGGGCACCCAGCCCAATCGGCGTCAACACACCCTTCCAAGGTTTTCATGCTCTTCGTGTACGTGATTCCGAAGTCAGCGGTCTCCTTCAGATATCTCAGGACGCGTTTCGCCGCCTTCCAGTGTGCCTCGCCGTGACAAGTGTTGAATTGACTGAGACAATTGACAATATGCGAAATGTCCGGTCTTGTGGCAATCGCCAAGTAATTCAGCGCTCCAACAAGCTCGCGATAGGGCAGATTTCCTCCCGGTGATCCTTCTTCTTCAATGTTCTTTTCGAGCCTCGGGAGTACTGACGGTGTTACAGTCCTCCATCCGAAATCGAGAGAGTGGTTCCCGAACGTAATTTGGTTGAGAAATGGTAATCTGATTTCTACTCCTGGCGATTTCGATCCCCAAACAATAGCGAGCTATTCCCAGATCTCTCGCCTCGAATTCCTGCGACAAACCTTTTCGGACGAAATCAAGATCCTGGTCTCGATAGAATATCAAAATGTCGTCAACATAGACCAGTATTATCAACGGTTCTCCCCCTCGTTTGAGGCGATAAACGCACGGATCCGCGCTCATCGGTGTCATATTTAATTCTTAGAGTTTCCCATTCAGTTTCTTATGCCATTGCCGGCCGGCCTGTTTAAGGACGTACAAAGCCCTTTGCAAGCGATAAAACTTTTCGCCACCCTGAAGCTGTTTCAGCATTTCCTTGGCGCGGCTCTCGATATCGGATTTTCCTTGTGTCGCGACGATTTTCTTCAAACATCCCGCGAGTAAGTCGGGCAATTCCATGTATGTTTCCTCTTCGATCGTACCGTTTAGGTAGGCGGTCGTGATGTCCATCTGATGCACCTTAAGCCTATGCATGACCACCAGTGCAAGTAGCATGCGCATGGATCCCAGGCGAGCGACCGGAGCGAAGCTATCGTGAAAATCGATCCCGGGTCGCTGCGCGAACCCTCTCGCCACGAGTCGTGCCTTCCTTCTCTCGACCTTGCCGCCCGAGTCGTACTTGTTCCTGAGAACCATTCGACATCCGACCACGTTGCGTTTCTTGGGTCGATTCACGATCAACCATGTATCGTTCTTGATTAATCATTTGACTTCTTCGACGATGGCGTCCAACCATTCTTCTTTGTCCGGTCCGTTCAATGCTTGCCGATACGGGACCTCCGAGTGAAGACTGGCTAAATTTGCCTCCGGGCCATGTACGACTTCTCGTCGTCGAGAGTTTGGTCGATCTCGTCCCTTTCTCCCTTCGGGTCATCGTGTTCCTGCGATTCATTTCTCGTTTCCTCGTCGTGGTCCCCACCTAGGAGAGGTTCAAAGAAATTCGGCAGTGATACTCCCTCGGGATTGTGATTCGAATCTCGTTTCAGATTAGACGAAGACGATGACGATTCGTTATGCATTTCCGTTTTTGTATCGGTATCGGTAAATTTGATGTCTCGTGTCGTGGTTACCCTTCGTTTGTTTGGCACCCACACTCGATAGCCTTGAGTCGATTCGTCGTATCCGAGGAAAACGCATTTCATACCTCGCGGTTCCAGCTTTCCTTTTCCGGGAGTTTTATCCAACATATATGCTGTCTCTCCGAAAGTTCGCATGTTCTTCACGTTCGGGCGTTTTCCGTGCCATTATTCGTAAGGAGTTGTATCTCCTAGCGTCTTCATAATGCATCGATTTCTTATGAAGTTTGCCTTGGCGATCGCTTCTGCCCAAAATGAGGTTGGGAGCTTCGATTGCGTCAACATGCAACGCACCATTTCCAAGAGCGTGTGGTTTTTCCTTTCCGCTACTCCATTTAACTGGGAAGTGTATGGCATCGTGAGTTTTCGCGCAATTCCTTCTCCCTTCAAGAATCTGTCGAATTCTTCGTTACGTCGCCTTTCTTTTGCAGAAACCTTACTTCTGTCCAACGAGAGTAGTCGTCGGTTAGCGTGAGGAAGTACCTAGCTTTGCCCCTTGATTCGTCTCTCATCGGTCTGCATACGTCGGCATACGTCGGCATGGACGAATCTAATAATTTTCCGCTTCGGCGCGATTTCTTTCCGAAGGGTAGCACGGTAATCTTCGCTTCCGAACAAATCTCGTATTTGTTGTTCCGTCGTCTTCTAGGTTAAGTCCGGACACTATCCCCCTTTTGCTCATCTTCAAGAGATCACGCCAGTTAAGGTGGCCCAATCTCTCGTGCCAAACGGTTATTGAAGGCTTGCGCGTTCCCGTCGACAGGGCGCAGATCGATTCTTTTCCGGATTCGCGGAGAAAATAGAGATCTCCTTTCCGATCTGCTAGTGCGATCGTAGATCCGTGGTTGCTTTTGATTGTAGCTCCTTCGCGCGTGAACGTCACGCTGTTTCCGGCGTCCGTGATCTTCGCGACCGAGGCGATATTGTTGCGCAGGTCGGGTACGTGCAGTGCGTTTTCCAGACGTGTGAGCCGAGTCGTGTCTCCGTCAGATGCCGCGATTTTTACGTTTCCTTTCGCTTTCACGTCGGTGGAGCCATGATTTGCCAGATTAATCTTTAAATTTCCAGCACTTGCGATTTGTTCGGATGCGTCCTTGTCGTGGCATAGATGTGATGTGCATCCTCTATCGCGACACCACGTATCGTTTTTCTGAACGTTCCCTGCAAATCAAGAATCTGCGTCTGTGTGGAAGGGTAGGGAGGAAATGTCTTCGCCGATGGCGGCTTTTTCTTTGTTTTCCGGATGTTTCGCGTTTCGTTCAGCCCTCTCCGGACAATTCATGGCCTTGTGACCGATTTGGCAACATCTATGGCATTTGTATTTGAATGGTCCGCCGGTACGCCGATCATCCGATTTATCGACGGGCTTGTTCGGCGCTTTGTTCGTAGTCCTTTTCCAATTCGGCGTTCCTTTTCTCGCGAACATTGCTTGGTCTTCGGCTTGGCTGCGTTGTCTTCTCGTCGCGCTTTCGTCGAGGATTTTAATTTTCAGATGTTCCGGCGAAGGTAACTCGTCTCTCGACTCGATGGCGCATCTAAAGTTCTCGTAGCTCTCCGGCAGACTGTGTAAAAGCATGATCGATTGTAATTCAATGCTGACTCGTACGTATAATTCGGACATTTTGTCGACCATATCGGAGAATTCGTCGACGTGTCGTTGTACATCTCCGCTTTCGTTGAGTCGATGATTCATTAGCCGTTTCCACAATGATGCCTTTTGCTTCCAACTTCAACCAAATTTCTCGGGCTGTTTCGCAGTATCTAATTTGCCTGAGTTCGGCGTCGCCAACAGCGAGATACAAGTCGGCTTTCGCCTTTTCGTCCTCGTCTTTCCACGCTTGCAAATTTTCCGCTGCTTCCGGTTTCGGTCTGTCACCGCTTGCGTGAGTCCACGTTTTGTTTTTCGTCATGAGTGCCCGCATTCTTAGTCTCCAGGTATCGTAATTATCTCTGGTTAGCATTTGTATGCGCATTACGTTCGTAGCTTAACCGTCCATTTTGTTTGCAGTGAGGTTATATTTCCGCGTGTGTTTTCCGCGTTGTCTTCTCGTCTTTTTGATCTCCAATTTCGATTGTCCAGACGATGTTCTGCTCCTGGCCCATAACCTGTTGTAGCAGCAAATGAAATGAACGGGCGACTACTCGTACGAAAGATATTATTTATTAAAAAGGAACTTAAATATGATTAGTATAAAAGCAATTCAAGTGTTACGTCATGTTAAAGCAAAAGGCGCACTCGGTCTGGTGTAACTGTCAGATGTAGAGGGAGCGCGTTAAGGTGCGAATTCATTTGCCTTTTACTCGTAACGCCCGATCCGACGCTGCAATCGCATAGAGCACGCAGCTTAGGCGGGATCCACAACAATTTCTAGTTTTTTGTTATATTTCACTGTAATCTAAAAAATAAGTGTTTCGCCTAAATGCATATGAAAACGAGATTAGCATATGTGTTTTTATAATTAGAAAAAAGATCCGCGATTTGCTGCATTCAGTTATGGTTCTTCAAAGAGAAGACGCATTAGAGTCCAACATCTTGGACATAATTTGGACTAAACATTTTTTTGGGGCTTTGTCAAATTTTGCGTTTCTTTGGTGTCTTTACTGAATTAGAATCAATAATACAACTTCCGAGACGACTATCACGACGACTTTAATATAAAAAACTTCGACTGGATAAGAAATTAGAACAGAATGGACGAGATTTGGAGGCTAGTTGAAACGTTTGCTATTATCCGCGATATGATTCAGTTAATGAGCGCCAGATAACGAGGGTGATTGTGGGATCACCATGAATCTATTTCTGTCATCCGAAACGGGGATCTATTCCGTACAGACGACTGCGTCATTGGGAAATTCGGACCTTTGCCTGATATCGGTTGGGCAATTACTTGTGTCCTGAGCGATTAACCAATACTTAATTAAGTTGCCTCAGGACTCTACAGACTGGGATGATTTGCAGGATTTCTATGTGTCCTTTCCAGGGTCAGAGGTTTGTGGCGGTTCCGCCAAACCCCACGGTTTGCTTACCTAAAAAACCCCCATAACTTCCACGCAATCTCATAATTTCGCTAATGCAATCGCATTAGCACCCTAAATGCTTAATGCGTCAAATAGATCCAATTTATAAATATAATCTATAAGTACCTGGAAAAGAAAACTTACCTTTTATACATCTCTTCGCATACAATTCCCTGTAAGATTTCTTTCTTACCTTATTACGAATCTCAAACCAATTCGGTACCTTCGGTGCCAAGCAAATCCCCCTGGACAAATTCCTGAAAACAAGATGATTTGGTTTACTTACAACGTAACCATCATAACGGAGACCATACACATTGCGTCGCCTATTTCCCGTCATCATCAAGTGTATCATAAATCACCATACATACACATTGGCTGGCGACCTACACCCAAGGGACCAAAACAAATGTACGCATATCGCGTCTCTTGGCACTAATTAAATCCGACGGCATAAGCAAATGCAAATAGGTATGGTATATACAGATGCAATAAACACCAATTCACGGTAATATAAATAAAACCCATGAGCACATTTCCACATTGCATTGCCGCCTATTTATTTAGCCGCAATGCAAATCTCAGACAAAGACCCAAACGTTCCCTTTGTCTTTTCATATTTCGGGATCTGCTTCTCATCAGCAGGAGTATAAGCAAACACAAACCCAATTAGCATCCAATGAGATTCGGCTTGTTTGCTTAGCCGAATTCACTTCTCATGGATGCAAATTTCCCTTTCTTTGTTTAGATTCGTTCTCATGGTGTGTCCCATGAAAGAACTCATGTACACACATACAGGTGTACTACCAACGATCTTCACCCCAAACGATTGAATATCGTTGAGTCGAATTTCATCCGCCGACCACGCTAGTCGCACGATCTCCCGCTCTCCGCCGCTGCACACGGAGACGCGTAAACCCGTCGAGTCGAGAAAGCGCGTTTAATATCATAATAAGGTCAAATAAAGTATAACAACACTAACATATTTAACAATGGCCAAAAACAAAGTTGTTATTGAAAGTGAAATAAATTAAAAACGTAATTAAGGACAACTTGTGTTTTTACTTACTCCTGGTGTGGACGTTGCCTCGTCGAGTTCGGTTTGTGCTTTTCAAGTTTACTCTTCCGCGGCTGAACATTTGATTGGTGATGGTGGGTTGGTAGTAGAACTCGCGTCCATGCTGGCGCCGCGACTACCTACCCCACAGGGTTGCTTTAAAAACTCCAATACTGAGGCTTGGGCAGAGTCAATCACGTTTTCCACCTTTTCAAAAACTGTTAAAACTCAACCGGTTCCATTGATATGAGAAATTCCCCTTTCACAAAAACACCAGCCAATATATCAGGCGTGTTCCGTACAGGGTTGTCTTGTGGCACATGGGTTAAAATCCAAAACCTGGAGATCCAACTATTTGGTAAATACAATTGGCCAAGTACATTATCACCAGATGTTGCCGTCCTTCGAGATCTCAGGTCAAGAAAGCGCAGTAGAAGATTAATCAAACATAAACAGATTTTACGATCCTCTTTGAGCCAGCGGCAACCGGGTTTCCCTTTTTAAAAACCTAGCTAGGAGAAACGGCATCGATAAAACATTATCACTGAATACACTATTCACGACCCGTCTTTCCACTGAAAGATAAAACAAACAAATCGCCATTGAGTTCGAAGATAACATAACGAAAAAAGTTTTGTAAATTAGTTAGCGGAAAACAACTCCTGAAAAGACCGTCAATACGTGAAAATCAAACATGGCATATACCGCATCTTCGGTCACACAGGCGGCGACAATCATGTCTCTATATTGGATGCATCCGCACACTGTCAGCATGCATGAGGTATGATGCAATAGGAAGAAAAGTTTCCCTTAATACCTCTAATATAGTAGGACCTCTTGATCGAACTGCAACAGGCGATCATTATATACTCACCACGTTTCAAGGCAATTTGTCTAAGTATATGGGTCGCTACGCCTTACCCGATGCGGGGGCAGAAACGGTGGCCACGGCTTTCATTGACCAAATGGTTGTTCGGTATGGTATTCCGAAGTAATTCCTATGGTAATATGAACTGTTGTATTATTAAATCCGCTGTTAACTCACCATAGAAAAGCGGAAGTGGATAAGACAATCAAGTTTATTCAACGTGGGGATAGTTTTGCTACTCCAGATTTCGCTGGCATTTATACTTATTGTAATTTATGTTTATTTATTATTTAAATATTACAATACTTCTCTTTATTGACGGTCTCACCGACTCAAGCCGCCATCAAATATGTAATGTCGCTAATCATATGTTGAGACAACTTGACCTTTACGACGGACCCCTATAATTCTTCAGTTGCCCTTAGTCCTCACGCTCTTTCAACCATTGACAATGATCAGCCCCCGCTTCTCGTATCCCTATATCGTGACTTGTAGCCCAACCACCACCACCCCACGACAACTTTTCCTATAACTTCCGCAAAGCTAACTTTCGTCTTAAATGAGCATTTTATCAAAATCGAATTTCACTTTGATCATCTAGAGGTACAAGAATCTACTGCCACTATCTACAAAGAAGTCTACAATTCCATTTCCCTGTATATCCCTTACGCTCGACATAGGATATCTGTTTCATGGACATCGTGGTATAACCGCAAACTTCGCACTCTCGGAACAAGAGGAAAAAGCCGCGCAACATTTTTCTAAGAGCGCATTCCTCCTTAGACTACTCCAACTCCATCGGTTCCTTTTATAAATTCACCGAGCTTTAATACTATAGGGTTTTCCAATAATTCGCAGACGTTGTTCGTTCGTGTACTTAACCAAAATGAAAATGTTGAGTTTACTGAATAAATTGACAGTAACAGTTCGATGATTAATGAAAGGGTGCGTTCACAAATTCAATTCAAAGTTGTCAAGTCCCTATTGGAAAACCCGATATCTATCTACTAACTATCTCACAAAAATATAAAATAATCTGATCAGTGACCCCAACTTTTTTTCCATTTTATTAAATACAAACGTAAATCTGACGCCTGTCCCAACTTCTTTTCCTTTGAGACGATTACTTCAACCGACCTTCAAGCGATTGCCAATCTTTTCGCTTCGTTCTTTAAAAAGTCCTGCACGGACAACTCTTTGGCACCTAACCCGTCTTACTTCAAAGACCTACCCGAATTCTCCATTGGCCCGTTCATCTCTCAACGTATTTAGCACTATAGCGTATTGCGACGATAGTGAAAAACGTGTGATTCGAACTGACGCTATGACAGTTAGAATCACTAAAAATATAAGCAATGCTCAACACATCAGACCACTGCCGCGGGTACGAACTCGATTTCTGAACTCAAGTACACTCAACTGATGTGGAATTGTTATGTTATCGCTATGGTATACGGCTCTGATACATTTTTGCTTATTCGTTTTTCATTCGGTGTTCTTCACTATTTGCTTGTGTATTGTGTGAGTATCTGTTAGAAACGTCACAATATCATGGTTGGAACACCAGGCAAAACATAGGAGGTTATCGACGTTGACAATGAACACTGCTCGCAACAACGCACGACGATATCGTAGTTGAAGTGGAGCGCAAAAACGCACGGCAGTATCGTGATTGACAATGAACACTGGAAGGTACGACTACATGTATATCGTGGCTAACAACAATCGCAACAAGGCGTGACGATATCGTAGTTGACACGGAACGCACTTTTGTCTTTTAGTCGGAGTGTTCCGCCGAACACTGTTCACAAATAAGAAAAGAAACACGCTGGAACACGGACGCCAATAAAACACCAAGAAACACGTCTTATTATTTCTCATAAATTCTTTATTATAATAATTTTCCTTCACACAAATTTTTAATGGTTGTGGCCACTTGCGGATTTTTTTTTTTTATAATACTTAGTTTACACTTTCGCACTCATAACGTTTTCTAATTAACTGATTCTAGTTCGCTGTTACTGCTGACAAACGCGCGACGTCGTATCGTTGCCTTTTCGATGTATCGCGCTGCGCGGATTCCCTCCTTGTCGGGGTTCTCTATCTCGGCTGAGGTCACTTTCTCCGGGGATGATCCTATTCACCCCATAGTTGTCTTTCTCTCCTTTCGCTTTCCCTGGGTGGTGACTTCCTCTCAATCGAGAATCTCTCCACCAGTGTAGATCGCGCTCACACTTACAGACGCGGAGGTTATTGTCTATTTTCTGCGATAAAGTAATTTAGTGATTACTAAAGTTGCCTATTAAATTGTGCTTTACTAAAACAAGTTTTCCTGTGAAGAATTAAGAACCGTAGCTGGAGCTGTACAGGGGAGCACCACGCTCAATGCCCCCTGCGACTTGTCGCAGACCAACCGCAGCTGCAGCGACCGCTCAACGGTCGACTCAGCTTAAGTAAGTCCATTTATGCTCAGTTACTAATAAAACTTTACTATATTACTAAACATTAACTATATATGAATATTAAATATGATTGTTAACATCATCATCATCATCGGCACTACAACCGGGATCCGGTCCTGGCCTTATTTAATAAATCTCTCCACCGGTCCCGATTTCGAGCCGATGTCATCCAGTTTAGCACCCCCAGGCTCTGGTCGTCCTGGTCTACGCCATCCCTCCATCGCAGACAAGGTCTGCCGCGCTGTCTCCTTCCATACATCCTGCCACAAAGGACTTTCCGGGCAGGCTCCTCTTCGCTCATTCGAGCTAGGTGTCCCGCCCACCGGAGTCTACCCAGCTTGATTTTTCTTACAATATGAGCTTCAAGGTAGATTGCGTACAACTCATGGTTGTAGTGTCTCCGGAATCGTCCTCCCTCACATACGGGGCCAACAATTCTCCTTAAGACCTTCCTCTCGAACGCGGCCAAGAGTTCAGAGTGCCTTTTATTAAGCACCCAGGTCTCGGATCCATACATGAGTACTGGTAAGACCATGGTCTTGTACAGTAGTAGCTTGGATGTTCTGGATAAATTTCGGGATTTAAAGAGCCTTGATAGACCATAGTAGGCTTTGTTGGATTTAATCAGCCGTTCGTGTATTTCTTATTCCATTTTGTTTTCGGCTGATACTATTGACCCAAGGTAGTTAAAGGATTGCACTACTTCAAATTCGTGCTCCACTACCCTGATAGTTTGACCAACGTTAGGTCTTCTCTTCGCAGAAGTTGCCACCATGTACTTAGTTTTTCCCTCATTAATGTGCAGTCCCAATTTTTGTGCCGCCTGCTCGATCTACCGATGATGTCGATGTCATCTGCGTAGGCAAGTCTGGCTCGACTTGGTGACAATAGTCCCTCTAGTTGTAACGCCAGACTCACGGATTGCTTTCTCCAACGCCAGGTTGAAGAGGAGGCAGACCAGACCGTCCCCTTGTCGGAGTCCATTATAGATATTTATTGGTTTGGACAGCAATCCCGCTATTTTTACTTGACTAGTTATGTTGGTCATGGTCAACCTACAAAGTCGTATCAATTTGTTCGGAATGCCGATTTCTCTCATGGCATTATATAGTTCTATCGTGGCTATGCTGTCGTAGGCGGCCTTAGGGTCTATGAATAGATGATATAATGGAATCTTAAATTCCAGACATTTTTCCATCGCCTGGCTAAGGGTGAATATCTGATCAATCGCTGATATGCCTGGGATGAAGCCACGTTGATATTGACCAATGCTGGCTTTAGGGTATGGGGATATCCGGTCTTGTAAGATAGTGGAGAGTATCTTATAGGCGGTACTCAGCAATGTTATACCCCTACAGTTGCTGCACAGTGTGATATTTTTTTCTTATGTATGGGGCAAATTATACCGCGACGCCAATCTTCAGGCATCTCCTCTTGCTCCCATACGTGCACCACGATCTCATGAATTGCGTGATGTCACGCTGCCCCCCCCTTGTTTGATCAGCTCTGCTGGTATGCCATCAGCTCCAGGGGCTTTATTTGATTTTAGCTGTCTAATGGCTTCTAATGTCTCCTCAATGCTTGGTGGCGGCAGCATTTGGTCTTGGTCTTGCATTGGCGGAGCCTCCAATTCTTCTGTGAGCTGACCATTTAGCAATTCATTGAAGTGCACTTCCCATCTCTCCAGAATGCCTTCAGGATCGGTGATGAGATTACCCTCTTTATCCTTGCAGTAAGTGCAGCGTGGTGTGTACCGCGTCATACTGCGGATTATTTGGTAGAACTTCCGCGCCTGGTGCGGACCTCGCTGTCTACTTTTCTCTATTTCACAGACAAGGTATTTTTCCCAGGCTCTTTTCTTTTGTCTGTGAAGTTTTTTTTCAGATCTTCTGAGCTCTTTGTATTTCTCCTCGCGTACCCGCGTCCTATGAGACTGCTGCATTGCCAGGTATGCAGCATTCTTACGTTCAATCGCTAGTTTGCACTCATCATCAAACCAGTCGTTCCGATCTCTACGACTACTGCCTAAGATGGAGTTGGCAGTACTAATGACAGTATTCTTAAGGCGTGTCCATTTCTCTTCTACGCCCGGCATTCTGGCCCCAGGACATACTCTCCCTCCGTCGAGCACTTCGAGGGCGAGTCTTAACGTATGACCAAAGGTGTTGCTGGTGTTCTCATTGCGTAAGGCAGCCGTGTTGATTCGAACCTGATCCGCGGATGCGATACGTCTCCGTAAGGCAATCCGCGCTCGGAAAACTGTACCAACTTGGTAGGCATTGAGGGCCCGTTCGACGTTCTCATAGTATTCTTCTTTTTCGTCGACAGGGGACTCCTCTGTAGGTCCGTGAACGTTTATGAGGCTTATGTTCTTAAATTTGCCTCGCACGCGAAGAGTGCATAGCCTTTCATTTATTGCATTAAAGCCGATGATGGCAGGCTTCAGTTTTTGGCTGACTAGAAAGCCCACCCCGAGTACATGGTGTTTTGCGTGACAGCTGTAATAAATATCATACTCTTTTCTTTGAAAAACACCACTCCCCGGTCCATATCCGAGGCTTGTTAAATTTGCTATAATAATTCGTTTTTACGGGCTTGGTTATTAGCCTTGCGCCAACCTTTCTCAGGATGTCGCTGCATGCATTGGTTCACTACTTGGCGGGTGTCAAAGTAGCTACCCAGGGGTATCACGTGGAGACTGCATGTCAACTTGGATTGAATAGGGACAAGGATCGTCCTGGCCTTCGCCGGGTTGAAGGCAATCAGAGACTTTGCCCTGTATGTTCGCACCCATCCCCTCAATTGTTAACATATTCAAATATATATATAATCAATAATAATATGTTACTATTACAAATATATTATTAAATTGTTAATAACTACATAACAGCTGTAGATCATTCTGTCATCGTCAAAATTTCACACCTCTGGTGGATTGCTTACGTAAACAATCGAGTGTGTGAATTACAGTAGTCGATCTTGGGATCGTGTTTACTTAGCCCTATGGGAACAGCATTTTCGTTTATTGCCGTTGCATCGCAATGGCCTTTGTTTAGGCGCAGTACATTGCGGCGGGGGTAAAGGTTTTGTCGACGGATTGGTTTTCCGGCAACTCGCTTATCGCCGGAGATGTGATGTTTGTCGACATCTGGCGCAGGTGTGCCAACGGTTTGTGTGTATGGATCGGCACACAATTTCTATGCTGGGCATGTCTTTCGATCGCCGTGCAGGCGTAGGAAAATTGCTCGGGACTTATGGATACGTGGGGTTGCTGACACCAGTATGAAGGTTACCTTTTTTCAGGTGAAAAGGATAACTTTGGGGGCAAGTATCGTTTGGCTATAGGTGAGTATGTTCCTTGGTGGAACGACGACATCTCGACCTATAGTGGTTTGTGTGGTACGTAGAACCGCCACAGCACCACCTAGTCGAAGATAAATTAAATTTACTTAAATACGAGTTCGGCCCTTGCCCTGATGCACTCCATGTCGTGCTTTTAAAAAAATGTTCCTCTTCTCTTTCTCTCCCCCTCTCAGAGATTTTCAAACTATCACTCACACAAACTGTTTTTCCGAGTATTTTGAAATCTTCTTTTGTCACCCCCGTGAATACCGTTCCATTGCCAAACTGTCACCTGTTTGTGTACCAGAATATACCGGTGCACAACAATTAGTATTTAATTTGTTTATCTTTTTTCTTACCTCCCGGGCCGAAATGAAAAGTGTTGATTCCTTGTTTCAATGTTTGTTTATTTAAGTTTTTGCTTATAGTGGGTGCTCATCACGTGAATGTTTGTTTCCGACTGCGTCTATCAATTTCTAACTGCCGCGAATCCAAAATGCGCCGCCCTTTTATTCGTTGTGTCATCGGGATTTGTCAACGGGTGTTTATCAATTCGAGAAGCACAAACCCGATTTTTTGTGCTTCCAATGGAATTGGGTTTTGGGAATTGAATCAATGTGCGGCAAATTAACCTTTGGGTTAACTTGTCGCTCATATGATTCAATATAGGAAATGGAAAGTGATTTAGAAAGGGTAATTATTTTCTATAGGATTTGGGATAGGCTTTTAAGGTGAATGCAAGAGGGTAGTGATTTAGGATTGTGGGGCTTTTCAGGGCCCGAAGAGCCATACATCGCTCGATCCCCACTATTCCAAGCGATGCGACTTACCTCGAAGTCGAACTTTCAGCAAGGTTACGTAACCTTGCTACGGCATTAACCGCCAGCCAGATTGCTGGAATTAATTCAGTTACCCCAAAGGATAACTGACATGAATACCTTTTAGGCAGCTTACCTTTCTTTGGGGGTTTTCTCCAAACCCCTTTTTCTCCACCACCATACCTGAAAACATTAAGTCCACGGCAAAGATTATCACCTAGCCGTGGCATCGAAAATTTCATCCTCGGGCATGCATTGCACCCAGTGCATCTCGTTCCCATTGCCTTATGCCATGGAAACAAAATCAACACGGAGTTCCTTGATTACTCGTTTTTTTTTTTTTTTGTCCATGGCACCCCTAGCATGCGGCTACCAGGTCCCATCAGTTTGCCACCGCCGACAAGGTTTCGGCTGATGCAAAGCAAATGTTTCACTAATTACCAGCAATAGCTGGTTTCCTATTATCGGTCTCCACCGATCAGGGACCGCAAACAAGCAACGAATTGGATGCAGCCATCAAGTGTTTACTTTTAACATCTGGCAATGGCTGCACCCTATATTCGTTGCAATACCAAAACATAGCATTCGCACCACAGATTGTTTATGGTATATCCAATTCCCTATTAACGGCCGCCAACCGTCAGCGGACCTGGGAAATTTCACATCCATCAACCCAAATGTTGATTTATGGCCTCTCCTAGGGTGACCAGATCTTCGGCTCGTGTTGCTTTTACCCCAGATGGTTCGGTTGCCGGCAGGTATTACACAATCAATTGTGTACACAGCCGCAGGCCATGCATTGTTGGTATACGCAGGAGATGTAGTTGCGACGCTGGCATCCATCCTCGATCACCGGACGATCGTATGCGATGCATACACATACATGCGAAATGTATGCCATATTCCCCGGTCCAATCACGATTGACTGCCTCGAGTTGATCGTGCAGCTCCTCCCCTTTTACAGTTTTCTTTGCGATGTCTTTCTGTCGGCAGCGAATGAAAACCAGTCCGATATTATACGGAGAAGTGTAAGCACGCGCAGGGAGTAGGATTCCCTTTATTCTTTTAATCCCCTTGAGGAGTACAGTCTGGAGTCGCGAGTGTTAGTCAGTACAAAAGTAAAGACTCATAGTTTGAATCCGAGGTTAATTTTAATGTGTGTCCAACCAATTAATGGCAAAAAGTTTAAATCCGTGGTTAATTTAATGTATATCCAACAAATTAATGACTAATAGTGAAATCGTGGAACATTTGTTCATCAAAAGTTAACTTTGTAAACCCTAGTAATTAGAGATCCACGGTTTATGTACATGCAACGGCACCAACACTGTTAAGTTAATAAACTTAAATCCGTGATAAATTCATGACCAAGAGTGTTTGTAATCATAACAATTTCAATAAACAGGATAATAAAACTTCAATCACCAGTAGGACAATTTTTGTGTCGATTTAAATTCGTCGTTGAACTTTGTTTCTTTTTCGCAGCGTGTTGTACGTGGTGTTTGTATTGAATCCGCGTCCATGTTGATGCACAAGTACTAACCACCCACACGATCACTACACACCCATTCCAAAACTGTTAGAAGGCGCCATTTACAACGCGCCATCCTTCCGCTGCAAATTCATCATCTCACCCAACCAGCATGGTTTCCTGCGTGTAGGTCGACCACCAACAACCGTGTTGAGTCCTCATCCCACACTCTCCATGCCTTAGAAAATGGCAACGAGGTCGATATCATCACAACCGATTTCAACAATGTCTTCGACAAAATCTCCCATAATCTCTTGAAGCTATCCTCCCTAGTTTCGAACACCTCCTGATTAAGTAGATTTCTTCCTATCGTAACGAACGAACTTACTGTGTCAGATTTAGATCCACCAATTCCAACCCTTTTTCTTCTACGTCAGAGGTTCCTCAGCGCAGTCATCTTGGACCCTTCCTATTTATTCTTACTATTAACGACATAAACTCTAGAAACAAACACTTCTCTATCTCTCTCTAAGCGAACGACACTAAACTCTTTAAGACGATCCGATCTCCTCTCGACTCCTCGCTTCTCCAAATTGATCTCGACCAGTTTTCAACTTAGTGCCAAAACAACGATCTCGAAATAAATATTGACAGATATCACTCAGTGACCTTCTCCACTAATTCTCCACATTTCATACAAACCCCCATAACTTGCGAACCCCCGTCTCTTCTACTTGCCCGCACATTACACTTCTTACGGTTCTAATGAACCCATTCCGCAAATGCTGCGGTGGGCAAACTTTTACCCGGCCTTCTTTGATTTCAGTCTCACCTCTCCCGCTCTCAAACTTCGTTCCCTATCTTGCCCCTTCTGACCCCACCCCGCTCTTCACCTACACTCTCACACCCGCACTTATACTCACACCCTAGCTTCCGACCTATCCTAGATAGTGTACACTATCTTCTAGTTATTAGTTTTAAGTGAGTTGTTAAGATAATCACGCATGTAGTTATATATTGCATGTCATCATCATCATGGGCACTACAACCGGGAACCGGTCTTGGCCTTATTTAGCAAGTCCTGAGGCTTGTTAAATTTTCCATAATGATTTGTTTTTTTCCGGGCAAGGTCATTAGTCTTGTGCCAGAGGCTCCCCAACGGGAAATCGAACCCCGTCTCCCGCGTGACAGGCGGGTATACTAACCACTATACTGTCGAGGAGCGATGTATTGCGTGTACTAAGCTAAATATATGGGATTTGCCCTCACCAAATCAATTGTCATGCTAAAGTAACAGCGGGTGGTAAATGTGATTCTTCTGGTTTTATACTGAAGTTGGAATAGATTAACTTTATAACACCCTCAAAGTTACACCTACCTACAGTGACATTCCAATCTATTCGTCAGAGTTCGGACCATTGCGGCTGTTCTTAACGAAATGCATTTTGGTGTCCATTTTTTTGGCCTCTTTTTCGAGCACTACTCGATATCACAAATACCACGAATGATGTATTTTTCGGATATACTATAGAGGAATCTGTAGGGTCTCTTTTGAATATGTCTCACACCGTATGTGACAATTTTCATTATTAACAAACTCGTTAAGCCAAAAAATCAGCCTAATTGCTAAAAATCAGAAAACCGATTTCCAAGTGCTTTAGACCAGAATTCGTGACTAGTTTTCAAAGTAAATTTGAATAATTTGTAATGTTTTTCAAAAATGTATCTAATCATGGTGATTCTTCAGAGTAAACGCTGTATGGCAACTTCTTTCACCGATAACCCTGATAATCCTTCCTCAAATGCTACCTTACAAAAGAAAAACATCCTCTATCGTAACTGTAATTATTAACGTCGAAAAATGCTTTCTCCAACTTTTTTTTTAATTTAAGCAATCCTACGCAAATTTTCATTATTATTTTCATTCCTTTTTTATTTCAGTCGACTTTAGATCATACTGTTTTATTACCTATCTTCCTCTTCATTAAAATTAAATCGTTTTATATATAAAGTAAAGTAAGAAAAATGAAGACTACTCCAATACCACCAGTGGACATGTTACTCGTGTCGAAATCCTCTTGGAAACCACGTAGATCTATTTTGGCATTTACACCGAAGATTGGTTTAAGTTGTGTTAACTACGCCCAGAACGATGTGCTTGATGGAATGTACCTCACCTTCCAGAATCATAGAGATTACTACCGCGATCCATATAAAAAAGTAAGGCCTGTTGCTGAATTCAAAAACATGGGAGCATGTGGTGTAAAACCGGACCCAAATATGTATACACTAAGTCTACCTCCGGTGTTCAAGATGGAGTCGAAGCCCATTGTCTATCCAAATCTTAGAGATCCAAATGCGTGCTTGGAGAGCATCAATTTGGCCGGCCAATATAATCCGGCATCTTGTGGCAAATACAAGCACTAAATGATGTTAGAACTTCAATCAAGGTTTTCAGTACCAGAGTTGACAGTTTATGGACAGAAGCTGTGCTTTAACCCTTGATGGTTATATAAAAATATATTTGTTATATGAAATATAGACCAATGTTCTGGTACTGAACACACGTGTTTTTATTTTAAATCGTCTAGTCGAAACAATCACAAATTTACTTCGAAAACAGATTTTATCCTCTACTCCCATTATATTTCATTTTCTGTGCCATCTGGATGGAAAATCTCCGAGTTCCTGATGCATTTAAAAATATTCTGCAAAACCGATTTTCAGTTCTACAAATATCTTTATTTTTTATTTATTTGTTTATTTATTTATTATTAATAACAAATTTAAAATTACATACCAACAAAGAACACAATAAGCCTAGCAACTGAGGCTATTGGCTCTGCACTACTATTTCAATACTATTTATTGGCCTCTAGGAACCCGGAAGTTCATGACTTCACCGACTCGGCTGCGCCATCGCTCCCTGTCCTGTGCACTCTCCTTCCGCGCTAGACCGCCCGATCCGATCTCCTCAAATCCAAACCTAACCTCGTGTCTTCTTATTCCCACTTCTTTTCCAAAAGTTGCCTTACTGTGAACATTTGGTCGTTCGTTGAGCGCCTCCTACGGAATCCACACTGGTAGTCTCCCAGTATTTTTTTGCGTACGGTGTGATTCTGGCCAGTATGGCATTTGTTAGTATTTTATATGTGGTTAGGAGCAATGATATTCCCCTGTAGTTTTCGCAGTCAGATCTGTCCCCTTTTTTGAAGATGGGGACGACGATTGAGATTTTCCATTCTTCCGTAGTGGCCGATTTATTACGGCTCTGGGATCTGAGGCCCTATGTACGCCTGATGCGTTTATTTGTGATTAATGGGTGCGCACATTGAGCACGTTCTCAAAGTACGGCTTCCATCTTATCACGATGTGTCGCTTGCTGCTGTGACCAGACAACCGTTTCCGTCTTGAATTATTTTAGCTCTGCCTCGGCAGCCACTTCTTATTGAATTTATGCCGACATACATACTTCAGATGTTCTTTGCTCTAGCATTTTCTAGCATTTTTGCGATCCGAGTCTTCTTCCATTTGGGTTTTTTTCGTTTGAAAAGTGTCGTTGTCTCTTTCCGAATCGTCGCGTATCTTTCTGCGTTGACTTCATCATATCTTTCTAAGCGGATCACTCGTTTACGTTGTTCGTAATTTTGCCCATCACTAGAATTTGATCTTACGTCAAGGATGTTCGAGTGGTGCCTTTTATCTGTGAGGAAGTCGTCTATTTTGTTACGCATTACGCCGCCGGGTGATATCCATATAGCTTTATGAATTTGTTTGTGGTTGAACACGGTGCTTTTGTGGACTCGAGAAACTAACAGGAACGAGATGCCGACAATCAAGGAGCTGTGACCTAATTCCTGGAAGCCCGACGAATTCGAATTCTAATCTCAAGAATTGCTATATTATTGCTTGGTATACGGCTGATGCATTTTCTTGTTCGATTTACTTTCGGTGTTCTTCACTATTTGCTTGTATACTGTGTGTATATGTTAGAAAGTCCACAAAACCACCAAGCTCAGGGTGGTATTCGATGCTTCTCGGGTCACCAACAATGGACCATCTCTTAGCGATCACCTGATTGTTGGACCGTTCTTGCAGTCGGATCTCATTTCAATATTGACTCGGTTTCGCAAGCATTCTATAGCTTTTGCCTCAGATATGGCCAAGATGTTTCGCCAAATTCGAGTCCAGCCTGGTCACGCCGACTTCCAACGAATTATTTGGCGAGACAACCCAGAGGAGGAATAGTACCAAACGTTCAAGCTGCTAACGCCCCTGCGCTGTTCCTAGCAAAGCGTTGTTTGGTCCAGATTGCCGACGAGATCAAGCAATCGTATCCGGAAGGGGCGCGAATCATCAAAGAGAACTTTTATATGAACGATTGTATATCCAGAGCACAGTACATGGAAAGGGCAATTCAGTTGGTCGGTCAGCTGACGAAAGCTTTTAAGAGCGGGGGGTTTCGCAACATAAGTGGAAATCAAATTGCAACAAATTATTGAAGTGGTTGTCGTCTGATTCACCAGGTTCTGAAAAAGTATACCAGTTCATCACGAACGAGGGAACGAAGCTACTTGCAGTGAATTGGCATCCCAGGGCAGACTATTTGGGCTACATGGTAGTGAAGAATCCGAAGGTCTCAACGCTCATGAAGAGGAAGGTCCTGTGACACGTCTCCAAGCTTTATGATCCATTAGGCTTGGCCGGTCCAGTGGTGGTGCAAGCCAAGCTGATAATGCGGAAACTGTGGCTTAAAGGTTCGATTGGGATGCCCTCGGGATAAAGAGACTCGTGGAGACTGGAAGGAATAATTCGAGGGATTACCGGCGCTGGAGTCGGTAAATATCCCACATTGGTTGGGACATCCGAAGTTGCTTTAGTTACATGGGATTTCGGACGCGAGCGAGAAGGCGTACGGAGCGACGCTCGACCCCAGATTTGAGGAGAAAGGGGCTCCCCAGGTGCGTGTCATTATGGCAAAGCCCAAGGTGGCCCCAGTTAAGCAGGTGTCCCTCCCAAAGCTCGAGTTATGTGGCACCCATCTCTTGGCTCGACTCTTTTCGTTCGTGAGGAAGACGCTTCAAGTTAGCGAGGTTCAATGCTTCGCATATATGGATTCCACTATAGTGCTGTAATGGCTATCGGATCATCCCAGGCAGTAGAAGACATTCATCCCGAATCGTATGTCGCACATTTCGGAAATGTTGCGAAGAAACCACTGGCATCATGTACCGACTGTTTCAAATCCAGCGGATTGCCTGTCAAGGGGGCTAACCGCAAGGGAGTTCGCCGGAGCAGATCTGTGGTGACGAGGACCCGCGTTTATTCGAAACAAGGATATTGCCCCGAATGCTCATTTACCAAATCCGAGGGGCGGCGCCGGAACACCAGTAGATTTCGAGGAGCAAAAGGAATCATGCTTCGTAAGAGGATCCGTCCATAACTAGGAAATTTTCCGGCTTTACTCGAACGGTGCGAACAGTGGCTTGGCTGAAGCGGTTCATCGACAACAGTAGCTGAAGGGGGACGACAAGCCAGCCAGGCGGTCGGGCGTTCTCGATGCTAAGGAATTGAGGATGGTCACACGCATCGTATTGAAAGCGGGTCAGACTGAATCGTCCGAGACGGACCTGGCGGCCATTCGAGCAGTGAAAAAACTGTCAAAAAGAAGTGAATCGGTTGCGCTCGACCCAGTTATCGATGACCAAGGTATCCTTAGAGTGGGCGGAAGACTGGATGCAGCAAAAATGTAATACGAACGCCGACATCCACCAATCTTACATCAGGAACATCACCTTGCAAGGATCACAGTAAGGGACTTGCACTTGAAGCTGATACACGCTGGAAGCCGGTTACTGCTCGCCGTAGTGATCTCTCCGTACTGGATCATGGGAAGTCGAGGACTTTTCTGTGGGGTAATCGCTGAATGCACGGTTTGCGTTCGTCATAACGGACGAGTGCTATCTCAACAGATGGTGGCATTGTCCGCCAGTAGGATTAATCCCACATGGTCATTTAGTAACACCGGCGTTGATTATGGAGATCCTATCACTCTCGGACATAGAGAGGACGCGGCGGAAGGTGAGTCAAAGACTGCATCCGTCTCTTGGTATGCTTGGCAACCAAGGTAATACAGCTGTCCAGCGATGTTTTCCGGGCAGCATTGAAGAGATCCCTCGCGTGCGGGGGTTTTTGTCAGACCCTATGGAGTGAAAAAGCCGCAAATTTTATTGGAGCATATCGCGAACTGCAAGAAGTTTATGAGCGTATAAACCGGAGAACTACCTGGGACCGTGAAGTATCATCTTAAGCGAGTTATGGGAATTGCTTTATTTACTACCGTATTGGCTCAGATCGAGGCTTGTGTGAATTCCCAGCCGCTGTTTATCCTGCCAACGGAGCCTGGCGACCCCCAAGTATTAACCTCCAGTTATTTCTTAGTTCGGGGGGCGACTATGAGCGTTCTGGAAGTCGATCTTGGAGATACAACGATCGCCTGGCGGTGCAGGTGGAAGTACTTACAGGTATTACATCGAGCATTTTGATCCCGGTGGAAGAACGAATACCTCCATACGCCGCAGGCTCGCAACAAATGGTATCATCCGGAACCAAACCAAAAAAATTCGGTCGTACTGCTTCTGAAGGACGAGCAATTATCTCTTAAAATATTGGCCCATCGAAATGGTTGTCGAGCTTCATCCTAGCAGAGATGACAAGGTCCGAGTGGCTACTGTGAAGGTTCAGGGGGGCACACTTAAGCGACCCGTCACGAACTTGGTTCTACTTCCGGTTGCTCAGGATGTGGCAGTTGAACCGACATTTCAAGGTCGGCGGAATATTGGAGCAAAACACAACTGCCGCCTGGCGGACTGAAGATCGGCTATTTATGCCGATTGCTCTCGTTATTCTATGAGGAATATGGGAACGGGAAAACGGGGACACAAACCAGGATATAAGCGGCGGCAATTGGAGTGTTAACGGGGGTACGCATTTAATCAATAAATTGAAATAAAAATAATATTTTTAAAACGAATAAACCTAATTTATTCAACTGTGTTGCATTTGTTCCGTTAATCGTTCTTTTCTTTTGCGTTGGATTTATCGCTTTTTTTTTTGTATGGAACAATTTGACTCAAACCTAGGGGGGCAGATAAAATTATGAAACGTGAATATCAGCAGGGCCATAAGTTCCGGAGGAGTACGTGTCAATCTTGCGAGTTCTAAAAGCTCATGTCAGATCCCTCAAAGAAATAGGAAAAACAGATTGAGTATGAACGCAAAACGTGAGAATATGTTTATGCGGCAGTGAAATTTCGAATACCACGCTCATAATTACGGTGGTGAAAAGGAATAAAACAAAACAATGCATAAGATAAGAACAAATCACAAGCTTATCGCACACGATTTCTGAACTACTACACCTTCATATGGGAAAGGCTTGAAAAATACGGTGGTCCAACACGATCACCGATCACTAAACAAACAAGATGGTTAACAATTATACACCTGAACTCGGATGTCCTTCCAGGAAAATGAATCCCATCGACTGGTTTGGATCAATATTTGTTACGATCAATCTTCCCTTCCTCTCCCATTGGGACACGATACTATTACCAATCAAGGGTGTTATCGTTAAAACGAATCTCACTTTAGGAGGAAGGTAAAAAAGGCACCAGGTAGAAAAGAACACGATAGAAGGGACACTTGTTTGTGGATTAATTAAAATTCATTGGGCGTGTTAAATGCCACTGTGTGATGCTCACGGGAACTCAAAAAGCCAGGATGCCTAGGCACGCATTACAACATCCCCCTTCCTTACCTGGTTTGTTTATAGTTTGTTTTACTGCGGATCAATTTCTGTCGTGTCATGATTTATGAGGAGAGTGTGTCCTCTTCTGTTTATGCTGTAGTGTTTGGGACTTATGACGATTGTTAGATGGCATTCGGGCGCAACAGAAGTTTACTGGAATAATGATTAGTTTCAGGGAAAATATCGACAGCACATGCTGCATATTTAATTAATTTGACTAGGTGTCGTATATATTGAATGCAAATTTCTGACCAAATTGAATGCGCTCCATGGGCGTGACGATAAAGCAACAACGTCACCATCTCCTGGTAGCGAATTGGTGTGGCAGTTAACACTCATATGGCGATATCGCATTTGAACCTCGATAACCCCACTTCTCCTTGCATGGAACGCCTTATCTTTAGCAATTTGCTTTTAGTCCAATAATTTCCACTTTGACCGCAAGTTATCTAAAGTTATCTTTAACAATTCGTTTGGAATTTGAAATTTTATGGCACATTTTCCTCTTCCTCTGCGCGCAATATCGCAATCCTCAAGAGATAACGAGAAAAAAATTCGCATACAAGTCTGACTTTACTCAGAATTCAAAAGCAAGAAAAATACTTCTGAATGCACTTGGCCTGGCATTAATCTCTTGACCAACGCAGTTGGCCCTCGCCAACTCGTTTAGTCAACAGATTATATTTTGCGATAAGCAAAAGGCATACTCAGGGCGAATGTAGTAGTTGTATGGAGATTGCGACGGTCGCGTATTTGATCTTCCCCGATTATCCATGATTGATAAAGTTGTTAAGTATCTTAATTTAATGGAGGAAGCCTGTGGCGTCAAGATATGCAGCGAGTTGGATGGCACTAACGGAGAAATTATAATAAATTTAACGCATCTCGACTGCTTGTCAAGCAACAAGCCGCAGGTTGCCACTTTAGGATGCAAGCCTACAAAACACCTTGAACCTGTCTTGTTTGGCATGGCATTCCTCTGAAGTTTCCTAAGAAGACAGACATCACGCCTATGCACAACTGGACAAACTGAATGTCATTGTCAATGGGGTATTGAAGAGGGCTAATCGTTGCCAATCCTAGTGAATGTATCTCTGGCTTTCTGATCACTCTTCAGCTACAACCTCCACAGACCACGCATATAATTGATTTTCTTATCTCTGTCGACCCCAGCGGTATCCTCCACATACCGTCGGACAACTCCGCGTTCCATTAATAGATTTAATGGTCGACGATGCCACAGACCGTAAAGTCTTGTCTATGTAATCAAATGACGTTGCGCCTATAAAAGCGGGAATTTGCATCTACTCGACTTTACAGCTCAATTAACCGATTGAAAATAATTTATTTGGAAAACGTTGCTCAGATTGGCGACATTGAAGCAGCCGTCGCGCATCCCGGGTATTATGTTCTCGAGGAACCGGCAACTCGGCTGACATTTCGTCACGGATACGTCTCGTAATTGCAGATAAATTTCTTACGCAATCGACAAAGTTGACATAATTTGGTGTCAAGAAATTCAATTCAACGCTTCGCTTGTCGTTTTGTGAAGGCTCTGTATCTTTTTTTTTTTGTTTGTTGTATAAATCGCTCAGCACAACTTTGTCTCTCTCTTCCGTCCTTTTCGGACGTTTTTTGTAATTTTGTTTTTGTTTTCCTTGTCTTTTATGGTTTTCTTTTTTAGGACTTTTTTTTAGAAAACATTTTGACAAGTTTGAGTTCCTACATGTCGGAAAAAACTAAAAGCACCTCGATGAGGGGAATATCCGATTGCATGTTCTTCAAAAATTCAATAAAAAAAGAAGACAACGCACAAAGGGAACGATAAATTTGAAAGAAGCCATCAGATGAATCGGTCACAACATTCAATTGGAAATTTGACACCTTACGCATGCAATTTGCTTGATAGAACGATTGGTTCTGATGCAACACCTGCATCTGATATCACCACACAACGATCGTAACACTGCGGGAGATTTATTCGTTGCGTTACTCGACCAGAAACAATAATCTGAAAAAAAAATCCTAAGGAAACGGAAAATAAAAAAATAAAACTTATTTTATTTTATTTCATGACGGTCGACAGTTTTTGGGTAGAAATTCAGGTATTTCAGTAATTCCACTCGACACCTTTCAATATATCGTCAGTGATTATGGCAGATTATCCCCCCGAAGATCTCAGTGGACGGCAAGCAGTCTTTTGGGTGTTTTTAAATATTTTGTCATAATGAATTGCCGTTTGGAGAATTCATGTACTTGATACAACACAAAAGACGGATTACGACACTTGCACATTGAATGGCGGTGAATTTGAAATTTCACTTCTCACAGTCATGCCTTTCGGGCAGAGCATTGAAATATAATCCCCCATTGACATACTCAAAGGTGTTTGACAATTCATTTGTGGGCGATCACTGATAATTACGAAGCAGACAATTGATGCAATGAAGTGTTATCCTTCATTTAACAGGTAAGTTAGATTTGTAGCACTTTCATGTCGCCATGGCATTCTTTGGTTCGGGAAAAATGAAACTTACTATTTTATTGCTAGATGTCCGTAGTAATATATGTAAAGAATTGAGAAAAATTTAGATTTCTGCTCATTACAAACGCGGTATTACGTACTAAAAAAACCCTTGACAGTTTTTAATTGTAGGACTCAATTGTTGGTTATAGGGCAAAATATTGAACTTATCAAAATAAGAAATCCGTTATTCTTTCTGTAGATAGTTATAAAGACATATGTTTCAAAAAATATTGAATAAAAAATCCAGACGTTCCCTACCAAAAAAGAAATCCTTGACAGTTTTGTAATTGCTGGATTCAGTTGTTGATTATAGGGCAAAATATTGAACTTAACAAAATAAGAAATCCGTTATTCTTTCGGTAGATGGTTGTAAAGACATATGTGTCATTATTATTTTATTATTATTTATTGGCCTGTAGGAACCCAGAAGTTCATGACCTCACGGACCCGGCTCCGCCGTTGTTCCCTGTCCTGTGCGCTCTCCTTGCACGTTCGACCATCCGATCCGATCTCCTCGAGGTCCAATCTAACATTGTCCTCCCATTTCCGTCGCGGCCGCCCTGTCGGTCTCTTTCCCGTTAGTTTACCGTCAAGAATTCTATGCACAATCCCATCGTTGCCCATTCGCGCCATACGTCCGGCCCATCTTAATCTTCGCGACTTGATTACTCACTATTGTAGGTTTGCGGTATAGCTCTTCGAATTCGTGGTTGTGGAGTGTCCTCCATTGTCCTGACTCCTCGTCATATTTACTGCCTAATATACCCCTTAAAACTTTATTCCCGAATACGCGGAATTTGTTCTCTTCCCGTTTTGTGAGAGCCCATGTTTCGCATCCGTATAGAGCAATCGGCATGATTATGGTTCTATAGACACGGAGCTTTATATTCCGTGATAGCAGTTTGGATTTCAACAGTTTACTGGCTGTATGCCAACTAGCGTTGCCGATGTGTAGTCTTTTGTTAATTTCCTTCGATGTTTCGTTTCTGGTCGTCAGTATCGTTCCCAGATATTTAAATTCTTTGACATTTTCAAATATCTTGCCCCTGAAGTTTATATGTGTTCTCTGAGGTCCACCTGCTCTCGCCGTAATCATGTATTTTGTTTTGTCTTCATTTATTTCTAAGCCCACCTCTTCTGCCGCTTGCATGATGATTTCACAGTTTTTACTAACAGGTTCGTGATTATCGCCCAGAACGGCGATGTCATCCGTATACGCGAGCACTTGTGTGACCCCGTTCAGGGATGATCCGGCCGTGCTGTCGTCTTGTACCTTTCTGATAACATACTCGAGGACAAGGTTAAAAAGGCATGGTGAGAGGCCATCCCCCTGTTTTAGTCCGTCCCGGATTTCAAATGGTTCTGAGAGGTGGTTTTCTATTCTAACTCGCCCTTTGTTTCCGTTCATGCAAATTTGAATGAGGGCGGCATATTTTTTCAGGTTCCCTCGCTCAACCACAATGTGGAAGAGTCTTTGCCTTGCGACTGAGTGGTAGACTTTTTTGAAGTCAACGAACAGTAGAACTTCTTTTCCAGTTGCCTTATTGTGAACTTTTGGTCGCTTGTTGACCGGTTACGACGGAATACGCATTGGTAGTGTCCCAATATTTCTTCTGCGTCCGGTTTGATTCTCGCTAGTATGACATTTGGTAATATTTTGTATGTGATTGGGAGCAATGATATTCCTCTGTAGTTTTCGCAGTCAGATCTGTCGCCTTTTTTGAAAATGGGGATGACTATTGCGGTTTTCCATTCTTCCGGAATGACTTCCTTGTCCCATATTTTTTTAACCAGTTGGTGGATCTTTCGAGCGGTTGCCTCTCCTCCATGCTTCAAAAGCTCTGCCAGTATGCAATCGACTCCGGGAGCCTTGTTATTTTTCAGTCGATTTATCGCATCTACAACTTCGTCGAAAGAGGGCTCTGGGATCTTGGGCTCGGATGTATGTACGCCTGGTGCGTTTATTTGTGGTTGATGGGTGCGCACATTGAGCAGGTTTTCAAAGTACTGCTTCCATCTTGTCACGATATTGTTTGTTTCTGTAACCAGACAGCCGTTTGTGTCTCGAATTATTTTGGCTCTCCCTCGGTAGCCATTTCTAATTGAATTTATGCCGGCATACATACCTCTGCTGTTCTTTTCTCTAGCATTTTTTAGGATTTCTCCGATCCAAGTTTTATCCCATTCGCGTTTTTTGCGTTTAAAAAGTCTCGTCTCTTTCCGAATTGTCGCGTATCTTCCTGCGTTGACTTCATCATATCCTTCTAAGTGGATTACTCTGAGGCGTTACCGTTCTTCGATCTTCGCCCTGCACTCATCGTCAAGCCAAGGTTTGGACTTAATTGTTTTCTTAATTCCTAATACCTTTTGGGCTGTTTGTTCGATTGTGTCTCTGATCGATGCCCATTTAGTGCCCAGATTATTAGTTTCCTCTTCCCCACTACTCCCATTGTCTAGGATGCTAAATCTACTCGTTATTTCCTCTTGATATTCAGCCCTTTTGCGTAGGTCTTTTAGTTTATCAATGTCGAACTTTTTGCTTGTCTCCTGTGATTGCCCATGTGGGTTTGCTGCGAGCCGACTTCTAATTTTGCCCATCACTAGAAGATGATCGGAGTCGCAATCTGCTCCTCTATATGATCTTACGTCAAGGATATTCGAGTGGTGTCTTTTATCGATGAGGAAGTGATCTATGTGGTTACGCGTTACGCCGTCGGGTGATATCCATGTGGCTTTATGGATTTGCTTGTGCTTGAACATCGTGTTTTTCACTACTAATCTTCTGACGCTGCGAACGTGATAATTCGAATACCATTATCATTTGAAACGTCATGTAGGCTTTCTTGAGCTATTGTTGGTTGGAAAATATCTTCCTTTCCAATTTTTGCATTGAGGTCGCTGAGGAGGATTTTAACATCGAATGATGAGATCCCATCAAATACTTCCTCTAGGGTCTCGTAGAATGTGTCCTTCGTTTCTTCGTCGGTAGATTCTGTTGGGGCGTGTACGTTTATAAATACATTATTGTACCATGGTCCCTGTGTTTTTAGCACCGACATTCGGTCATTAAAAAATTGCACATCTTTTACATGGGGCGTAATCTTTTTGCTTATGATGAAGACAATTCCGAAGTTATGTGTATCGGTACCTCTACACGCCAGTGTAAACCCATTGGTTTCGATTACTTGATGTGGGAGTCGTCCTTCCTGAAGCGCGACGATGTCCATTTCATATTGTTTCGCGGTTTCTACGGCCGTCTGTATCGCGCCTGGTTTATATAATGTTCGAACGTTCCACGTGCCGACGCGTATATCCCCCATTTTCCGTTTTTCTCTACGTCTTCTTTTTGCCGACTCGGTGTTTTCTTGATGATTTTTTCCCTTATGGTAGTGTCGGCTCATCACACCTTCGCCTACCGGGTGGTTGTAAAGACATATATGTCAAAAAGTATTGTTACGTAATTTCGATTTTACGTTGATCGACTTCCTCGGTTCGATCTCTGGATTGTGTATATCGACATGAAATTCCAAATTTGTTCTTTTTACTTCTCTAGCTTCATCATTTTCTTTACTACTTTTCACGCTTGTTAGTTTTTCCAAATCCCATTATTGACTGACAGTTATTATTCCGCTGTCAGTTTGCCTGTTTCTCTATGTCGTCTATCTCGCGCTAGATGTCGTGTTTAAATCCTTGCCTGCTATTCACTTCGGTTGTAAATTCGTCACAGTATTGAGTAAAAAATTCAGACTTGTACTCGCCGGGAAAATGGCAATCCTTACTAAGAAAATCCTTAATCAAGAAAGGAGATTGTTAGATTCAGTTGTTGATTGTAAAGTGTAAAATATGGAACTTAAGGAAGAAAAAACTCGGTTTATTTTACAACTTTGTTTTGATAAAGACGAAAATGGATCCAAGATAGCTAAAATTGTGAACGGTGTTTATGGTCTCAATAATGAGATAACCAATTACACGCGCTTTTTATTCAGTTTTGGTTTCAGCGACTCGGGTTCGATATTTGCATCTTTTTTTACACTAACGCGCGCACAAAAGGGTATTTTTAAGTACCCCTAAATGTCACAGCACGGTCCGGGTGGATAGAGAGGAAGTGGATAAGGAAAGGAGGTGACAATGTATATGGGTCTTTAATACCTGGAAATCACAACGGCGAAGAAACACATGATCAGGAGAGGATTCCACATTCGTGTGGTTCGGCTAAAGAATGACTATCTATGTGTATTTGTGCGGCTCAAGTTCACTTTCAATGTGAACTAATGCGCATTCACAGATTGACAGGTATCGTGGGAAAATGTCTGAAGGGGCGGAACACATTCAGCAAGTTCAGTTGAGCAACGAATGTGGAAATACCTATAGAAAAGAAATAGGCATGATACTGTGGCGGTTCCGAAAACGACCAATTACCCCCAAGCTTCCTGTGCTGAAGCCCCTCAAATTCCATTGTTTCATAATTGCTAATTGCTGCTAATTACATTTAGCACCTGTAAAAAGAATTTCACATACAAGGGCATTTTTCCTTGCATCAACTCATCGGCAAAAAATGTTCCCAACAAAGAAATCTTAGCATTCATAATCCAATGCATCACTAGAATTCCAAGGAAAACTATTCCGGCACCATTGTTTGCCAAGCAATTTTGTCCCTCATGTGCACCCTAATATTCCCACATGCACATATCTTGCAGACCCTTTGTCCAAGGGACGAAAGCAAATACACGCATCTAGCGTCTAGTGCCATGAACTGAATTCCTTGGCATGTAAACATGCATAAAAATTCGATCCCTTTTCATACACATTGGCTGGCGACCTTTTTTCCCAACAATAAACAATCCAAGTAGATGCGTGTAATTAGTGCAATCGACGCTGAAGCGAATTTCCCTAACTCGCACCAAGTGCAAACAAAGAACGCCGTTCCACCATAGGCTTCCTGGCGATACCATACACAATCCATATCGTTTGTGGTGTTTACTTTCCGACTCGGTTGTCGGAAAAGGCGAACGACACGAGCTAGAATTAAACATGCAAAACGAATCATACGAAAACGAAAACTTTATTACAACGAAAACGAAACGATTCATACGATACAATACGATTCACAAAACGAAACAAAATTCTAATCATTTGCATAATGCAAACTGACAAATAATAACAACAGAAACTATGACAACACAAAAACTAATAACAAACGAATAACGAAAAAGGCAAGTGCTGCCAAACATGCAATTTAATTATAAATTATAGCAATGAATAACAAAACATATTAATAAGAATGAATATAACTAGACTAATTAATAACAAAGATACTGAATAACAAGAAAACAAGAAAACA
The DNA here is from genome assembly GCA_963931805.1 of Microdon myrmicae. NCBI lineage: Eukaryota > Metazoa > Arthropoda > Insecta > Diptera > Syrphidae > Microdon > Microdon myrmicae. The sequence continues at coordinate 78,664,502 of OZ007501.1, read as the reverse complement.
AATATAATATTAATGGCGTGAACGTATTAGTTCACGCACGACGCGACATGTGGTATCCTAAACGCAGTTTTCATTTAATGAGTGGCTGCTATTTATCCAGCTGACCCTCATTATCGAACGATGCATAAGTCGCTTTTCCCTTTGTATTGTAATTGCTCTGAATCCATCCCTCATGACCTCGATGCATCACCAAATACAAACCCATTAGCATCCCACGAAATTCGATTTGTTTGTTTCAACGAATACACATCTCCTGGACGCACATTATGCCCCTTCTTGGTGGTTCAGATTCGTTGTCATGGTGTGTTCCATGAAAGAACCCATGTACACACATACATGTGTACTACCAACGATCTTCACGCCAAACGATTGAATATCGTTAAGTCGTATTCCAACTACCGATTCGAACGGTTCGTCTTCCGCCCCCCGTTTCGCACCACGGGGACGCGTACATTCAGAAGTCTCCATTTAACGTGTCGGAGTGCAGTTGCGTGCGTAAATCAGTTTTACCTATTAATTACCCTTTTCATGTGTGCGCCTTTGCCAAGTCGGGAGTCGACCATCAGTGTTCTAATGTATGTTTACGTCGAACTTTACTCGACAAAAATAAATTTTTGCGGGACATGTCGTTTAATCCCAGTTTGTGTTAAGAAATAAAATAATAAAGAACTCATTCAACTAATAAAAAATATACAGTGCGTTTCATTCACTTTTGCTTCGGTGCCATCTGTGTGTTTTGTTTCACAGCCTGGGAACAATGTCACCGAACAGCTTCTCTTCTCTTGGTTTTGTTTCGGCGAATTTTATAGTGACGGTGGCGGAAGAAGGGAATCAGCTCCGTGCGCCGGTGCAACATACTTCTTCCCCCCACAATACGTTGTCCTTATGTTCTAACGACGGAATTAAACGACGTACAGCTGAGTCTGTGGGGGTTCTCTATATCACGTTGAAAACCAATCCACAATTCTAACCACAATTTTACCCACAATTCCACCCACAATTCTACCCACAAATGTCAACCCCAACTCCTTACGTTCACCTGCAGTTACCTACAAACATTCCCCATTCCAAGGGTCCCATAACGTGCATTCAATGCATTTCCAGAACAATTCCGAAGTTCGTTCATGCATTTACTGCATCACCATAGGGCATCATACAAATTCCCCGAAATCGAAATATCATTTGTGCATATGTTGCATCACCATAATTCTCTGAAGAAAAAAACATAACATGCAACATACATCGGGAAGCCGATCGGCGCTTGTTGGCCGACTTATCCTACCACACACGTGCGCAGCACATTTCCCTGACTTATTTACAGTCACCCCAGCTTTTGTCCAAACGACAAAACTAGTCCACGCATCGCGCGACTAGCCGCCGAGAAACAAATTCTTCTGCATGTGAACGTGCACACAGGGAGTTCAACCCTTTCCTTCGGCATCGACATCGTTATGCGTGTATCCCATCTCAGTGTGGCACAAGTTTCGCTGATGGCGAGCAGCCTGTTTTACGCAGCTACAGGCACATCACAATGATGCCCCCTTGACTTGTTGCCTTTTTCTCGTTTTCGTTTTCGTTTGCCGATGACCTGGCAACACGAGCAACCACGCATCCTCGCCGTGATCAACTCAGAGAGATCCTCTCTGATTGGTCACCGCAAGAGAAACTTCATGTTTCTCGCGAGTACCGAAACCCACCCTTAGCGGACGACTGACTCTGTATGAGTCATTTTTATAAGGAGTCGCGTTTCATCTTCTGACCAACACACACGGGTCGTAAGTCAGTTACCGTCGAGTGTCGAACGGATAACCAAAAGTAAATTATCAATGTAATCGTTTGGAGAAATAATTTAAACAGTTCGAAGTGAATTACCGGTGTAGCTTAACCTTTATTGCCAAACAAAATTTGGCTTTTATTTTAGTGCCAAATTCAAGTGAATTAACAAACCTTGTATCAAGGAACCGAACAAGCTATAGGATAGATTGAGTTCAATTGTTCTGTGGTTGCATATTATGTTGTAGTAGTCTCTATTGATTCTTCAAGAATTTTAAAATAGTTAACCGAAGCTCGATAATTGTCTAACATTTAAATTTAAAAAGGAAGAGTTAATAAATAAAAAAAACATTTTTTTTTAATTTTATTTGCTTCTGGTGTGTACGGCTCGCGGAGTTACAAGTGCAAACACAGTGGAGCTTTTAGTGAATCCGTGCCCTTGCCGGCACACAACTGAAAGAAAAGAAGTCATCCACCACCTCACAACACACAACATCTGCATCCATTCATATACCCCAACAAGCCCCCCAAAAGTTTCACTGCTGGTTTTTGCATCCTGTCGAGTACGTGCAGTTTTGGATACGCCGGACCAAATATGGGGGTTGAACTCCATTTTTGGATGAATATACGCCTTGTAAATAATGGCCAGGTTGGATGGAGTGGAGTATCTTTTGCATCTCCTAAGGAAGCCCATACATTTGGCTGTACTTTCCGCAGCTTCAAATATGTGTTCATTCCAATTAAGAGTCGAATTAATTAGAGTACCGAGGATCGACAGTTCCTTGGCTACATCGATGCAAGTGTTGTTCATCGACAGTATATTTACTTTGGGATTCGCGTTTGGCGACAAGAGAGAGCACTGAGTTTTTAATACACTGAATTTCACTCGTTTAAATAATCCCCATTGATATATCTTTGGCGCATGGCTAATAACCTTGCCCGGAAAAGCAAATTATTATGGAAAATTTAACAAGCCTTCGACTTGTTAAATAAGGCCAAGACCAGATCCCGGTTGTAGTGCCGATAATGAGGATGATTGATATATCTTGCTGTCGGAATTCATCAGCATAAACTGCTGGTTGGTATTGGCGTTCGAAGAGTTTGGTCGGGAGTGTTCATATGAGTATGAGAAACACAACGTGCTATCATCAGCAAAAGAGTGAATTGGGCTGTGGCTAATTGACAACAGAAAATATATAAAGACGAGGAAGAGAATGGGTTAAAGTACCGAACCCTGGGAACACGTGCATTAATTTGATGAGAGGCAGATTTGACCCAACAAGAACCACTTGAATTGAACGACCAGAAAGATAGTCTATTATCCACTGAATAAGTCCACCCGATCGGAATGCAATTTTGACAAAAGGACTGGATGCCAAACTCTATGGAAGGCTTTTGAAATATCCAATGCGACTACCTTGCTTTCGCGGAGGTAGTGGATGGGATGGCTCCAGTTTTCGGAAAGGTACGCCATCAGTTCTTCTGTAGACCTATTGCTACGAAAGCCATATTGGCATTCATTGAGGAGCCATCAGCCATACATCCGAAATATAGTCGAAAATTTCTCCCGACGATATCGCGGAATGTACAGCGTGAGCGGGTGTATCTCACCTTGGGACCAACTACCACTTAATGCAACATTTTCTCAAACTGGCCCATCAGCCAAGCTCCGAAAGACGGCCATGGATTTCTCCCGACCATTTCACGCAGCCTATAGCTTGATGGGGTGATATTGCACCGGGCGATAGGGCGTTGGGACCCCATCTACCCCTCGGTGTTTAGTTGCATCTTACGACAAGTCATGCTCTAGTCACAGGGCCAAAACTTACTGGAACCACTATCCTTTTTTTTTCGTTATCCGAACGGACACGAATTTTAGAACGTATTTCTACAAATCCTTCAGACAATATTTACTCGATAGCATACAGAGGCAAGCAATCAGCTTGATTGAGAATATAGTACTAACATCAACGCCAAAATTATCGTTATAACGACTACCCGTGGCGGGCACTCTGTACCCCTTGTACAGATAGTATATTTGCGTCCCGAAAAACGAGCACTCATTATTTAAAAATATTATTTCAGTAGTAAAACTAGAGAGAAATATAAAATTGAAATCAAGTAGGCAGCGAAAACGACTCATTTTGAAAATCAGTGAAAGAAAATCTAATTCGTAATTTGGAGAAAATAAGAATCAGAACATCCTGGTAAGCAATCGAATTTTTGAATTCTTTGTCAAATAATATTAAAAATACGACCACCTCACATAAGCAATAGCAAATCAGCCTAGAAGAACATTATGCCCATCTAAAGTGAAAAGACATCATTTACCAACCTGATAAGTAATCCGACAAATAAACCAGCCGCAGAATTTAAAGGTAAATTAAATTATATCTAACTAATATCCGAATAAATTATTTATTAAATTAAAGGGATGAATTAAAAATACAATAAAAGTATATCAAGATAAGAAGTGGGATTAAAAACATATTAAATAAAAATGAAAATAAAAACAGCAAAGAAAACTCAAGGAAATAAAAGAATTTAAAAGGGGTCAGGAACGTATCGAAAATGAAAGTCATGATCGACTCCAAGGGACAAGTCGTACAGATCACAGCATCCGTGCCGTTCGAGAGCTTATTGAAGGTAATGAATTCAACACTTCCATAGTATACCCATTTCTTATGAGATTTCTCCCACAGTTAAGCGGCGTTCAGTTTCAATAAGCACTCAAACGGAAGGGATGTTGTAATCTAGACGAGTTGTCCATTGGCGTCGATCGTGACTCTCGTGTTCGATACGTTCGCGCCCAGTTTTAAATTCTCTGGCCCACGTATACAAACGCTTCTGAGACAATGACAACAGACGTATATACCTCTTGCTCGCGCATGACTGTACTGAGTACAGCCAAGCCGGTTTCCTTACTCTTCATAAACCAAACAACAGTAACGCACAATATTATCTGGTCCGTAACATTGCCGTTTATATATATGATTCACCCTCGTAGAATTCAAAAAGAAGTAATAAATTATAATAGTATGTAAAAAAAAAAATAATATAAATAAATGTCAATGGTATTTATAAATAGTAATAGCATCTTTATTTACCAGCGATACCTTTGCATTTCGATGGGTACCGTTCCTTGGAGATCCGTGATGTCAATCAAGGGGATTCGATTTATTTGCACCATATAGTTATTTTATAGATTCCAATTTGAAATGCATCTCTCAGCGACGCCTATAACTCTTTATGAAGGCTCGTTTGGGTACAGAACACATGTTCTCCAGACCTAATCTAAACCATGAGTATTTTGACACGTTTATAATTTTAGGGTAATTTTCTTATAATACTTTACTACAATAACATTGACATCATATGGTTGAGGCTCGTTCTGAGGAATTCTGTTAAATTTCGTTGTTGTGGGCTTTGGCATTTCTTCGCATCCTTTGCGCGGTCGGAACTGTGCTTTGGAGACTCGGACGCTAAAGCATGTACGGAGTCGGTCACGGAGATTATAGTTCTCGATATGGAGCTCTACACTTCGCATTCCGTGAAATGAAGTTTATCTGTTAAACCTTGGTTTGAAAAAAAATGCGAGCAGATTACAGGGGTAAAAAAATAGAGTTTTTAAACAACGGCGCTCAATTCCCCCCGAGGTGAACAGAACGAATTTTGGTATCGCGAAGAAGCCCTACAACCACAGAAAGACTAATAAACCTCTTGAGTGCACAACTGGTTCGCGTCGCTCTGGCAGTAATGTTTCCCACACAATTACCGGCCGATAATATTATTGTCTCTGTTATCTGAGGTGATGATAAAGGCCATCAACGCCGAGTTAATTAAGTATTTCGGGTGCAACGGACATCTGAATGATCGTCAATATGGATTCCGTGGTGGCGGTCCACGGGGGACTTTTTGACCCTTATAACCGATATATCGACATCTGCGATTGAGGGACATGGTCAAGAGCGGTCACATTGGATATCTCCAAGTCATTTATCCGCGTCTGGCATGGGGCATTGTTTAGTAAACTTCGTTCATGTGGACTTTCCCATCAGCTTTGAGACTGGACGAAGAGTTTCTTCGAAATTCAATCGATCCGGGTTGTTGTTGGTGGCGAATGTACAGATCCGAGTATCCTGTTAATTCGGGGGTGTCTCAAGGTTCTATTTTGGCTCCAACCTTGTTTTCGCTTCACATAAATAATTTGTTGGAGACAACAGATAACAGGATGTTCAGTCTCGCGGATGATAGTGTGGCGGGTCCCTTGAACCCCACCAATCATCTTCCCACTATGTAAAAACTCCCACCTAGGGCATACAAAAACCTCGAAAACAAGTACTTACCTGTTTATTGTTGAACCATAAAGCCTTAAAACGCAATAAAATCGCAATATTTGCTGATGCTAAATCCGTCAACACCACACAGGCATGTTGCTTATGGGCAATCTGGTTGCATCACCATGCAACCAACATGAACCGAACCAACCCATTGAGCATGTCTCGGATCGATTTCCATCAACTGACAGGCATCCTCCACACGTAAGAGCAATTTGGTTGCACCATCTAGCAACCAATGTTGTCAGAACAATATCCATGACATATACCCTTACGCGCCAGCCGCACACATGCAGGAAATCGTTTAGCTTTTCCTTTTGCATACATGCCTACATCGATCGGTCATCCGACCGACAAATACATGAAGGTATATGGCTGATCGCCCAAGCAAATCGAGTTCTCAAAATGGAAAATTACCATCGGGAATTCGATTACGTGACCAACATGTGCACGTTCAGCATAAATACTTAACGCAGTCGCTGATCGTGCAAACACTTCAATCCCTATGTAGAGATATTTGCATCCACGGTCCAACAATTAGTCGTTTGGTGTTAAATTGTATATATGTTTATTTTAAGTTCATACAGTTAATGACAATAAAGAGAATTTATTTACTTTGGACCGTGAGTTTCGATTCCTTTTTGTTGTTCGCCGCTAGTGGCGTAGTTGCGCACTTAATTGATTGTGAACTGGTATACCAGGACAGTTTCGTGAAACCGTACCTTGGAAGGTACATGACGAAAGACAGTGAAGAAGTAAATCTACGAAATTTACCACAATAGTACGCTTGTTTCCTCTTTTTCGAGTGACCGACCGATTAGTGCATCAACGCCGCACCAGCTGATATGTATACAGATTAACTCTCTGAATCGGAAACTGGATAAGGTCCTGCAGTGGGGAAAGGCCAATCTCGTCGGCTTCAAATCAACGAAGACACAGTATACAATATTCTCAAAGAAAAGCGGATCACCGGTTCCACAGCTGAACATGAATGGCCAGATCCTCGAATCTGGGGAAAGCTTGAAATTGCTGGGCGTCACGGTCTGTGGGAATATATCGTGGAATAAACACGTGTTGAACATCGCCAAGCCAGCCGCAATAGCACATATTCATCAGCCGCGCTCACCGGCTTATAGCCGCCCCAACCTCTTTAATTACTGCATTATTAAAGAAGTTTATTTTACAAACCACGTTCCTCATTTTAAAAGTTCCACGCTGCCATCCGTACTTAAGAAATCCTTAATATACTGAAACTGAAATAAGTTCTATTCATCACAAAGTGAATGTGAAAGAGAGAATGTCTACCTACCCTTTGTAGTGGATTGGGTCGAACTTCGATATCGGCTTTTCCACATTCCTGTTTTTGCCATTCGTCTACCCATTCTACCCTCTACCGATTTGTTTGTGTTTATTCACTTTAAGTAGCTAATAGCTATAATTTGAAAAAGCCTGACTCACACTTATCCGTTCCAGTTGATTTGTTAAGTTTTCTTTTAAATATCACTGAAGGAACAATAGTTCTTAAATCACATACTAAGTTACACCCACACGAGATCTGAATCCCATATATTTATCTCTAGCGATCGTGTACGTGACTAAGTAGGCAGTCGCATGCTTGAAAACTTAGGGGGAGGGTCTATTGTTATACCGTTGTACTGCTAATGATCACTAAACTATCTGCTCACCGATTGTCAGCTATTGATTGAGGAATCTTTGAGCTTTTGTTATTTTTAGACCACTTGGAAGATACTTCATTCAGGAATGACGGTGACGCCCGTGTTGATACAAAATTTATAGTTACTTAACTCTGGCCAAGATGTGTTGCTGATGATAGGAAATGCATAGTTCTCTTGTCGTTAACGATTGGAAAAAACATAAAGTCCCAGGATGCGGGAGAACCTTAACTGATCTATGTGGAAACATAACATGATTTAAGATCGCCAATACATTTAACACTGATAGTATACTAGACCCATAAATATAAAAATTTGTTATGTAGCTTTTGTGAGTGATATTAAACATAATAAATGTGTATTAAAAATGTTAATCATTTTCACATATAAATATTTGTTATTACGGACTGAAACACTTGAAGTCAAGACTGCTCCCGGTTGTGAAGCCAAATAGGGATGTAATTATCTGATTTTTGTATTATACTCGTAGAAGTACACCGAAGTGTCCAATGTATTATAAAAGGATTCCAAATTGTGTGCAAGATCATAATTAAAAATGCCTCCAAAACCTAATTTCATTTCGACTTAATTACAATTGTATTAAAAGAAGACTAGAGATCGTAGTTTTTAGTTGAAGTTTAGGACTAATCCAGACTGAAACATTTCCCAAGTATTATAAGAAAATTACCCTAAAATTATAAACGTGTCAAAATACTCGTGGTTTAGATTATAGTTCTGGAGAACATGTGTTCAATACCCAAACGAGCCTTCATAAAGAGTTATACGCGTCGCTGAGAGATGCACTGCAAATTGGAATCTATCAAATAACTTTGTATGGTGTAAATAAATCGAATCCCCTTGATTGACATCACGGATCTCCAAGGAACGGTACCCATCGAAATGCAAAGGTATCGCTGGTAAATAAAGATGCGGTTACTATTTATTTATAAATACCATTAACATTTATTTATATATACATTTCTTTTTTACATACTATTATAATTTATTACTTTGTTTTGAATTCTACGAGGGTATAATCATATATATAAACGGCAATGTTGCGGGCCAGATAATATTGTGCGTGACTGTTGTTTGGTTTATGAAGAGTAGGAAACCGGCTTGGCTAGTGGTCGCGTTCGACTTTGTACTCAGTACAGTCATGCGCGAGCAAGAGGTATATACGTCTGTTGTCATTGTCTCAGAATCGTTTGTATACGTGGGCCAGAGAATTTAAAAGTGGCCGCGAACGTTTCGAACACGAGAGTCACGATCGACGCAAATGGACAACTCGTCTAGATTACAACATCCCTTCCGTTTGAGTGCTTATTGAAACTGAACGCCGCTTAACTGTTCGAGAAATCTCATAACAAGTGGGTATCAGCTGTGGAAGTGTTCAATTCATTAGTTTCAATAAGCTCTCGAACGGCACGGATGCTGTGATCTGTACGACTTGTCCATTGGTGTCGATCATGACTTTCATTTTCGGTAGGTTCCCGACCACTTTTAAATTCTTTTACTTCCTTGAGTTTTCTTTGTTGTTTTTCTTATTTTTATTTAATCTGTTTTAAATTTCACTTCTTATCTTGATATACTTTTATTGTATTTTTAATTGTTCCCTTTAATTTAATAAATATTTTATTCAAATATTAGTTAGATTTAATTTGGTTTACCTTTAAATTCTGCGGCTGGTTTATTTGTCGGATTACTTATCAGGTTGGTAAATGATGTCTTTTCACTTTAGATGGGCATAATGTTCTTCTAGGCTGATTTGATATTGCTTATGTGAGCTGGTCGTATTTTTAATATTATTTGGCAAAGAATTCCTAAATTCGATTGCTTACCAGAATGTTCTGATTCTTATTTTCTCCAAATTACGAATGAGATTTTCTTTCACTGATTTTCAAAATGAGTCGTTTTCGCTGCCTACTTGATTTCAATTTTATATTTCTCTCTTCTCTCTAGTTGTACTACTGAAATAATATTTTTAAATAATGAGTGCTCGTTTTTCGGGACGAAAATGTGCTATCTGTACAAGGGGTACAGAGTGCCCGCCACGGGTAGTTGTTATAACGATAATTTTGGCGTTGATGTTAGTACTATATTCTCAATTAAGCTGATTGCTTGCCTCTGTATGCTATCGATACAATCAAGAAAGCATAACTCTAAACGTGTAAATATCTGAAGGATTTGTAGAAATACGTTCTAAAATTCGTGTCCGTTCGGATAACGAAAAAAAAAGGATAGTGGTTCCAGTAAGTTTTGGCCCTGTGACTAGAGCATGACTTGTCGTAAGAGGCAACTAAACACCGAGGGGTAGATGGGGTCCCAACGCCCTATCGCCCGGTGCAATATCACCCCATCAAGCTATACGAGGGTTGCCTTTTATATTTCGGGATTAGAGAACAAAAACAAATATTGATCATCGAAAATCACTTTATTATTTTTCAAAGTATTCCCCATGAACATCTATACACTTTTGCATGCGTTTGAACCAATTGTCGAAGCACTTTTGCCACTCTGATTGAGGTATCTCCAACACATGCATTCTGAATGCAGCAACCGCTTCTTCAGGTGTCGAAAAACGTTGACCTCTCAGTTTGTTTTTTACGTACGAGAATAAAAAGAAGTCATTCGGTGCCAAGTCAGGACTATACGGCGGATGACCCATCAAATCGATGTTTTGGGTGCTCAAAAATGCAGTTGTCGCAGCCGATGTGTGAGAGCTCGCATTGTCGTGGTGAAGAGTGATCCGTCTTCGGCGGTTGGTTTTCCTGATTTCTTGGAAGGCAACTGGCAAACAAATGGTTGTGTACCACTCAGAATTGGCTGTTCTGCGTTGCTCTAGTGGTACGGTTGCGACATGTCCAGTGTTTCCGAAAAAACAGGCGACCATTTGCTTGGAAGTGCTTCGTGCGCGAACAACTTTTGTTGGATTTGGCTCATCTTGAAACACCCAGACAGTCGACTGCTGTTTACTTTCAGGCTCATACGCGTAAATCCACGATTCATCACCTGTCACGATGTCATAGACGTGTTTCGAAGCACCGCGACCGTATTTTTTGAGCATTTCTTTCGACCAATTGACACGAGCCTTTTTTTGGGCGATTGACAAATTGTGTGGGATCCAACGCGAACAAATTTTTTTGACAGTCAAATGTTTATGCAATATTGAATGTATGCTGGTCCCACTAACGCCTAAGGTTGTCTCAATCTCACGATAGGTCACATGACGATCTTCTAATATCAGTTCGCGCACAGCATCAATGGTTTTCGGAACAACAACTGATTTTGGACGACCTTCACGAAATTCATCTTGGAGTGAACTACGACCAAGATTGAATTCACCATACCATCGATAAACACTGGTCCTTGATGGAGCTTCATCGCCAAAACTTGAATTAAGTTCATCCATGCACTGTTGCTGAGTTAATCCACGCCGAAAGTTGTAAAAAATAATCGCACGAAAATGTTGACGATTTAATTCCATTTTTGGGTCGAGATGAATCTTTTAAGTTACTGTAAACAACACAAATAGCGCCCGTATGTCAAAACGTTCTGAGAGCGTATAACCTCAAAAATGTCCAACTTTACGACAGAGCTGTCAATTGCCGGATTGCAACACTAGGGTTGCCAAATCCCGAAACATAAGAGGCAACCCTCGTAGGCTGCGTGAAATGGTCGGGAGAAATCCATGGCCGTCTTTCGGAGCTTGGCTGATGAACCGGTTCGAGAAAAGGTTGGATTAAGTGGTAGTTGGTCCCAAGGTGAGATACACCCGCTCACGCTGTACATTCCGCAATATCATCGGGAGAAATTTTCGACTATATTTCGGATGTATGGCCGATGGCCCGACTGACAAGGAAATTAGTCATGATGGCTTCTAAGATAAAGAATTCCGGAGGTAAACTAGTTTCCCATTCGGATCTCCGGGGGGCTATGTCAGGGGGAAAATCAAGCAAATATTCTAATAAATGACCGAACTTTAAGAAATTTTAGTCAAATTGTGGGTAACAGCAAACATCTCCTCTAGTCTCCGGCCCTCGTCGGTTCTGTTAGAATGTACCAACCAGCCGGAATTGTATACATTAGAATCGCCAAGGACAATCATTTCAGGAGCTGGGTAGGTGATCTGTATCCAGTCGACAGTGCGTGAAAGATGTTCGAAAAATGTCGCTGGTCGATCATCACTCGGGGAGCGGTAAAGACAACAAGGAAATTTAACAGAATTCCTCAGAACGAGCCTCAACCACATGATGTCAATGTTATTGGGTTCCAACGCCTCATCCTCTGGCAAACCAGAACGGACCGCGTGCAGACGCAGAGTCCGCCCTTAAAACAGAATCTCGAATGTAAATCGTATCCTGAGCAACGAAGAAGATATGTCGAATCAGTTGACGAATCGACCCAGGTCTCAATTAGGGCAAGGATATCAGGTTTCGCTGTTTGCAAATATTGGTGGGCGGCGTTTACATGCGTATTAGTGAAACCGATGCCCCTGATGTTACAAAATGCCATTGTCAGTCGCACGTCGATAGAACGTCGAGAACGAGGCCAATTAACCGATGACGAATTTCTTAGTTCAGTTATTTATCATAAAATTTGGATAGTGTTCCCCCTGATATAGTCCCGCGCGGAGATTCGAATGGGAAACTAGTTTACCTCCGGAATTCTTTATCTCAGAAGGTACCATCATGACTTATCTCATCATCCCATCATGACGTATCAGTCCGGGCCGTCGGCCATACATCCGAATCATAGAAGAAGATTTGTTCTGACGATATCGCGGAATGTACAACGTGGAGGGGTAGTATCTCACCTTGGGACCGACTACCATCTAAACCAACCTTTTCTCGAACCGGTCCATCGGCCAAGCTCCGAAAAGAGGCCAGGGATTTCTGCCGACCATTTCACGGAGCCTATAGCTTGATGGGGTGATATTCCACCGGGTGGCACGGCGTTGAGACCCCTTTAGTCGCCTCTTACGACAATCCGGCCTAGCTGTGAGTATGTTCTAACGCCCTACTCATAGGGTTTTCTCTTCAATACCATGCGCACCAACCCTAAGAGACACTACCGTCTTTTGTACGCCGAAAGGCATAAGACAAATAATAATGTATAATTTAAAGTGCTTGCGAAGAGCCAGTAAGTTAATGTAAGAATGATATTTGTACAATAGAAGTTAACATTTAGTCTTAAATAAGATATGTAATTGAATTGTTAAATAAATGTGGATATAAAAAAAAAAAAAAAAAAACTGGCGTCTTCACGTTTCTTCTGTCATCGACGTTTCCTTTCACTGTCGCTTGTAAATATAAATTCAGGAAAAATCGCAAAACACACTTAAGATCAACTGACATTATCGAGCACTGAAACAAATCAAATAACAGATCGCGATTAAACTTCACATCAGCAGAGGGGACAGTTGCGCCAACTTAAGGACAAAAAGAATTTTAACAATCCTTTTAAGCCGGCTTTTTAAATATTCAGTTTCCGGTTCTCGTGATCATAAACACTCGCCCCCAATAATTAGAAAGTGTGTCGAAACATTCGTCATTCTAAACTCGTTGACCAAAAAAGAGCAAATAGTGGTGAAGGAATCTAGTTTCCAGGTATAATTTAATCCTCTTCACGGCTGAATATCGCAAAAGGTCAAAGTTCAACTGCCGTCCAAAAGTCTAAAGTCAAGCTCAACGGTCGTGTCTTAAAACACAAAAAATCAAACATTGCAATGGCTGAAGGGTTTTCTGAGTGCAGTAGCAAAGTAGGTTTTATCATGCTTTTAAATATATCTACTTGATCATCATCATCATCGGCACTACAACCGGGAGCCGGTCTTGGCCTTATTTAGCAAGTCCTGTGGCTTGTTAAATTTTTCCATAATGATCTTGATCAAACGCTCTAAAAAAAACCCTCCTACGACACACAACCATTTCCGACTCCCACCCTTTAGGGTAAGAATTATTGTAAGCTGACGATACAATTTAAATGATTAGAATAATTATGACTTGTGGTAAAATAAAATAAAATATTATAACAAACAATGCGAACAATAAAGGTTAACGATCTACAAGCGTAGTAGACTATAAGCGTCGAATGTCGTGAGATGTTCTCAACTCATCAATTGTCATCAATAATCAAGTCTTGAACGATATATTAAGGGGTCACTTTGCGACTGTTGCTCTTCGTTATCCCTTCCGAAAAACAGTCATCCTTATTGATTATAAATCAATAAACGATTGGTATGTGGTTAAGCCCTCTTCCATTTAAGAGGGTTGATATGTCACAACACACGCGACATGTGATAACCAAAATACTTAAACTTAAATGATCGCCTGACAAATACTCTACAATTAGAAATCGTGCTAGATTCCTAATTGCAACCTGTATGCAACACGTGTTCAATTTCTCACGCACGGCACGCTCCAGTGCAGTAAGAATCGCACGCAATAGTCTTGAATGCTTTAGTCGTTAACTTGCCTCCTCTTATATCTCCATTACACTCCTTTGGCTTCTGTAAATAATTTATCACACGTATAGCCTTCCTCGGCAATCACACACGAGAGCTAACTAAATAACAAACTAGTCGGCCGTCCTCACGAAGGAGTGTATCGATAGGTGATATCAGAGCTTGAACCATAAATCTTGACTACAAGTCGACAACTTGCTAAAGGTTCATTGAATAGACATTTGTCAAAATGTCTTTATTCCGCCTTAAAACTGGAGCTGCTGCTGGTGATACCCGTCTGTGCCATGAATACCATTGTTACCGTCCCTACTGCTCGCATGAAGTTATAAACTGGTAACCCCGCGTGGCGGCGTCAGACATAATTACACCAGACAATTGGAATTTGATTAAATCGCAGCGGTTTATTGAAACCGTTTGAATAAGAACTATACTAAATGTGGTATGGTTGGTATCTAAATGTTTAGGTAAACAGGTTTTTTAATCCGCTCGGCGATAGAAAGCGCCCCAGGACTGGGAGTGCCTACTTTGCATTGATTACGAAGGCGACTAGCAGGTGTTCATTGGCCACGATCCTAACTGCGATATTTGTTTTAGATACGAAACTGACCGTACGCTACCACGCTAGTGTTTAATTAGGCATATCCAATAAGAATCCCATTACTAGGCAAAATACGTCAGTTAGTTCCTTTGGACCAATATCCGGGCCCGCTTTAAAAATTACCAGTAGATACAAACGTCGAACAGCTGCATGACAAACAGCAGACACTTTCGGACTTCAATAAATGATTTCATGATTTCCTCCACGACTTGTGTAACGCACCAAATACAAATGAAGGCTTTGCTATGTACAGAGCTGTCGAAAGAAATTAGAAATTCATGTCACTTGTCAAATTTTTTGGACACGTCCATAAATCCAAAACAATATTTTCTCCAAGTTGGTAAGCGACTCTTGGCAATGTTACTAATTGTGGTGTGCGGTCGATTGCCCCTCTGCTTCCGGATGGAATGGCTATTACCCTTTCGAAAGGTATTGCCATCAAAGAAATATATAAATTGTCATTCGCGCCCACTCGAGACAGACTAATTAAATTCCTCGCGGTTATTAATTTTACGTAGCCAACGCGCCGGGTCTAAACGGTCCAAACCTGTGCAACATCAGCTGTGCAAACCAATTAACATGATTAACGTACCGGCGTTTATTCTTCATCGACATTGACATTCACCACGGGTGGCAGTGCCTGCAACCGACCCCATTCCGGCCTTTCTTATTAATGATCACTATCCCGGCAAGAGTGATCTGCGCGAATAAACCGTCAAAACAAACAAAATGTCTACCTAAAACACAAGAGCACACTCACGCGGCTCAGAGGATAAAATGCAAATTACCGTCGATGCCTCTTTTAATTTGTTTCGCGCATCCACGCATTCACGCGGAGTGCTATAGGGGCGTTTTGTCTACACCACTAAACAATTGCAATCAAGGAACATGAAACAATTTTCCATTTATCGAAGACGAGATAAAAATCTTGTCCGGGGAAACCACGGTGTTTTATAGTGCCCAGCGTGTGACGGTCCTGCCCAGAATCAGTATTAAATTTCAGACAAAAATAAGATTGTTGGACGGGGATTCAAGGCAAACAAAACGTGAAGAAGGAGACTCGGAAATTTATTGTCATCGGTGGGATGTGAATGAAAGAATAACCTACAAGATCGGACATCAGGGACCACATTGATGAGAGAATGTGTTTTACTAAGCACCTAGGGGAGAAGAGAGGACCAGATTTGAAATAATATTTATCTCTGAGTGGAAAATCAGTAGGAGCAAACGGATAAGATGTTCCTTTTGGGATTTGTTGGATCTGTAAACATCATGTGTTAGCTGATAAGACCGTGAGATCCCGACGGAGCCAGTCTAGCTGTGAGTATAATTGACCCATGGACTTTATTGTGAAATCTGTCCCCGCGAAGATTTATATTGCCACTCTTACAACAAATTATGATAACGAAGAGATTATGGCATATCTTATGATTAGAAATAAGTTTTCAATCCATTGTCATGTAAATGTAGTCAATTGAAGACGATCTAATAATCTTCCTCATTTATCAATGATTTAAATACTCGTAAACACTTTATACAATTCTTAGCGAGATTGCTGATGTAACATAATTCGTGTTCAGGAAATGGACGGGCAATTCAGTCTCGATGCGATGTAGACAGTATAAATAATTATTTAGAAAAGTGCGTACATCTTTTTCTATAAATAGACTTATTATTATTATACATTTACGATGAATCTATCGTTGGCAAAGACATCACTTCAAATTTGTATCATGTCAATGATGTGTTGCTTTTCAGATATCTAGCGTTGCTATACAAAATAACTGAAACTCTCTTGAAATTCGCACAAGTGCAAGTTAACCCTTTGCACTCGGGGCCGTTTTCGCGCAGGCGAACCAGCAACTCGAGACGTTTCGTAGCGCTTTTTGGTGCATTTACTATCTCTGACATAAAATGATTACACACAAAGTAACACACAAATCTTTTATATTTTAATGTTTAATGTATCTTTACAGTTTTACGAAGATAATATCTTAAGCATTAGTCCTTGTAATTGAGCTTTGTATGGTATTTTAGAAAACAATTGCCGAGATGTATGCCCGGCTTTTCGGGACAAGTATCACAATAGTATGTAGTTTGATGTCTTTTGCCATGTTCAGTCCTTTTAGAACACACTTTGCAATCCTTCCTAACTCCTGTTAGGATGATATGCAGCTTTCCATCTAAGCGGATGTGTTCGGAACTGGAGGTTGATGTTGAAGATCGAGGACGTGTCTGACGAAAATCTGCCGTCAATTGCTGAACTAAAGTTTTCGCATACCGCAAGTGACTAAGCGGGTGTTCTTCTCTCTGTTGTTTTTATAGAGTATATATGAATTTATTGAGCACATCTCCAGACCCAAAAAAAAACAGTTTACGCCACCATTTCAATGATTTCCGTAAGAAACAGTACGTTCCGGCCAATTGATCTGCACGATCGACACCACCCATATGTTTTATATAATTTATTACATTAGGCTTCTTGACGGTAACTTCAACACCACCTCGTAACATTCTTCTCACAGAACTCATTCCTGCATTGTTCCAATTCGTCAAGCACGTGACAACCCTCTTGTCTTTCCATGATAAAACTAAGTTATTTCTTTTGCGGAATGCTAATGTTGATTTCGTACCAAATTTTGGTTTTTTTATTTGGTTTGGCAAATGCTTCCTATTCGTTAAGATTGTTCCTGTGTGGCATTTCAATTTGAACAACTCTTCAGCCAATATAAAGCTGGTGTAATGCCGATCTGTGAACATATGGTGTCCTTGGCTACCAGGCAATTTTTCCAGTAGTATCGTATAAAGATGCAGTGGTATTCTTGTTGATATCGGAAGGTCGGGCCTGATCAATTTCTCCGTGGTAAGACTTCCATAATAGGGAAGAATACCACAGATATAGCCAGTATTTGAGTCTGCCATTGTGTAGACTCTAATGACCCATTTAGTCGGGTTTTTCGGATTATATGTTATAAATGAAACCCAACCTTTGAATTTGATAGTGGACTCATCCACACCAATTTCTTCTCCCGGTGTAAAGTACCTCAAAAGTTTGGAATTGATATAATCAAGAAAGCAGCTTACTAGCTGCAAACGTGTTCTTAGACCTGCATCTGTTGTTTGGATTGTTTTTAGATGAAGCATCCAAAAAATCTGGCTGAATCTGTCTCTAGTGAATATGTTTGAATAAAAAGGAATGTAACTGACATCATTACGCGACCAGTACTCTTGCAAATTCGCCAACGGCATTGTCCCCATATTTATTATGACTCCAATAAATGCCCACATTTCTTCGGTAGTCACATTCTCCCAGTTTCGCCATATCGAGTACTGTGATAGCGTCCTGTTCTGTAACTTTCTTCTAGCGTAATTATTTGTTTCTGTAACTATTTCATTCACGAGTTCATCGGTAAAAAACAGTTTGAAAAAATCCAACGGTTCTTTCTTGTCTCCGAGTATGTGCGGTCCTACAGGAGTGTTGCCGGCTATAAACGGTATTCTCGAGGGTATTTCTTCTGATTCTGGGCAACTAACCCATTCTGAACTGTCGGATCGTGGGTCCTCTGCAGCATCACTATTACTGTCACCTTCGCTGTCTATTACTCTAATCTTTCGACTTCTTACACCTCTTACTTCATCACTATCATCATCACTGCTTCTGTTCTCTCTATCATCAAGCTCTCTGTGTATAGCTGTAATTTCCTCGTTTAGCAACTCTAAATCAAACTCATCTTCACTCGAACTTATTTCACTACTACGTTCCATGGTAATGGGGATTAGAAACTTAAACTTTTTTAGTGTTCTTGCCACGGCTGTCAAGTTCGAACTAAGGCCGAAAATACCGTCCGCTTCGTAGTTGCGTACTAATTTCAGATACGAAAGTCTTATCTCTGTTTGAAGGGACATCATGTTACACTTCATAAGATTATACAAAACGAGCATAGGAACCGCGTCGAAGAAACAAAACGTAAACAGTTACCGTCGCGGATCGAGTTACCGCAGCGAACGAAGTGGTGAGCGACAGTCACCGCTCGAGTTGTGGCATCAAACCGCGTGGTGAGTGAGACTCACCTCTCGAGTGCAAAGGGTTAATATATGCTCAAGTATATGCGGCCGCAGTCTGATGTGTCGGCCGTTTGATTCTATCCTTTTCATTGCGTGACCACGAATGACATTCTTTACTACCATCGCAAAATATTTTAATTGGACATTGACGTAATTTGAACAAATGAAAAAAAAAGTATTATATATTAATTTGAAATTTACAGACGGTAAAATTTAGTTTATTAAACTGAACATACTTTGAGGCATATCGGAGATTCGCGAAATAAAGGGAACGGCCCGAATATCGTGTTGCTCGTGCACGTACGCCAAAATATTGTAGCGACCTTAGGGTTAGCTGGATTAATTATTTTAAATGAATAAGAGCCGTTAAATCGATTTTGAATTAATATAACAATTTATTAGTCCGTTAATAACAACCGTTACTTTTACCATACACTTAACGATTTCTTGACTTATCACTTCCGTACTTATCGCGTCTTTGACTGCTTACTTTTTACTTCTTACTTATCGCTTGCTTCACTTTCCTACATATAACCTGTCCCCATGATCAGTGTGCGACGTATTTATACCGTTCCCTCATTCTGATTCGGCGTTTCGTTTCCATCCATTCCATAGCCTTGAATGTTCTACTGCTCCTAGTCTCCAGTTTTCCAGTACTTTATAGAATATTTTAGTACCTTGTTTCGAGCTTTCTGGAATATTCTAGTACTGATTGTCATATGCGTCACACTACCCTCCACCTAGATTAGTTCGTCCCGAACTAAGTTCACTGGTCCTCTGAGTTAATAAAAGTCGCCAGTCGGTCACGATGTACCACTTTCATCTTGGCGTTCGGACTTCGCTGAATCCTATAGACAACGTCGTTAATTCTTGTGAGAATCTTATACGGTCCTTCCCAATGTTGCTGCAACTTCGGCGATCTTCCTCTTTGCCGATGAGGGTTATAAAGCCAAACGTTATCGCCTGCATTAAATCCGGATGCGTTGGCTCGAACGGCGTACCTTGTTTTCATCCTGTGACTTGATACCTTGATTTGCTTTCGAACCAAATGATGAATCTCATTAAGGGGATTTCTCCATTCGGCTACGTAGTCTTCAGTCTTATCTATGGCGTCTGGAGATATTCCGAATCGCAGATCGGCTGGTAATCATATCTCCCGTCCAAATATAATTCTTGCTGGAGAATGGCCCGTCGTATCGTGATTAGCCGATCTATAGCTCATGAGAAAGGTTTGTACATATTTGTCCCAATCTCTTTGGTGATCACTTACGACCTTCGATAAATGCTCTTTCATTGTTCGGTTGAAGCTTTGGACCATTCCGTCTGACTGCGGATGTAAGGGCGTGGTCCTGGTTTTCCTTACGCCCAGTGCCGTACAGATGCCTTGAAATATCTGGGATTCGAAGTTTCGGCCTTGATCGGAATGAAGCTCACAGGGAACTCCATATCTGCTGATCCAATTATTGATAAGCTGCTCAATGACGGTTGTTGCTTCTTGGTTTGGAATTGGAAGGACTTCCACCCACTTGCTGAAGTAATCCATGATGACCAACATGTATTTGTTGTTGTTGTTGGTTTTTGGAAATGGTCCTGAGATATCAATCGCAATTCGCTCGAAATGGGGCACCCACGTTGTACTGCTTCATAGCACTCCTTAGCTTGCTGTTGGTCCTTTGGTCGCAGTGCAAGTTGTGCACTTCCTACACCAAGATTCGACATCATCTCTCATATGAAGCCAATAGAATCGCGGTCGTAATTTTGAAAGTGTCTTATTAACTCCCAGATGTCAACCGGAGGCCCCGTCGTGCATTTTTGTTAGTACATCCTTCACTTTTGATGGTGCGATTAGAATCTGCATTCGATGGGATTTTCCGTCCGCGGCTTCCCATTTACGCTTAAGAATTCCATCTTCCACCAACAAGGAATTCCATTGTGTCCAATATGCCTTAAATGTTCCACTCTTGTCGGAAATATTGTTCCAAGTTGGTCGCTCGTTCTTTTCTTTGTGTTCCAGGATTAGCGACATATCTTCATCCTGAAGTTGAGCTGCGCGTATAGCATCACTCGTCCACCCATCTAGTACTTTTACTTGTACATTTCGCAGGTCGTACGCCTCTTCTTTCTCTTCCGCTTTATGACAATGTTTACAATCTGGCTTACATGGTCTTCTTGATAGAGCATCAGCGTTATTATGCACCTTCCCTTGCTGAATTGAGCTTATCATTGATACGGGTGCACATTCTGCGGTTAACTCTCCTTTTCTTATTGCGACCGGCTCCTCGGACGCATTTAGTACTCTGACAGGTACAATGTGCTTCTTCACCTCAGGTTGGTCCGTTGATAGTCTCCTCTTATGATTAGCGCATGAACAACAATTCTCACTCGATGTTTCATTCATTCGTCGACGTTTCCTACAGTCAACAGAGATGTGGCCGACTCCGCCGCATGTCCAACACTTCATAACAGGTCTCGGGGTTCTCCGTTATACATGCCCGATTCTTTGGCAGGAACATTCCTGGACGGACATTTCTCGGACTCTATATGTACTCCTGGTAGCCAGTTTAGCAGATTCATATGCCAATGCGAACGCCAGTATTTCATTAGTCGTCTGCTTTCCTGCCAAACGAACGACCTGTTGCAAGTCCCGATCTTGGAGTGCGTTTATAAATGCATCCATTGCTACCTCGTTCAGAAATTCCTTAGTCATATTTGAATAAGACAAGTTTGCCAATCGCTCAATATCTGCCTGCAACTGTTGAAGATTTTCTCCAGGTTTCTGCGTTCTGCTCCGCAGTTGCATGCGGTAGACCTGCTGCATGTGGTTGTCTCCATACCTAGCTTCAAGGCCGTCTCTTACCGCTTGGAAATCTGTTTGCTTCTCTGCTGGTATGGTTTGTAGCGATTCTGCAGCCGCCCCGCGGAGTGACAAGATTAGTGATGTTGACTTTTGCTCATCCGACCACTTATTATAATTGGCCGCTGCGTCAAACTGACGTATAAATACGGAGAAGGGTCCCGTTCCATCGGAGGTTGGCGGTTGCATCCTTGTATCTTTGTAGTCATGTTGATTGTTAGGCGATGTCCTATTTCTCTGTCTCTCTCTATTTCTGATTCTCAACACACTCAAGTCTCTTTTCGATTCGCATTATTTTTTCGGTGACTTTTAGATCCAGATTTTCTACTTCGTTTCGAATTTTTGACTGAATTTCTTCCTTAAAGTGTTGAAAATTACATTTCACCCACTGCGTTTGGGCATCCAATTTTACATTCAGATCTGCAGCTTGTGCGTCGAATTTTAAATTTTGGGCGTCGAATTTTGAATTTTGGGCATCCAACTTTGCATTAACATCTGAAGCTCGCGCCTTCAATTTTGCATTAACGTCTGCAGCTCGCGCGTCCAATTTTGCCATCATCATCCTGAACATCTCCGAAACGTCCAACGGTGGCGAACTCTTCTCCGTTACATTGGCACCAAATTGACTCGCTGTTTCTTCTCCATCCGGACAGTCTGACCCACTCGTAAAAACATCTGTGCCGAAGTCAATATCCTCTTCCTCTATTGCTGCTTGCAGACGCTGTCGAAGAATTTGCTTCTGTCCTCTGCTATCCAGATTCCGGTCCTGAAGTTCCTTCTTCAACTCAGGAACGCGAAGATCCTCCAAATGTCGATCTGACATCGTCACAACACACTTTCACACACTTATTCACTTAAACAATAGTTAATCCCACTTCTGACACCAATTGTAGCGAGCTTAGGGTTCGCTGGATTAATTATTTTAAATAAATAAGAGCCGTTAAATCGATTTTGAATTAATATAACAATTTATTAGTCCGTTAATAACAACCGTTACTTTTACCGTACACTTAACAATTTCTTGACTTATAACTTCCGTACTTATCGCGTCTTTGACTGCTTACTTTTTACTTCTTGCTTATCGCTTGCTTCACTTTCCTACATATAACCTGTCCCCATGATCTGTGTGCGACGTATTTATACCGTTCCCTCATTCTGATTCGGCGTTTCGTTTCCATCCATTCCATAGCCTTGAATGTTCTACTGTTCCTAGTCTCCAGTTTTCCAGTACTTTATAGAATATTTTAGTACTTTGTCTCGGACTTTCTCGAATATTTTAGCACTGATTGTCATATGGGTCACAATATGTTCAGTGGAACGCTACGAATTGGACTGCTGTGTGAACCACAAAAGAATGCAGGCATAAGCCTCTTCGGCAGTGAAATAAAACGATGAGAGAAGAAATCCGAAAATGCTAGAGGTGCGTGATATTGAAGAGAGTCCGACGACACTGTTTTTTTTTTTTTTGGTTTCGGTAGGAAGGTGGAAATCTTCAAAAGATACCTCTGAACCGATCCAGAGTCATGCCGGGTTTTTACCGACTAAAACCACCTCCCACCAGGCACATGTCTCGTTAATCCACGCGGAACTTCTTTTAGATATTCCATCGCGGTCCGGGACGGAGTTTACCTGTTACTCCGCTCGTCGCGTCGCAACTGCTGCATTATTTCACAGAGAATACCATTTGTTACGGACCATGCCTGTTTTGAACTCAGCATGTATTCTATTACTCCAGCCGGAGTAACTGTCCGTCTTATATGTCTCTCCAAAATCGTTCGTGCTGTCTCGAATCCCACGCACTCTGTGAGTAAGTGTTCCGCATTTTCTATTTAGCCTTCGCAATACAAGCAGTATGGGTGATTCACATGCTTATACTTGTGCAAGTATTGCCGACAGCATCCATGTCCTGATATAACTGAGTCAAGTGGTAATTCCGCTCGCTATGTTTTCTTTTCACCCATGTTTCTATATCAGGAATCATGGTGTGGGTCCATCTTCCTTTGGTGGAAGAATCCCATCTTTGTTGCCATTGTCTTAGGCTAGAGATCTAATTGTGACCGCATTCTCCGACGATTGACTTGGGAGACCACATGCAATACAGCGTTTTCTTTAGCTGCAATGTCAGGTGTTGTCCTCCCGGCCAAAATATTTATGGCACCTTCGGACACCGTTCAGAATGCACAGCACACTTTTAGTGATGCCAACCTATGTGCTGAGTTCACTCCCCTCATGTACGACTTATATTGTACGGCTCCTGCCCATATGTGAGCTACATACATTATAATGGAGTTGTTGACCCTGGTTATGAGTTTCCTTATGTGGGACCGGGGTCCTCCAACATTGGGAAGTAGTCTCGCCAAAACTTTGCATACTCTTGTCGTTTTTTCACTCGTTTTCCTCAGGTGTTCCTTGAAGTTCAACCTGTTGTCGAGTATAACACCAAGATATTTAATATAGGGACTGGATCTGATTATTTGTCCTTCTATTTCCAAATCAAGGTGTTCAACTTCCTTGCGGCTGCTTATGAAAACGGTCTCCGTCTTATGTCCAGCTAGTTTCAGGCCAGCCAAATCTAGCCAGCATTAAATGCTCTGAATTGCGTGGGAGCAAATATTCTCTAGGTCATCTAGATGTTTAGCTATGGCCACTATTGCCAAATCATCAATGTACCCAAAGATTCTAACCCCTTCTGGTACATTGACCCTGTGCACATCATCATACATGATATTCCATAACAGCGGATCTAATACAGTTCTCTGAGATACACCCGCTGTTATTTTATATTCCTGTGGTCCTTCATCTGTATCATAGAGCAGTCTTCTATCCGATAGATAGTTTGCTAGAATACGCACCAAGTAGGGTGAGACTTGTAGATCGCGCAACCCTTCTAAAATCTGAAACCAATTCACTGAGTCAAACGCATTTTTAATGTCTAGCGTCACCACCGCGCAATATTTTTGTAGTACCACCTAGCCACCGTGCCCCAGCGATCACATTGCGAGCGATGTCGCACACCACGCCTTACCGGTTGATCTACCTTTCCGGAACCCATATTGCGATTCAGAGAGCCCCGATGTCCTTTCAGTGAATCGTTCCAGGCGAGTGGCAATTACTCGCGCAAGCAGTTTTCCTGTTGTGTCCAGCATGCGCAACGGGCGATAAGACGACGGCGCCTCTGGATTGCTTTCGGTATAAGCACAAGCCGTAGGTGTTACGGCTTCTTGCTCTTTATTACAAGCATCGTTGCACTCCGATCGCACATGGGCGATTTCTGGGTTCCACCAATACACTGGTTTGATAGCCCCTGCTGGTTGTTTTTGTCGTGGCATAGAAGCATCACATGCGGTAGTTAGCAACTTCAAGACTTTTCCAGCCTGACTGTTCGCATCGGCCTCTGAGTCAAAACTGTGCGGTTGGTCTTCCAGTATATAATCGAGCAGTTCCGCATCGAAGTCCTTCTCTTTCCACCCATTTTTCTGGGCTTTCTTTGCGAATTTGCCAGTGATGAATCCTCTATGTGGTAATATTTCGTACATGACGGCTTGGTGGTCACTATGGGTGTAGGTGCCCAAAACTCGGCACTCCATACCTCTTGCCAACATGGAGCTGGAAAATGTAATGTCGATTTGGGACCGGCCTCTCTCATTTATGAAGGTGTCATCACCACCACCATTAAGTAACACCACTTCGAGTAATACCTGGCCTCTACTGTTGGTCCTTGTACTTCCCCATTCTACTGCCCAAACGTTGAAATCTCCAGCAACTATAAGAGGGCTTTTATCTCTAGCTTCTTGTGTTATGCTGTCTAAAAAGCATTTTAAATATTCTATTTCCACCTTGGCGGAGCGTAACAACAGTAGAAATGAATTCCTATGATCTTCGCATAGGCAATTCCTTCCAGAATTTCCAGTTGTCCAGATGGCCGCTGTTCCGGTGCTGCCTTCCTCTCATGTAATAGTACCAGTGCCATGCATCCTGTACTGCTCATTGATGAGTACCAGGTCGACAACCATATTCCTTAAACGTTTGGGAAGAGAGATCTTTTGCAGCTCCACAATGGTTTAAGTTAATTTGAATGCACTTAAACCTGCCCATTTTTATTGAGGAGATTGGACATCGCGTTTTTAAATGCTCGACATTTGTAACTCCCTGTTGAGTGGTGGTTACCGCCTTCGCATCCTGATTCATTCCATTCCTTCAAGAAAATTGGAGGAGTGCCATCCGGACCGCTGCGTTCAGGTATTTTGGTGCTCGGGCAATAGTACGCGTTCGAAAGTGAATCTTACCCATGTTGTGCTGCTTGTGCTTAAGTTGAGGCGGAACTGATGTGGTATCAGGCAGCATTGAGTTGGGTGCAAAATATGCAGCTAGATTCGCTTTCTCTATTGGACTGGTATCGTCGACTATAAGCGAAGGGATAGATGAGGAGACCGAGTTTTAGATATTTTTCACAAATGCCCGGAAGTTCTACTACTTGTTGAAGAGGGTAGTTTGGTATTATTTTTTATTTTATTATGGCAATTTTTTGCTTCTATCCCGTGATTTTTTGAAATAAATTTATTAAGACCAAAAACACTGCAATTTACAACATTACAGAATTTACAGACAGACAATCCAAAGCGCATTTGCGTGACCGAAGCCAACTGGCTTTAACATCGAGAGTTACAAAAAAGAAAAAGAACACTGACGCCATCAAAATTTCCAGAAAAGTCTAGGTGATTTGCGTGGCTCTGTTGTTGTTTTCTCTGTTTTCTTTCCCTTTCACAGTTTATTCGTGATTGTTAAGACACTATAGAGAAACAACAAGTAGCACCGTTCAAAGTGTGATCTATGTAATTTTACGATGACGTGAAATTATTGTATAATAATATGAAATTTACATTTTTTTTTTACATTTCTGTATTTATTGACCATAAATGATTTGTTACAATAAGTAATACAGATAACTTATAATTAGCTTAGCTTTAATCGTTTACACATACTTGCTAGTAGATTTTTCAAACATTATTATAAAGTTATATATTTCATGGGTGGACAAGATAGGAGTAGGTGGGGCTTCCTGGAAAAGGTCAGAAAACCAGGATATAATTATTTACTTAACCTATAACTAATTTGCTTAACTTAACTTAACTTAGCTTAGCCAAGCTTATCTATTTATTAAATCTATTATTATTACAATAAGTTAGAGTAGGGTGGGGCGGGAGGTATAGTGGTCGATGGGTGGGATTTGGGCATGCATATGTGAGAGTGGGTCTGATTATTTGTTTGTAGATAAGTGATTTTTTGGCGTTTTTATACCTCGTTCAAGTGTTCCGCCGGACACTGCTTGCCGCAGAGAAAACATACATACACAGAGCGAACGCGGTTACAAATGAAAAACCAACAAATTTGTTTTTAATTTTTATTTTAATCGTAGTTGTCTATTATTATTTGGAATTATAATTTTCGCTGCTTTTCTTACGAAATAAGTGCCAAGTAAGCTACCGAAAAGAACGTTCTTATCCTATCTAAATAAACATATTGTAGGCGAAAAACAAATCGACTCACACTTAATATGACACATTTTTACTTTTAATGACACGCGAAGTATCAAGGATTCTTGGCGCGGATTAACCACCTCGGCGGGGTTCTCTGGTCTCCTCACTGTCCGGATATTCGATATATCCTTCTCGTCCCGGTGACGATCAGAATTAGACTGCCTGTCTGCCCACACAGATATCCAGATTCCAAACCGGTATCCGTATCTGTACGGAAAAATTTTTCTATTCGATCTGCTAACAGAATTCCGGAAATCTCTGTTAGCAGCATGCTATTTCATCCCAGGGGAAATTTCCTATTTTCCTGAAAGGAGAAAGTCATTCCTTGCATACGTAATTATCATTGGTGATAGAATTTCATTTCCACGGCCTTCTGTTTGCACAGAACATCTGGCGCCCAGACCAGAGATATTCGGCGATTGTTTTGACGTGCAGTCCGTGGGTCTTATTTGAACTTGGTACCCGGAATCGAAATCCATTAGATCTTTATAATGGTGCGAAATTCTAGCGTGGCCGTGGGACCGGAGTATTGCCTTTGTTGGCTTAACTCCTCATAAATTATCGGATATCTCGTTGAGATATATTCGATTGCGATAGGTCGTGGCTGCCTTCTGTTGTTCAACGGATTTGGGTGGTCCTTGCGTTAGATTACCCGCACGTGCATCCGTTGATCGGCTCATTCTTTGATGATAGCAATTCTTTTGTATCGAATTTCGGAATTGCCGGTTCGATGAGATGTTCCTGGGCGCAGGCAGCATGTATGGCATTTTGGGAATTGTTTTTTTTTTTAGGAATAGAACGCATGGATGTTTATACCTTTGTTTCAGGCATGATGAATTATAATTGTTGAGCTTGACCTAAAAAGCTTTGGGGACGTTCAGTTCCCTGCTTTTTGGTGTCGGTCTCAACGTTGGCTGCGAGTTGCAGGCCCTATGGTGAGACTTTGGGGCGCGTCTGTGGGCGCGTGCAACGCTCTAAGGTAAGTAAGTTCTTTGAAGGTAGGAACCTTACCTGCGCAGAATTGTGCGTTCGTAGAACGCTACAATTTGACTTTGGGAGAGAGACCATTCGGTTTGTACATGACTTTTCTGCAGAGGTTCAGTTGGGTTGTGGCTTTACGAATCGTATTTTTAATGTGGGCGGAGAATGACAGATTGTTGGTAAAGGTTATACCTAGATACTTTAAGGTTTTGGAGGGTTTAATTATATTGTTATTTATTTTAATTCTGATTTTATTATGGCAGCGAATAGTGTTGTTTGTACAACTAGCGTTTCTGCCTTTAAAAACTATGAGCTGAGTTTTGGTTGGATTTAGTTGAATTCTCCACTTGGTAAAGTAGGCTGACAGGATTGGGAGATATCTGTTAATGCAGTTTCTTGCCTCCTTGACAAGCTTGTTGCTTGAATAAATTAAGGTGTCGTCGGCATAGTTGAGCATTGTTGTATTGGGTAACAGTGGCTGCGGTGCGTCTGATGTATAAAGAAGGTATAGGAGTGGGCCGAGGATGAAATTTACAGGCGGCGTAATTTTAAGGCACAACCAGCAACTTTCAGCGTTACATTCCTAATAATAGGTGTGCAAGTATAAACTCGGCTTTTTTATTAAATTCAACTTTATTGGAAAATACACTTATACAAAGATTGATTGATATTGCTTGGTGAGAAACTCCCAACTGTTCTGCAAGCTTTTCTTGAGTTTGACATGGATTTTTGTTAAGTAAAACTTGAAGTTCTTCGTCATCAAGCTTTTATACTCCACCTGGACGTGGAGCGTCCTCAAGCCAAAACTTTCCTTCACGAAATCTTGCAAATCACTTTTTTATTGTTGAGAGACTCACAGTGTTATAACGGCCAATCGCGCTTCCTTTATATTAAAGAGAAGAGTTGTATATATATATATATATATATATATATATATATATATATATATATATATATATATATATATATATATATATATATATATATATGAGGGTGAATAAAATATTAACGATAATTTTACTGTTTTGCTTAGCAACAAATTGCGAACAAGATAATCTTGTGCGGGACTGTTGTTTGGTTTATGAAGAGCAGGGGGACCGGCTCGCGCTCCGCTCGACTATAGTCAGTACAGAGGTACATACGTCTGTTGCGTAACGGATTATTATAAAATTTTTAACAGATAAGGCATTACCCTAGGGCAATTTTTATCGATTGAAGGCACAGTTTGGTGATGATACAATCTCTCAGAATCGGGTGTGTACTTGGTCCAGAGAATTTAAAAGTGGGTGAGAACGTATTGAAAACGAAAGTTATGATCGATGCCCAAGGACAAGTCGTACAGATCACAACATCTGTGCCATTCAAGAGCTTATTGAATGTAATCGCCGCTTAACTGTTGGAGAAACCTCACCAGAAGTGGGTATAAGCAACGAAAGTGGTCAATCCATCACTCGAACGGGACGCATGTTGTCATCACATATAAGACTTTTTTTATTATTTATATCCTTTTATTAATTAATTAAAGTTGACCTTCCTTTTATTAGTCTTAAATGGACTCTTGATTTATTCAATTAATTCTTGATTTATTCCTAAGCAAAAGTCTTGCTGGGTTGTGACCTTCTGCTTTAATTAATTAACTCTGCCCTATTCCCTTTTGCAACCACTCTTTTCAAACCAAAATTATTGATGGAAAATCGGACAATTTCACTCAATTTGTCCCTACCCAGCATTACCTCACGCGTAAGTCATTTACCTTGCCGCAGTTTTACCCAGTTGGCTTTGACACATATTGAGTGCAATTGCCCGGCACGAGTCATTCGCTTCACTTAATTGATATTTTCAATTAATCGATCCACTTAAAGTGCTGTGGCATCGGCTGAAGCGTTCGTTTCGTCACTTCCAAATATCGATGGCGATTCGTTATTATCCATATGCCTTTCATTAGTAGACGTAAGCATTTTTAATGGGAATTCCCTTAAACGAACGCCTGACACATGGTGTACGGTAGTTGTCATTATCCATACGTTGTATTTTTGCAGGCCCCATCAATATCCCATACCACCTGGTGTGGCGCTTGCTTTTAGTATTTGAATATACTGATGCGTGCAGTTACGAGCATGAATGATTCGTAATTAGATAATATATAGCCTGGGAAATGACTGTGCGTCGCAGGTGGGTAATTAAAGTGAGTAAACGATTATGAGCACATTGTGTGCGATATCATTATTATGTTAAATGGGGTTTATGCAGTGAGATTCTACAGCAGAATGTTCACCCAAAGTCAAATTAATCACTTCCATTTTTTTTTTTCATTTAAAAACAGAACAGAATGCAGTGGCGTGCATGTTGCTTATGGAGATCCATCTCTTATACAAATGATGCACACGAAATGAGAGCTTGTAAATGACTAACATTTATTCATGAAAACAGCAATGACCAAGGTACATATATTCAAAATGACGAGCAAATTGTATGCGCTCAAGCACGAGGGTGTGCTGAAAAGTTTTCGACCTAACATGATAAATCGGCGGAACTCCGGATTCATCCTATATAAGACCGTTCATACCAAATTCGAGGAAGGCCTCTGGTGGAAAAAAGCCATTGCGGCGCACCCTCTCAAAATACAAAGTATTTGTATAATAACGTCAGAAAATTAGGTCATTGGACGCAACTACTGCTCTCGCTGTATGTGCTCTGATTAACTTGATCATAAAATTATCAACCCTGTTTATGTAGGCTTCCTTATATAAGGTTTTCGGGGTTCCTTAAAGCTGCGCAAGCAATCACCCACAATTCCTACCCCAACTCCTTTCGTCAACCTGCTGTTACCTGCAAGCATTCCCCTTCCCAAGGGCATCACTTCATGCATGTAATGCATCACCAGAAAAAAACGTGAAAACAACGCACAACATACCAAACATCATCACTTAGGCAGCCAATGTATCCTGCCACACACGTGCGCAGCAGACTTTCCTGGCTTACCCACATTCTCGGCGGCCTTTTGTCCAACCGACGAAAGCAGTTCACGCATCTCGCGTGAAGAATTCGACCCTTCCATCGGCAGGTATACTGTGCACAATCATCGTTGTGCAAGTATCCTATTTCCCTTGTAGCACAAGTTTCAGTAATGGCATGCAGCCTAGTTGCGCAGCTGCATGCACACCACCAATGATGCCCTTTGTCTCATTTCCTTTTTTCTCGTTTTCGTTTGCCCATGACCTGGTAACATGGACAAGCGATATAATCCCGCCAACATCAACGCAGAGAGATCATCTCCCATTGGTCACCACAAAGAGAAACTTCACGTTTCTCTCGAGAACGAAAACCCACCCATAGCGGTTGGCCGACTAGGCACGAATCAATTTGAGTCAGTCGAGTTACATCCGCCATGGAGTCTTACCATTTAACGAGTCGGAGTTAGACGATCTAGGATCACGTTGCCTTTGAAACGGTGCAGTTTAATTTAACGAATATTGCGGTTGATATTATAAATTGCGCCCAGTGTCGTTTAAGAATGGTTATGCCAATAACTAACTCAGTTGTAAAGCCGCTTAAATAAAGACAAATAAATAAATGTGAAAATGATTGAACCATACAAAAATAAAAGACAAACTATAACCATTTATAAATTTCATTAACTGTTTGATTTTAAAAATGTAAAAGTAAATTAAGTCCCAAACTAGACGCATTTCATGGTTGAAGCGTGTTTCCTGTGCTGCTACTCAATCAAACGTGATCTTTGTGAATCAAAAAAGGAAGAGTACAATAAAAAAACATTTATACCAAAACAATATCCTGGTGTTTCTTTGATTAGAGGGTGGACAGTGTTTGGCGGAACACGGCGGGATACTAGTAAACCCGTACCCGGGTCGGCACATCTACTAATACCCCACAAGGTCTTTTTGGATAATACCTTTTGTAGTCAGATTCCGGTGTGCGATATAATCCGAGACAAGTTCTAAGACATTTTCTTTCGAACAACCGAATTTTTTCCATCATATTTGGACCTATAGCGTTTGAAATAATAGTGAAGAAGAACGTGTGATTCGAGCTGACGCTATGACAGTTTGAATCACCAAAAATTGTACCTGAGCGTTACCCATCAGGCTACTGGCCGATTTTAGAATTTGATTTTTAAACTCGACTATACTCCACTGATGTGAATTGTTTTTGTTATCGCTATGGCATACGACTCTGATGTATTTTCTTATTCGATTTTTTTCGTTCGGCGTCCTTCACTATTTTGCTTGTGAATTGTGTGTGTATCTATTAGAGTCGCCACAGACCTATATTGAACCACACTGGGCATCCAGTACGGTTCAATATAGGGTGGCCTGAAAAGTTTCCGACCTAATAAAAATACAAGGCAATTTTTCTTAAAAATTATTTTTATTTTTCTACATAGTCTCCTTGCAACTCCACACAATTCTCCCAGCGATGCTTTCATCTCTCTAACCCATCCAAATAATACTCGGCATTTTTCTCTGGAAAAGAACTGTTCACGACGGTGAATGCCTCCTCATTTGACGAAAATCTCTATCCTCCGAGCACAGTTTTTAAATTAGGGAACAAAAGAACTCGCTTGGGGCTAGATCTGGTGAGTAAGGCGAATGGTCAAGCAGTTCAAACCGTAATTCGTGGATTTTCGCCATGGCAACCACTGAGATGTGAGACGGCGCGTTGTCTTGGTGAAACTGGATTTTCTTTTTCTGCAAATGTGTTCGTTTTTCCGCAATTTCTACCTTCAGTGGGTCAAGTAATGATAACTCCATGACTATCGCAAAAAACAGTCGCCATCACTTTCCCAGCCGAAAAAAAACAGTATTTGCTTTTTTTGGAGCCGATTACTCCTGCCCAGTCCACTGTTTTCACTGTATTTTTATTTCTTGCGTATAATGGTGTATCCAAGTTTCATCGACAGTAATTAATCGGCGCCAACACTCGTATTTATTGCACCTAAACTGTGCCAACAGGGCGTTGCGAATGTTCATTCGAACACGTTTTTGGTCTATACGCGCCACCCAACGCGTGGACAGCTTTCTCATGCCTAAATCTTGATTTAATATGTGACAAACACGTTCTTTGGACATTTTCATAGCATCTGCTATCTCATCATCATCATCGGCACTACAACCGGGATCCGGTCTTGGCCCTATTTAACAAATCCCTCCACCGGTCCCGATTTCGAGCCGATGTCATCCAGTTTAGCACTCCCAGGCTCTGGGCGTCCTGGTCTACGCCATCCCTCCATCGCAGACAAGGTCTGCCGCGCTGTCTCCTTCCATACATCCTGCCACAAAGGACTTTCCGGGCAGGGTCCTCTTCGCTCATTCGAGCTAGGTGTCCCGCCCACCGGAGTCTACCGAGCTTGATTTTTCTTACAATATGAGCTTCAAGGTAGATTGCGTACAACTCATGGTTGTAGCGTCTCCGATAGCATCTGCTATCTCTCTCACTTTAATTCACCGGTCGACTAGCATCATTTGGTGAACTTTAGTGATGTTATCGTCAGTTGTTGCAATTTTTGGACGTCCCGAATGGTCATCGGCTCCCAAGCTCTCACGGGCACGTTTAAATTTTGCTGCCCAAAATTTCACTGCGGTAAATGATAGTACAGAGCCCCATATACCGAGTCCAACTCATCTTTGATTTGCGTAGGCGTATTCATCATCATCAGCACTACAACCGGGATCCGGTCTTGGTCTTATTTAGCATGTCCCGAGGCTTGTTAAATTGTCTATAGTAATTTGTTTTTCCAAGCAAGATTATTAGACAATTGTTGAAAAAGAAGTGGGAATACGGAGAGAAGGTTCACCAACTTCGTCGCAAGGCAATGACTTTATCATATTGTAACTGCCCTGAGAATCCCCAAAAAATATAACGTATTCATTCAAATCCACATGAAATGAAATGAATGAAAATAAAGGAAGAGTTAGAATAGAAAACCACCTCTCAGAAACATTTGAAATCTGCGACGGATTAAAACGAAACATAACTTTACCGAACTTTGACGTAAACACGACCCCTTCTCAGTGTCCAGAAGTGTTCTACATAGATCATGTTGTTGGATAGCTGCAGACGATCATTTGTCTGCCTTCGGTTTTCGGAAAATTGACATACTAGGTGTGACTATAAAACTGCACTTGGACCAGAATCGTACCACCGGCACTTTGTAGAATGAACATTTCTCGATCCTGCTCACAGCGTGTCTGTAAACATATTAGTATGGTTGTGGCCCTTGTGGCGTTTCTAACAGACACACACACAATACACAAGCAAATAGTGAAGAACACCGAACGAAAATCGAATAAGAAAGTGTATCAGAGCCGTATACCATAGCGATAACATAACAATTCCACATCAGTTGAGTGTACTTAAGTTTAGAAACCGAATTCGTACACGCGGCAATGGCCTGATGTGTTGAGCATTGGTTAAATTTTTAGTGATTATAACTGTCATGGTGTCAGTTCGAATCACACGTTCTTCACTATCATCGCGAACGCGATACCCTCGTTTATGGCCAAAATATATTTGGCAAAAAAATGGATGCTCTTTAAAAAAACATCATGAACTTTCAGATGAAACGTGGAAATATCGCTACCGTCATTTATGTTTAATTAAAAGCAAGGCAGTGTATGCTTATCAGGTGCATGCATTCTTGAATCGTTTGCCTCTTTCCAAAATGGGCAAGAAGACGTTAGGAATGATGCACCCTTGGGTTGCCCACCCACTTCAAAAAGAGGAAGGAGTTATGAAAAAAATCGGTAATCTGAACCGATCTGATCGACAGTTAACAATTTATATGGTTATTGAATCGGTATTAATTGACAAAGAATGCGTAAAACAAAATTTCATATATCAACATACAAAAAGTGTGGAAATTGTGTCTAAAATTCTCGCAATCGAAGCAAAGGAAGTTCCTGAAAATGTTTGTACCGAGACTGAATTTCACTGAAAATTCCTCCAAATTCTTGAAAAGCGTAATAAATTTGTTTTTAACTTCTTTTTTTTTTTTTTAAAATCCGCGCATAAACGTTTTGAGGAATCCTTGAAAGCCGTCCGAACAAAAAAGGAAAAGAGGACAAGCAGCAGAGGCATCGGTTAATATGGGTTTTGAATGCCTGGATGTTACAATGGCAGACAAACATATGATCAGGCAAAATAAATGTAAAATGAAATCACTACGTTAGTCTCTTTATTTTATAGCCGGAAACCGTACATACCGGAGGACTAGATAATGAATTTGAGTCAAGTTATGATGGCAGAGTAAGACTAAAATAACTCAATTAACTTGTAAAAAAAATTCTATATAAACTAAACATTAAAGTTTATTAAAAAAATTATATATATATTTTCACTCCAAAATACCAGTGAATTTAGAAGCTGGGACTATGGGCATTGTGCAAATTTAATATTAGTTACGATAGTACAAAAACAGTTGAATCACTTAACCGAACCAAATTGCAAATATACCAATGGCATGCAACACCTCATACTTCAACTTCAACCACAAATAGATCAACTGTCCGATTATTTCTTACCCCCTCGTGCTCCTCTGCTTCCCATCGGTCTGCATAAAATAAAAGTAAAACATTAAGCTTTGATAAAACGTATCGCACATTGCAGACGAGGCAATCTTCTCCCGATTTATCTACGGCGACAGTGACATTCGAGAGCCTCCGCGCAGTTCATGCGATGCTCACTGCTGTCGCATTTATCTTTAATGCGTTCTTCAATTTAAATTTTATTTTATTTTTCCCTCACAGCGGACACGGAATTAGAGTCGATCGCCCTTCCTGAGTGACACACTCACTTTCCTACAATAAAATCCACACAGTTGTATGTATTCCTTTTTTTTCGAGAAAAAAGTTATTTTGGATCGCGACAAGAAGATCGTGTGCGATCCCAATTGTCGTAGCCAACAGATAAGAGCCTTAACAAGAATGGCAAAGTTCGTCCTTCAAGAGCATGGGTATGTTCCTGCAGCATACGCCCATCGGCGTGATATTCTTAATTACACATCGTGTTATTGTCTGATGGGGCATAGCACAGATTGTAATCGATCCGTATCCAAAAAGAAGGGGCCCAAAATGGGACCTTTGCGTGTTGTCGCTAAAAAGCCATTTTCTCAAAACTCATTTTAGGGAAATATGCATCACGGTGCTGCAGAAGAATATATTACAAATCAAAAAGTGTTAATTAGGATAATTAAGTTAACGCGAGAACGGGATGGAGGTAGAAATGAAGAGATCGAGAGTGTATTAATATTTAATGTCGGGAAATTCAACCGGTCCTTCCATTCAGCGACATGAACGATCTGCATACCTCCTAGACCTGATAATGGGCTTGAGGCATAGACTTTTATGAATCTTTAAATAGCTTTTATAACCTTTAGTTTATGGGTATTCTGGACTTAGTGCAGTTTTAGGGGATAATAAGGTAATTTTAGGATACAAGGATGCCGAGTACTTAAAAGTGATGACATCCGTGTGGGTGTCAGTATTACAAGCCATATTTTCAGTGTTGCTGGGCGATTAATTGGATTAAACTGGAATTGTTTACGAGCTCAACAAAATTATCTACAAAGTTATAGCTAATTAATTAGAATATTGAATTGCGGATGCGATTTGCTAATTTCCTTAAATAGCGGAGTTTTATGGCTGTATTGGAAAAAATGCCGGATGCATTGTATCTAGGTTTGATAACAAAGACAAAGTAGCAGATTTACTTTCGTCCTGTTGTAGATCAATACCTTAGATGGGGTAGTATAACCAATGAATGGTTTTTTAAAATATCTTTTAATCGTCAAAATAGTTGTTACTCTTGTTTAAATATAATAATACTTTTCAATAATCTCTGATGCAATAAAAGTATCCTGAGAGAGTGCAGTCGAATAGTAGCGGCAAAAGTTTGAAGAAACCGAATTATTTAAAAGGAATAATTTTGAATTAGAAATGTTTGTTCAAAAAATGCAATCGAAAAAATTAGTAGATTGTATGAAGATAAGTGATCCAAATTTCGATGATCGGCAATTCAAAAAGATGTTGGATTTTAAATACACGTCTACTAAAGAACATAACGCAATTATTAGGATGAACACATGGGCGCAAATGGTGTAAGATAGACAAAAAAAAATAAATCAATGGCAATACACATTATTTATATTTCTTGTAAAGTAATACTAAAAGTTTTGAGAACTTTTTCACTAACACTGCTGTTGATTACCCCAATTTTTTCTGCACAGCAGTCTGAAGGGCAAAGAATTATGAATTGAGACTGAAATATGGTTGAAAGTACGAAATATGTCCACTGTACTTGCAGGTTGAATTCGTATGTCTGGTACCCGTGTAGAAGTTATGATAACGAAACGCTCCAATGTAATATAAGATTGTAATTACTCAATACTGTAAAATATATGCTTATAATCATAAATTTTAATTAAGCAATGATGTAAAATATACTCTTATAATCATAAAATTGTAATTAGTCAATGTAACGTATACTTTAGACCCCACTGTTGCACCGTGCAAAGTGACTGTTACGTACAAAACCCCCCATCTAAACATGCATACCCGGCCAAATCCCATTTAATTTGGGATCACATAATGTGAGTCCCCTTCGAATTCCATAATGAACCCGCCCCACAAAAATTCCTTAGGGGCGGATTCAAGAATAAAACAATAGATTACAGATGTACCCTATGACGGCACCGTTTCCTTTAATCATATTCAAGGAAACAATTCCTAAACGGAACAAAGAACGGGGACTGTGGCGGTTCCGCCAAACCGCATGGTTCACTTACCTGAAAAACCCCCATAACTTCCATCCAATCTCATAACTTCACTAATGCAATCGCATTAGCACCTTAAATGCTTCACGTATTAAAGAGGTCAAATCTGTAATCTAAAAAGCCCCTGGAAAAGAAAACTTACCTTTCATGCATCTCTTCGCATACAATTCTCCGTGAGATTTCTTTCTTAACTTATCAGGCAGAACCCCCATTATAACAACCCAACTCCCATTATTTCCCGCCAATGCATTTGCATTGGCACTGTTGTATTCCAGAATACTGCCCTTATTAGCTTTAACGCTGAATCTCATTACTTTTCTAACAAATCCCTAAAGCTTCCTCTGTATATATCTTACATTCTCCCTTAATACATACCATTTATAAACATTCACAATATTCTATATCAAGCCAGTTACAGCACATTTAATATCATGCCCCTTTTCATATAATGCTCCTTTTTTCATTCAAAACATAGCACTCTGATTTTCGTTCAAAGTTTATTCAAAATTTAAAAGTCACAGACACTATAGGAATACTTTGATAAAATTAGTTTTGTTCACATTATAATTTACAACCAATTAGAACAATAAATAGCATAAGAAGAGAGAAATTTTAATTGTAAAATCTGTTTAGTTTTGGCAGTTCAAGTGGAGTAGCAGTGGAGTTAAGTTTCAGTTCTGATACTTTAAGTTCAATTTATCAGTTAAGTTGAGTTGAGAATTTATAAAAGTAATTTAAAATGAATAAAAGAATTTAAAATGAAATTTGATCAAGAAAATGAAATAAAATTATTTTAAACTAAACCAAAGAAGAGGAGATATATGCTTATATCAAAACCTCCACGCTCTTCCCTCGATATAAAGAGGAAGCACGGCGCTGGAGATGTAACAGCACCTAAAGACATTTTCCTTTTTCAAAGGCATTTAATGCATACAACGCATTATCTAAAATTCATAAAATAGTTCCTTAAAGTGCATTTGCACCATAAATACAAACGATTCGGCACCCATTGTTATCATTTGAAATGCAATGTCGGTCGGCTTGTTTTTACAGCTGCAAGAAGCCGACCAACGATTCGTTGTTCAATAGACAAACAATCATCCATTTCGTACGTCGCCACAAACTAATTACCCTGCATATACAAATTTCAGGCAAGGGATTCGTTTTTGCCACCAATCCCATTAGCACCTTTTTCCAACGTCGATAATAGCGACGGCGCATCGCGTAAACAATGACCCGCATTACCGAACGATGCATTTGGTCGTTTCCTCCTTTGTCTTTGCCGCCCGCCTGCTTCGTTGTTCCATTGCCTTCGAGCACGTGTAAACAACATCAGATCTGAACGATCTCACACATACCACCATGACCTCCATTACGAGATTTGGTTGTCTGTTCTACCAAGAGAGACTTTACTTTTCTCTTGTGGTAAGAAATTCTTTTCCCTAGTGAATGAGAATTGCACTCAAAAATTTCCCTTGCTAAGCGAATCATTTCTGCACGAGATGATTATCGCTGGGCCCATTTCCATCCGCCGACCACCACGGTCGTTGCCGCTCCCGCTCTCCGTATCGCTGCGGAGACGCGTACAACTCGGAGTCGCGAAAGTAACTCTCGAGTGTATTCTTGAATCGTGCGAGTCGCCTGTGCGAATAAAAATTACATTTCATTGACTGGACCAAAAGAAAGGCATTATTTAAATTAGTGTTAATATTAATTTACATCGGATCCAATAGTTTTAACAAAACTAGTGGTTTTTGCCGGGAGAAATAAAACTAAACAAATGAAATAGTGTGTTTAACTTTTCCTCCTTGTGGACGGTATGTCGTGAAGTTCGATCACCATCGGTGGACTGTGTTTTCCCCTTACTCCCGGTTGTGGACAAACGTGGCGGCGTTTCGTCCTTTTCCTTCGGCGTTTTACTCGGCGGAACTTTAGTGGAAGTTGTGGGGACGGAGTAGAACTCTGCGCCCATGTCGATGCCACAATTTCGCCCCCCACAGGACCATAAATATATTCGGTGGACAATAAGACCACTAAGATACAAAAATATCTTTGGCACCGTTGTCCAGTAAAATATAATTACCAAGTCTGGACACTCCTAGAAATCCCAGGTAATGTTTAAGGGTTTCTAGGCGGTTGCTGATCCAAGGTAAATTACTTAAGGATTAGACAAAGGATGCGCTAGCTCAGAAAAGAGATCCTAATACAAATCTTAAGTGAGATCAGCGCAAAAGGAAAATATCACGTTGCCTTTTGGTCAAAGAAACGGCTTTTTTTTTTTTAGACTTCTCTCGGGAGAGGCCAAACTATAGCGGCCCGATATGCCACAAAATAACTGTTGCAGTTCTTTTTGAACAGTTGCAGGTTATAACGCTCCAGAAACAATCGCGCGGGGAGAAAATTCTACAGCTTCCTGCTCTGTAACGGAAAGAGTTCTTATGCAGAAATGTTCGCGCCGTCGGGAGATTAACCACTAATTAGTCCGATCCATCGGAATGCCGCTCGGAGCGCGTATAAACCGAATTGTGCGGAGCAATACCACGAATCTCCGAAAAACAGTACCCGTGATAATATCTGTAAAACAGACAGAGGTCAGCTACGCACCTTCAATGTAATAGCGACTGTAGTTCCGACCTCAGAGCCGTGTCCCCGATCAGGCGGATCGCCCGTCTCAGTATGCTCTCAAGTAGGTTGAGGTTATGCTTACGGGAAGCGCTCCAAACATGAGAGCAATATTCGAGCGCTGGTCTAATTTGGGTTTTATACAGTTAAAGTGGTGCCGGAGTAAAATATTTCTTGGTTCTAAAAAGATAACTCAGTTTTCCTTAGGCGGACCTGGTGATGTTCGACATGTGTTTATCCCACCGACCGTGACCCGGAGCAATTTTAAGCTTTCCTCCTGTTGAGTCCCGGAGCATTTACCGGGCACGAGTCGAAACGAGAGTTTTAGCGAACGAGCGACGACCAATATTCGCAAACACACGAAAAAACGAGATCATACATTTCCACACAAAATCGACTTTATTATCAATTAATATATATTGACGACGAAAAAATAATCAAACTAACGAAAAACTCTATTTTTGCAACACACAAAACTGACGTTGGCAACCAACGAATAACAAGACTAATTTGCATATTTCATGACACTAAAAACTAAATAACAAAAATGGCAGTAACGAACACAAAAAAGTGCTGCCAAGCATGCAGGTAATTACAATTATAACAACTTATTCGATAACAATTATAACAATTAGAGATATAACTAAATTATTGAATGGCTTGAACTAACTAGTTCAAGCACGCTGCAACACGAGGGGCTGACTTCCAGCGGTAGAACAGATGATCTACATTCTTTGTGAATATTGTATATTATATGTTCGTTGCATTGAAGTCGACGAGACTGGCATATCCCCACTGCAGGACCTTATCCAAATCCCGATTCAGACAGTCGATCTGTCTACATCTCAGCTGGCGCGAGGTTGATGCACTAATCGGCCGATCATTCGAAAAAGAAAAAAGAAGTGTACTAACATCCGCAAAACTGAACACTTTGTTATCCATTGACTCCAAAAAATCATACATGTGAAACAAAAACAAGGTCGAAGCCAAAATAGAACCTTGAGGCACCTTAACAGGATACAGATCCGTAGACTAGCCGTATGCAACAACCCGGATCGATCGATTCTCGAAAAAGCTCTTCGTCCAGTCGCAAAGCTGTTGAGAAAACCCGTATGAACGAAGCTTGCTCAGCAATGCCCCGTGCCAGTGGGGGTCAAAAGCCTTGTAAATATCCAACGCAACCGCCCTTGACTCACTGTGCCTTCAATCGCTGATGTCTATATACCGGTTATAAAGGTCGAAAGGTCTCCTCTCGACCGTCTG
Organism: Microdon myrmicae; assembly: GCA_963931805.1. Taxonomy (NCBI): domain Eukaryota; kingdom Metazoa; phylum Arthropoda; class Insecta; order Diptera; family Syrphidae; genus Microdon; species Microdon myrmicae. The sequence goes on along the minus strand of OZ007501.1, from coordinate 78,622,543 downwards.
CCATGGAATCCGTATTGATAATCATTCAGAAGTCCGTTGTACGCCAAATACTTAATTAACTCGGCATTGATGACATTGTACATCACCTTATATAATATAGACAGTAATCCTACCGCCCAGTAATTTTGTAGGTAATACTTTCTGCCCTACTTCGTGATTGACTGAACTCGAGCTACCTTCCAGCAGGTACGAAATGTCCTCTGTGCGCAAGATAAGCGAATAAGTCTGCCAAGAACCGGCGATAGTTTTGGAGCACAGTTCTCAAGTACTATTGACAGTATCCCGTCCAGGTCGGTTGCCTTCCTACAGCCCAGTCCACGTAGAATGGGTTGTATAATACGCGGGCAGAACCTCACATCCTGCATCGAAGACCATACCGGTGCGATCACAGATAGTTCCAAAAGACCGGCAGCGAGGTTTGAATTCGCGGTAAATAAATACGCTATCAGATTAGCTTTATCTTTTAAATTTGTGACTAACGTCCCGCTACCTGTCAGTGGCGGGGGAAAAGAGGAGGAACCGAGGTTACTGCTGACAGCCCTTGCCACTGACCAGAAGGGACACGAGCCAGTCGGTCACTCAAGGAGTCTATCAGTCACTCTGTCGTTCTAAGCCTTCTTCGCGCTATCAATCGCTTGGTTGCACGCGTTTCTGATATTAACGAAATTCGTTCTGCTAACCTCGGTGGAATTAGAGCGCCATTGTTTAAAAGCTCTATTCTTTGCCGATGTAATCTGCTCGCATTTTTTATCAAACTAAGGTTTCGACATCGGAGTCTCCGAAGCACACCTCCGACCACGGAAAGGATGCGAAGAAATCTCGCAAATCGTCCTAGTTGGCAGCCCCATATCTCCATACATGGCGAAGCTGCTTAAGTCGATTATTCGTTTGAAATGCAAGTGGTTGCGCGACCGATAACAAGAACAGTCCAGTAGTAACTTCTACGGTATGAATGGACCGGATATCAAAAATAGATCCAAGGTGTTCACAAAATCTCCTCGGGTATCCCACACTCGCATAGGTTCCTCCACGAGTTGAGTCAAATTGCAGTTAACAGCGAACATATCCGCTAACGTCCCAGCCTGCTTATGTTAGAATGTACCAACCAGCTGGAGTTGTGTACATTAAAATCACCAAACATGACAACAAGGAAATTTAACAGAATTCCCTAGCACGACCTTCAACCACATGATGTCCCAGTTATTGGTTTCTAACGCCTTTATCCTTTGGCAAGCCAGATCGGACAGCGTGAAGACGCGGACTCCAGCCTAAATACCGAATCTCTGAGCAACGAAGATATGTCAATTCAGTTGACGAATATACATGGGTCTCAGTTAGGGCAACGATGTCAGGTTTCGCTGTTCGCAAATATTGATGGACAGCGTTTACATTAATATTGGTGAAACCGATGCCCCCGATGTTACAAAGTGCCGTTATCAGTCGAACGTCGATAGAGGTTCGAGAACGAACCCGATTACTCGATGACGAATTTCTTAAAGTTCGGGTAAGTATCAAAATATTTGCATGAAATGTTTGTTTCCCCTGACATAGAACTGTAATCAAAAAGAAATTCAAATGTATTCCAGAACTAACTAGTCAAACACGGCACTGAAATGGACTGAAACTCACCAATATCCGAGGCCGTAACCTCTTCCTAAGCGATCGATCGTGTTAAAAAGTATAACAAGCTTTAAAAATTACACTTGAATTCGTTTTCCAAATTTCCATTTACAAGTCTATTATTTTGTATATTTAGAAGTTCAACTCAAAATGTTCGACCTCAGGGGTGAAGACAATGTGTATACGTCCTGAGTTCCCAAAATGGAACTCAAGTGTTACAAAAACAAGTTGTAGTAGAAGGGGTGACTTTCGAGACAGTAACATTTGTGAACTTGAAATATTCTCAAATTGAATCATACAACACTACAAGTCGAGCAATGCCTTAAAATAATGCAAACGCTTTACAACTATTGGCGTTCCAAAACTGAAAACAGGGTGCGTCCATGACGTGATTAGCTCGATCTGCATCATCGCTGTATTCGTATCCAGGAATTGAACCCTGTACCAACCATACTGTTCAAAATTTGAAGGAGGGATTCGAAACTGCAGACATACAAAGTCTAATTGACACAGTATCAATGTTTATGTTTGCAGTATTTGGGGGTGCGCTCAACGGAGATATCCCTGTTCTGTGATAGGAGCTTCAGTTGTTTTTGGTGCGGCGCCCTCGGGGCAACTAATTGTATTCTCTTTCGTAGTGTCGTTTCCATTCATTATCCGATCAGGTTACCGCATTAAGATCGGTGTATCCCTATTTTGTAGTCTTTTGCTATCACTTTGCCCTTTTTCTATTGGTAATCTTATAATTCATATCTCCAAATGCACTTGACATAGCTAAAGTACCAATACGACATTTTATCAAAATCATCACTTGTACAATAAAAACGAAGAAGAAATCCGCGGACCGGTTGTATTTTTTCTTTATTGTCAAAGTTAAGTTTATTAAATATTAATTATAATATATGCATATTTTTTATTAAATTACTCTTTAATGTATGCATCTTTTTCACGTGTCCTATACCTTTGTAACTATATTTAATTTTTCACAGATAAATTTATTAAGACGCCTTTTTTTTTATTTTTAATTTGTTTATTTGCCTAATTCTTTTTACATGTATAATATTAGGGGTAAATGTTAAACCCTTTTCTACAATCACAGTCCTTAAATTAACTTACTGGCTCTATGCGAGCTCTCTAAATTACACATTACAACTTGATTTTTATATATGCCTATCGGCGTACATCTCTTTTTTTTTGTTTCTTATATATATATATATATATATATATATATATATATATATATATATATGAAATAAGTCATATATTAGAGGGACTCCTCGTTTACATCTATATGTATACATTATTATTACAATTTTTTTTTTTTTTTTTTTTTTTAATTATAACAAACAAAAACTTCAAAACAAAACGAATAAAACATAAAATAAGAAATAAAAAATAAAATAAAAATAAAAGTAATGGGGGAAGATGGAAAGGGGGGGGGGGGGGGGGGGGCAGGGGGAAGGAGAGCGTTGCTCTTGAGAGGTATACTATATCTGAGGAAATAAAGTCCTCTCCTCATTGAGAAGCCACCACCATTTGGGAGATGTTCGATCTTTGGCTGATTTATCTCTTTCACTGATCGCCGTGCTAAAACGCATGCGGTCTGGGGCATTGGAGATATCACTATCATGGAGAATTCGTTTGTCCCTGGCACCACGGAAAGCGTGGTAAATAATCGGGACTCCATGCACGTCTTGGATAAGGCCTTTTTGATCCAAGAAAGGGAACGCTTCTGGGGGAATAAACCCATTCTGGAGGGTATTCTCTAGATACATATCATTGGGATAGAATGCTCCCGCGATAAGATTATTGTCACTGCACATTGCCCTTGCTGTGTGACCACGAATAATTTTAATTATGAAATTGTCTATCCTATTTAACCCTGATTTGTTATACAGGATTTTGTTGGGATAGAATTTTTTGTATTGCGACTCTGGTGTTCTATAAAGTCCGAGGCAGGAACGCAAACACTGCCTTTCGAACACACGAAACTTATCCATATAAAGTGGAGATATATTATACCATACTGGACAGCCATAAATCAAAACTGGTCGGATGAATGCCGAGTACGAAATTATTTTGACTCTGGGGTCAAGAAGACTACTCCGGAATAGACTTCTTGTCATAGAATATGCGCTTTTAGCTGCGGAGAGGGACGCTGCTACGTGCTTGTCAAAATATAAATACTAGTCTAGCCAGATACCAAGGTATCTAACTACAGTTTTCACTTGCAGTGGAAGGTTATTGTTACCTACAATAGAGAAGTGTTTCCAGTTGTATCCCTCGAGGCCCCGGATAGGGGCGTTCTGAAAAGAATAGTCTCGGTTTTCTGGAAATTAATTTTTAATTTCCAGTGGTCGCAAAATTGTTTTATTTTGTTGAAGTCATCTTGAAGGTGCCTATTGATGTCGTCTATTTTTCCTCCTGCTCTGTACACCACTATGTCATCGGCGTACGCAATGGCGTTTTCGAGAGAACTCACTAGATCACTAGTGTAAATATTGAATAGAATGAGAGAATTCACACCTCCCTGCTGTAAGCCATTTTTAATTTGGAAGGTCTTGTTGGAGAGTATGTCCCCGCATTTCACCACAAAATGTTTGTCCATTATCATATCATAAATAATGTATAGCAGATATTGCGGCATACCCAGGCGTGTTAACTTATAGACAAGTCATTCTAACCATACGGTGTCGAAAGCCTTTTCAAAGTCAACCAAGCAGGCGCCTGTACATTGTCGCTTTGCCTTGTTCCACTGTATATCGGAAACAAGTTTCGTCGCTGCATGAACTGTATCATGTCGCGCTCGAAAGCCAAACTGGTTGTTGGGGATGATATCGTTTTCATCACACCAACCTATCAGTGCTTTGTTTATAATTTTTTCGAATACCTTGCTGATGTTGGGAAGCAGGCTCATCGAGCGCAGATTAGCTGGATTGCTCTTCTTCTTACCCTTTTTGGGGATAGGGTGGACTACTGCAGTCTTCCAATGGGTTGGATAGTGTGCATTGTTTAGAGCGTTGTTAAACAAAGTAGTGTATATGTTCACTGCTTCGCAAGGCAAATGCCTTAGAACCACATTTGGAATGCTATCTATTCCAGATGATTTCTTATTTTTTATTGAGCTAAGTATGTTTCTAAGTTCATCCTTGCGCACAAACATATTTGTATTTTCATTTCTGACGGGAGAATCCGCTCTATTATTTTCGCCGAATGGGATGAAACTATGGTTTTCGGATCGCCAGTTGTGAAGTTGATTGCGCAGCGAGCAATGTCTTTGACGGGCATTGCTTTCAATTTCAGTGTTAACATGAACTGATTCGTTAACTCTGTACACTGCTTCGAAACAAGCTCCAATTGAATTCGCTTTCTTTTGCGGATCTTCGACTATTATTACTTCATCGTTGGAGTTGATGTGCTCTAAGGTGAGTCCTGCGTTCAGCATTATCTGACAATTCTCGGGAGTCCGTGGAATTCGGAGACAGGGAATGTCATTGTGATCTTTTCTTCGACATATTTTCTTGATTTGTGAAAACATGTTCGATCCGTTTGCTTGGACAGCTCGAATTCTGTTGCTCCACTCCTCATTTATTACTGCTCGGTAATTATCCCGGATCAGTTTTTGAAGATTTTTAATCAAGGACTTGATTGTTTTGATTTCATTGCTATTTGGGTCACTGAACTGCCTATAGCACAATTTCAGCTTTGAGAGCAGGGTGCTCTTTTGCCTATACAAAGCATCGATAGTTGCATTTCTGTATCGGTAGGTATAGCCATCTACAGGAGCTACTTTGGGGATGGAACAATTCATTGTGTTAGTAACAATATCGTTCATAGTTAGGAGGTAATGATCGATTTCATCATTACGGAGGTTTCTATTAGTCGGTGGGTCTATGCCAATGTTGCGTATTTCTCTTTTTACTATGCGATCGAAACGCGACCAATGTGCTTTTCGGAAATCGAAAGAGTATACCTGGTCGTACTGCTCAAGTAGATGGTACTCGTTTGGCACGTGTATTACGGCTCCAAGTCCGTAATGATCGCTATCGTACTCAATTGTGCGAAGACAATTTCGAGTAGTTACCTCGGTATCTGGTAACTGAATTCGATCATCTGTCATAAGTAAATCCAGGAAGGAGTTACCTCTTGGATAAGACGGTGTACTTGTAGCGTACAATTCTAGTTTATGCTCGATCGCATTTGTTTGCCACCAATCAAACAAGGCATTGCCTCTGGTGTTCGAGGTCAGATTGCCCCAGGCACTGTGCTTGGCGTTAAAATCACCTGCCATTAAAAAGTAATTGTTTTGCAAATCTAACTTGAGACTTCGGAAAAGCGTATCGATTTCACTGATAAATTGGGTACCTTGAACAGATTCAGGAGCGTAAGCAGCGACTATATATAGATGCCTTTGACTTTTTAACGGAATGTCTATAATGCATGCCTCTGGCACCTGGAATTTGTGTACTTCCGTGCTGTAAACGACCTTATGGTGAAGACCTTTCTTAACTAAGATAGCGACCCCACCCCCTCGAGTAGAGTGTGGTCGATCTCGTCTAATTATGTTATAATTTTTGTAGCCCATTTTGTACCTTTGGCTTAGCTTAGTTTCGCTAGCCAAGAGCACATCTGGGCATTCGGCTTGGAACAGATTGCCTAAATTATCCCTTCTTTCGATGTGGATTAGTGAATTTACATTCACAGCTATAATTTTTAGGTTAAGTTCAGACGGAGGGTTGAAGATTTTGATGTGGAGAGTTATTTGAGAACAGGGTTGAATAGAGAGTATCTATTCGTGCTCTTTGTTCAGTCAGTGTTCTTTGAAATTCGGCAAATTGTCCTTGCATGGTTTATAACATTGTTATTATTTCTGAATGTGCCTCTGGTGCAGGCATTTTCCCATTACTATATGTATGTTTCATGGATGCTGGTTGCTTAGGAGCACCGGCCATTTGTGCATATGACACACAAGGAGCCAAGAAATTGTTGTAAGAACGAGTTTTCATTTTTTTCTCTTCTTCAACTTGTTTCTTTTTGGATTCCAATTTTAATTTTGTTGAAATTTAGGACATCCTCTAAAATTAGCAGTGTGACCTGTATTTTTACAGAGGACACAGGACAGTGTTTTCCTATCTGGAAGCTGTTCCTTGCCCAAGGGGCATTCACCAATGATATGGTCGGAGAGGCACTTTACGCACCTGAATTGCATGTGGCAGTTTGATGCCGTGTGCCCGAAGCGTTGACAAGGCATACACTGCAATACGCGATCGATTTTTCTAATTTTTCCCAACTTATTGTTTGGTGGTTGAGGTGTTTGTTGTATCGGAGAGCATCAACTTTACTGTTGGGACCCAGTGATACAATAAAGAAAGGCAATTTGCAATTGCGTTTTCTGGAGTTGGCGGTAGAGAAGGGTTTCACACCTGTAAATTTTAAATTGTCGGTTTCGACATTTTTTAATTCCTCTATTACCTCCTCAGGGGAAAAACATGGATCAACGCCTTTTAGGAGCATGGAGACTATTTTCTCCGATTTCGGGGTGTACGTGTAGTACTCGCTTTTTGTCCTACCCAAAGCAGTCATTACTTTGCGATAACCTTCAATATCATCGCACATTAATTTTATTTTAGAATTATTAATTTTTTTTGTTTTGAAATTTTTGCAAGTTAACTCACCTAATTTTATAACGTCCTTTGTTTCCATGGACGTAAGTATTATAGGCGGCGCCTTTTCCTTTTTGTTGGTTACGATGTTCTGGTTTGTTTTCTGCTTCTGCATCTCCTTTGTTTGCTGCCTTTTGTTTGCTTCCTGATGTTGTTCCTGATTTTTCCGTTGTGATGTTGTATTTTCTTGGCTTTGTTGTCGCTGCACCAGGTGTTTTAATTTGAGGATTGCTTCTCTTTGTTTATTGAGTTCCTCTTTTTTTGTGTCAATATCCGCAAGGAGTTTTTCTAATTCCGCCGGATCTGTGATATTGTTTTCTTCCTCAACAGGTAATTCGATTTCACTTGGATCAAGGTCAACCAATTCGTTGAATTGGTTGCCCGCGCCTGTGTATTCGTTTTTCTTTCCTTTTGCATTTTTTTCGCCGCCTGAATTTGGCGTGTGCCGCTTTGTTATAATACTCGGCTGTCGCTCGAGTCGACTCCGTGTCATCGCTTTCAGGTCTGCCTGGCCCCTTTTCATGAAAGGCGACGAGCTCTTAAGCACTTTGTTTGTTTCCATAATTTTTTATTTTTTTATTTTTATTTTTTTTATTTTTTAAACACACTGTGTAATCCACACTCGTTCACTTACACTCGCGCGACGAATTTATTTATTTATTATTTTTTTTTTCTTTTCTTTTGCTTTCTCCTGTTATCGGGTATACGTCTTATCTCTTTGACGTGTTGGTAACGACTGTTATTAAGACGCCTCCTTACTCCCAGATGGCCAGATTAAAACCACACGGGTTGCTTGTCAACTCTTGGACACGATTCTCCAAATACGATTCGCTGAGTTTCTCGTCCTAGCATAACTCCTCGTCGTGGGCATCGATATCTTTTTAAAAGATCGTTAGTCATCAATATATCGCCACACCCTCGCTTTGTACTTTCATTTGCCGCTTATCTAAAGCAAGACTTCTTTTCCTTAGATATCCTATCAGCCAGCAGGCACACACCGCTATATGTATATGTGATCCTTTGATTCATTTACGAGGGTTGCCTTTTATATTTCGGGATTAGAGAACAAAAACAAATATTGATCATCGAAAATCACTATTGTTTTTCAAAATATTCCCCATGAAGATCTATACACTTTTGCATGCGTTTGAACCAATTATCGAAGCACTTTTGCCACTCTGGTTGAGGTATCTCCAACACATGCATTCTGAATGCAGCAACCGCTTCTTCAGGTGTCGAAAAACGTTGACCTCTCAGTTTGTTTTTTACGTACGGGAATAAAAAAGAGTCATTCGGTGCCAAGTCAGGACTATACGGTGGATGACCCATCAAATCGATGTTTTGGGTGCTCAAAAATGCAGTTGTCGCAGCCGATGTGTGAGAGCTCGCATTGTCGTGTGAAGAGTGATCGGTCTTCGGCGGTTGGTTTTCCTGATTTCTTGGAAGACAACTGGCAAACAAATGGTTGTGTACCACTCAGAATTGAATGTTCTACGTTGTTTTAGTTGTAAAAATAATCGCACGAAAATGTTGACGATTTAATTCCATTTTTGGGCCGAGATGAATCTTTTAAGTTACTGTAAACAACACAAATAGCGCTCGTATGTCAAAACGTTCTGAGTGCGTATAACCTCAAAAATGTCCAACTTCACGACAGAGCTGTCAATTGCCGGATTGCAACGCTAGGGTTGCCAAATCCCGAAACATAAGAGGCAATCCTCGTATTGTACCTTAGTCCGTCAATGCCATAAACTTCTGAACATCACTTAGAATCACCAGTAATTCTCGTGTGCTATTATTACCGTAAGGTTTTTTCCTAAGTAAAATTTAATGGACAAAAGTTTATTTGGGATATCTTAATTATACTGTTTGTTAAATATTACTTTATTCATGTAGGGCACCATTTGTTCCGTGCAATGCACTTTTCTTGGAATAGTATTTAATTGAAGTGGTAGAGATCATGTTGGGTGGATTATTCAAATAACCAATCCAAAAGAATTCACGTTAAGTGATTCCAAGCATGATGGAGGCCGTCGCGATATATATACGAGGGCAGTTTGATAAGTTAGTGACTTTTTCAATAAAAGACATTTTTTCGGCAAATAAGCATTTTATTTCTCAACATAGTCCCCTTTTAATTCGGTATGTTTAGTTTGGCGTTTTTCCAATTTTTTATTCCTTCCAAATAGTAGGTTTCCTCAAGGCCCTCAAAATATGCGTTCGTTTCTGTCATGACCTCTTCATTCTACCCAAAGGTCTTACCGCCCAACCTTCTTCAGGTGTGGAAACAGTAAATAGTTGCTAGGAGCTAAATCTGGAGAATATGCTGTTCGTAACCTAATTTATGGATTATGCTTAATCAGCACACGAAATTTACTTTTTTTCAATTTTCGTTAAAATTCACGAGGTTGCCTGCTTTCAGTGGTTATCAAACACAAACTAAATGACGTAGGTGGCTCAAACTTGCTTGTAGATGGCAGTTGGCGGTGTTGAGTTGGGGAGATGGTATGTATGGTATTGGATATGAATTAGGTTATAGGAAAGGAGGATGCAAAAAGTATGGGCGGGGATAGGGCCTGCAGAGCACTACAACGGGAGCAATGTTGCATTTAAAGTTACTGCGGGGTAATTCAAAAAGTCATCGCCCTCGTAGTAATACTGCTGAGAAACCACGTATGAGTTAACTTCTCATGTATTGGAAGTAGTTCGCCTTGGAAAATAAAAAAAACGTTTGAATCCGTTGACCATTCATTTAGTTATTGGTATATCTTCGTTATACTAACACTAGCCGCAATGAGAAAACATGAAGTTTAACCAAAGAAGAGTGCCGTCAAAAGCATCACGAGCGATACTACACCAATCCTCAAGATGACCGTCTCGGTTAGTGGCTAACACTCTTGTGGCGATTCTAACAGATACACACACAATTCACAAGCAAAAATAGTGAAGAACACCGAACGAAAAATCGAATAAGAAAAATACATCAGAACCGTATACCAAGCGATAACAACAAAATAATTCACATCAGTGGAGTATAGTCGAGTTTGGAAATCAAATTCTAAACACGGTCAGTAGCCTGATGTGTAACGCGTAGGTAAAATTTTTTTCGTGATTCGAGCTGTCATAGCGTCAGTTCGAATCACACGATTTTCTTCACTATTATTTCAAACGCTAAACTCTAATCCTTTCCTTTCGATCTTTCGATCGAAGGAAACTTTGTTCAACGTGTTATTTCCTTTCTTCGCTGATCTTACATAAAATCCTTTATATTCGGATCTCTTTTGTGAGCCACTGTACCTTTCGTTTGATCCTTCGGTAATTTACCTTGGATCGACAAATTGCCATGAAACCGCTAAACATTACTTGCGATTTCCAGTAATGTTTAGACTTCGTAAATATCTTAAGTTATCCTATTTTACTACAAAACGTACCCAAATATATTTTTGTATACCATCTGGAATTGCTGTCCAGCGAATCTAGTCATGGGCGCCGTGCTTTTTTTTTTTTTTTTTTTTTTTTTGTTTACACAAAATGGGATTTTGGAATACCCTTAAGTGTCAGAGCACAGTGCGAGCGGATGGAGGGGAAGTGGATAAGGGAAGGAGGTATCTTTGTACATTGGTCTTCAATGCCTGGACATTACAAGGACGAGGACACACATGATCAGGTAGAGTATTCCACATTCGTGTGGTTCGGCTAAAGAATGACTCTCTATGATTATTTGTGCCTCTGAAGCCCACTTTCAACGTGAACTGATGCGCATTCTCAGATTGATAGGTATCGCGGGAAAATGTCTAAGGAGGCGGAACACATTCAGCAAGTTCAGTTGAGCAACGACCGTGATAATACCTATAGAAGAGAGATAGGTATGATACGTTGCGCCTATGTTCTAACGACGAAATTGATTGACCCACAACTGAGCGCCCAATAACTTTTACTGCTCATTTTTGCATGCTTTCGAGCACGTGTAGTGCAGTTTTGGATGCGCCTTACCAAATATGGGAGTTGTACTCCATTTTGGGACGAATATACGCCTTGAAAATAGTGGCCAGGTTGGATGGAGTGAAGTATCTTTTGCATCTCTTAAGGAACGCCTTGCATTTGGCCGCACTTTTTGCAGCTTCAAAAATTTGATCGCTCCAATTAAGAGTCGAATTAATTCGAGTACCGAGGATTGATACTTCCTTGGCTTCGTCGATGGATGTGCCATTCATCGACAGTATATTTACTTTGGGGTTAAGGTCGGAATTCAGTGTGTTTGGTATTGACGTTCGAAGAGTTTGACCGGGAATGTTCGTATGAGTATGAGAAACTCAATGTCATCGGCAAAGTAGTGAATTGGGTTATGGGTAATTGACAGGAGATAATTTATAAAGATGAGTGAGAGAGTGTGTGAGAGTACAGAACCTTGAGGAACACCTCCATTAATTTGATGGGAGACAGATTTGACACCATCAAGAACCACTTAGATTGAATGGCCAGAAAGATAGTCTCTTATCCATTGGATCAGGGAATTGTCCACTCCATATGAATGAAATTTTGATAAAAGGGCTGGATGCCAAACTCTGTCGAAGGCTTTCGAGATATCCAATGCAACAACCTTGCTTCCTCCGAAGTAGTGGGTTGAATGGCCCTACTTTTTGGTAAGGTACGCCATCAGATCTCCTGTGGACCTGTTGCTACGAAAGCCATATTGGCGGTCATTGAGGAGATCATTTGATTCCATATATTTCGAAAGTTGACGGTTAATCAGCGATTCCATTACCGTCGAAAGAATAGACTTTAGTGCTATGGGTCGATAAGAAGAGAAGGACGATTTGTCGCCCTTTTTGGGAATTGGCTGAATGTTCGTTGGCTTCCATCTATTTGAGAAACGGCCAGTAGAATAAGACAAATGGAAGGGTTTCCACAGGGGTTTACAGAGTGAAGAGGAACATTTGTTCAAGAGTATTGAGGGATTGCCATCAGGACCAGCGGATTTGTGTGCGTGTAGCTCCTTGAGTGCCCGGGCAACAGTACGCGTTCGGAAGGGAATCTGGCTCATGGTGTACGGCTTATGCTCAAGTTGAGGTGGAACTGTGGGGAAGAAGTATGGCGTGCAGGCGTACTGCACTGGATTCCCTTCTTTCCTCATCATAACACCGCTGTAAATAGTCAACTGTCGCCCACCGATTGTTCCTCTCAATACTAAAGGACGATCACCAGGTAAAAGGAAGTACAATATAACACACTGATTCCACAGCACAGGAAACGAAATGAAACGCACGGATTGATTGGTGATCACCGTCTTTTTATTACCTTCATTTTTTGCCGTTTTCACAATTTTCAATATTGTATTTAAACAGGGGTCACAAGAAAAATTACTTTTAATTGAATATATTTGGTATTTACTTAATCCGACTCAATAAGACTTTTCACAATTAAATATAGTAAGTGACAAGAAACTCGACTCGCGATTAAATTTCGCGTCCCGCAGCGCTACGGGGGCGGAGTAGAGATCCGACCGGCTCGGTCGGCTGATGGAGAACGACTCACAGAGGGTTGTAATCCGACGCTTGATCCAACCCCTAGTTCAATCGTGAGATCGTATGAAGAGAGAGAAAAATTTCTCTTTAGGGTGTCTTTCTTTCCTTAATTGCCAGTGACCAATGGACGGCAATCTCTGTATGCAGTGATGTGTATATGTGATCGTGCAGATCACATTGTCCACCCACGCGCGAAGATCAGTGGGAAACGAAACCGAAAAATTGAAAGGACCAAGGGCACCGTGGATAATGAGGTTCAACTAAATAAATAAACTGCAACTCATCAGGTGTGAATGCATTTGGGATACTTCAAACAATTTGGATTGTTTACCGTGTCGCCAGAATGCCTGAAAAGAACCAAATTCTTTTGTTTGCGAACGTGATGCATGTTGAAGATTTCGGTTTTAACGGCTATTGCGCTGATTGTTTGCAGCTGCGTCAACAAGCTGCTTGGAGTTGCTTTATGTCCTTAGACAAATAAGTCACCAAGCAATGTGCATGAAAAGGCGATTGTTGCTGCACATGCGAGGCTGGGAATAACCGACGCGAAGATAATATTCGCTGATTATAATGGTTACGTTATGTGTGAACGAATTGTTTCCTTTTAGGAATATGATGCTTGATCTTTAATGATTATTTATTTTATATATTATATATTTAATTAAATCTTCTCGGAAAATGCGTATGAATCATGAATGCTTGAGAATCCTTTTGGGGAAATTTTACCGATGCGTTGATGCATGGAGAATGCCCTTGTGGGGAAAATTCTTTTCAGAGATTTTGAATGTGGATTAAAGAATTCTTTCAGGGAATTTAGGAAATGTATTTGAATGTATGAATGAAAGAATTCCTTTTTACAGAGACTTTAAGGTTATGCATTAGATAACCTTAATTGCTTGTAGCTTTGTAGGTGCTAATGCAATTGCATTAGCGAAAAATAATGGGAGTTGGGTAGTAATTATGGGGGGTTCTTCGGGTAAGCTTAAAAGAACCGCCACAGAACTGATGTGTCATCAGGCAGCATTGAGTTGGCTGCAAAATGTGCAGCAAATAGATTTGCTTTCTATATTGCACTGGTGACTGGTCTGTCATCGACTATTAGCGAAGGAATGGATGAGGAGACCGAGTTTTGGATGTTCTTCACAAATGCCCAGAAGTTTCTACTACCAGTGGGAGAGTATAGTATTTTTTGTCTCACTCTCTGGTCATGGAAGAACTTTGCGCCTTGAATATACGCAGTGCAGTTATTTCTAGCTCTCTTAAATCTTTTCCGGTTTTCCTCAGTATTGTTTGATTTACACAACCGGACGCTCAAGTCTTTAGCCTTAATGGCTTCTCTGCACCCGTAATCGAACCACATATTTCTCTTGGGTTTGAGAGTCCTTACTCTGTGTGAAATAAAGGTTCGCATGCCAAACAGAATCGTGTCCTTCAATGTGTCCACTATAGAGTCAACATCATTATTGAGGTAAAATAACGACCAGTTTAACTTCCCAAAAAAGTCGTTCAGCCCTTCCCAGTTGGCTTTCTCATAAAACGATACTGTTCTTTTGGGAGTTTTCTCGTAAGCGTTGCTGTTGGTTAGAGGAAATTTAGCTGACAAGACACGGTGGTCTAAAGCGCCCAAGGGCGAAGAAACTTCAATTATGTATTTGTTTGGGTGCGGGGTGAGAAACAGGTCTAGTGTGTTGGCGGAATGACCATCTATGTCTGGTACCCGTGTTGGCTCATTGACGGGTTAAGTTAAATTATTTGAATTTGTAAAGAGCTGAACATATTGACCTTCAAGTGCTGTGTATCTGGAGTGACGAAGCCACTAAGAGTTATGCACATTGAAATCACCCGCAATAAAGTGTGCGGATATAGGGTCAAGATCCTATCTATAGAATTCGTTAAAGGATGCGCATCCAAGTTTGGGCTTCTGTAAAGAAAGCAGTAATGTGTGATACGCCTACAAACGTGAATTTTTAGCCACGAGAATATAAATTCTGGATTGGAGCAGAGCCCATATTGTGGCAGAAGCTGATAAGCAATATCGTCTCGTATGTATGTAGCTAGAACACGATGTGGAAAGAACAAAGGCACTAGGCAGAGGCGCACGTGCTGACTCGTCGGCGGTTAGTTTTGTGGTGGTACGAAGTCGCGACGCCGCACGGGCGAGAGTTTTACCTCGTCCCCACAACTTCCACTAAAGTTCCACCAAGTAAAACGCCGAAGGAAAAGGACGAAACGCCGCCACGTTTGTCCACAACCGGGAGTAAGGGGAAAACACAGTCCGCCGATGGTGCTCGAACTTCACGACAAACCGTCCACCAGAAGGAAAGTAAGTGAAATTCACTGTTTATAGTTTTGAATAACTGGGTTTATTGCTGGTGATCACCGTTTTTAATTTAATTTAATTTTTATGTGAAAATATTTATTTAACAAACGTGGTAAAAACTTTCCACCTTAACTTAGTGTACGTAGCACGACTCGACTCGACTTATTACTGAGGGGTGCTGAAAATGCACTTTATTTAAAGACACACTCTGGTGAGTGCACACTCTCGTGTGCACTCTGCCGTCACGAAAGGATGTTGCACGGGCGATGGTTGGAAGAAGACCCACTGATATTAAACACTGAATCGCATCTCGTCGGATGCTAATGGATTTGTATTTGCTTATGCATCTAGTTCGTGAGGGAAAAGATTCGGCGAATTAAAGGGAAATATGACCGGATGCATAGTTCGGTAATGAGGGTCGGCTAGATAAATAGCAGCCGCTCATTAAATAGAAAATGTGATCCGAATACCACAAACGATATGAATTGTCTATGGTACCGCAGGAAACCTATGTAGGAACAGCAATCTTCGATTTGCACATGGTTACGAGTTAGGGAATTTTATTGCTGGAAGAAAAAGGTCGCCGGCCTATGTGTACGTAAAGAAATTCACTTGGCGAAGTTGGGAAAATAGACGAGGCAATATTTATGATCCCTGTCATGAAGGTTACAATGTATGTAAACCGAATTATTTTGTTTATCTAAGGAAATTTGACTGGCGACGTAGATGCCGAAATTGATTGGGAATTCCTGGTAAGCTAATAAAGAAATCTTAAGGAGCAGTGGTATGCGAAGAGAATGCATGAAGGTAGGTTTTCTTTACAGGGACTTAAAGATCATAGATTTGATCTCCTTAATGCGTGCAGCATTTTTATGCCGAATGCGAATGCATTGGCGAAGACTTATGCGTCTTGGGTGATGATTATGGGGGTTTTTAAGGTAAGTGTACCGTGGGGTTTGGCAGAACCGCCATAGTTTTATATTTTGTTCCGTTTATGAGATGTTTCCTTAAATAGGATTACTGCCATAGAGTTTTGTTCTCAGATGTATGTCTGGACTCTATGGTTTTATTCCTTAGCGATTCCGCTATAGAAGTTTTTTTAATGGATTGGTTAATTTATCATTAATCAATCCGAAAGGGATTCACATTAAGTGATCCGAAATTGAATGGGGCTTGGTCCGGTATGAATGTTCGGGCGGGTGTTTTGGTACGTAACACTGTCATGGTGAGATAGCGTTAGGAAATTTGTAGCACCCCTTCAACTTCTTTTTCAGCTTCTAAACGGTTCATTCAGTTTTCGAAATTCAGTCAATTTTTATTATTATAAAAAAGAAAAAAGACACCGAATAATTTTTCCTCAACTTACACCTCGAAAAATCGACATATTTCAATTCATAAACTAAATTGTATGTGTATAAGAACTGAATGCAAGTGAATACTTTTAGAGTACAACTTCCTTGCTAAAAGGATTCCAGTAATTTAAATGCCAACCCAATTAGCCAAACGTCATAAAACTATACGGCTTGTTATGTTATTACGAAATGTAATACTGTCTGCCACACAAGAGTAATCACCCGAACCAATGTGTATTTGTAATAAAAAAAAAACTCCTTTCGCGAACTAATTATTCACGCTTGAGCTGCGTTGAACCTGTCTTGTCTCACTAGTCTATAGATTTCACATATCGAAGTACACTCCCCCGTTTCCCAATTCCAGATACTCCATCCTAATTTAATCCTCATCTCTGTTGGGCACATTCATACCATGTTCTTCCTCGTGCAAGCCAAATCTCATTACACACTTACAATCATGTTGTTCAAGACCAGTCGACTGAGCTAAGGATTAACCTAATCCCCCTCATACGTCACGCTGTGTTATGCCCCAAGTCATGAGCCTACAAGTCCCCTCCTAGATTATGTCTGATTGCATTTTTTGCGGTAGTTGATGTAGATTAAAACTCCCGACGACGAGATTTGCATTACTAATCAACCGCAGCAGTGTGTCCATAACGCCGCCGACGCTATTTAAACAGGATTCTCTCCCGGTTGGGCTCTAGCCGTCAAGTGAACACATCCTGGAAAGTGTATTCAAGCCTGTGACACATTTGCCCGGTATACAAGTTTACAATCCCTCCATTTTAAAGTCGAGTTACGTGTGGTCGGTAATCCAAACTGAATATTCATCACCACAAAATACACTTCCTTTTCGTCTTACTCTTTATATCCTTCTAAGGAATGGAGTTTAGTGCCCATGCATATAGCGCAGTTCCTTGCCGTTAATTTGTTATCTCTGACCTCCGGTGTTGTCGGTGCAGGCGAGCGTTGCTTCTGGTTCGGCTGTGGCTCCATCTACCAGACCGGATAAACGATCTGGTCCGTTCTTCATCATCCATTCATCTCAAAGATTAAACGATGAGATGGAATGAGTCTTGGAACGCACATACCATGTGTGAGATGTACTGTGCCTTGAGGAGTGTGCATACAACTTGAACATAATTTATGGATGCGTTCCTGCCAGGGATTCGTCCTCTAGCTTCGTCGTGTCTCATTCAAATGGCAAATTCTCGAACAGTAGGGGGAGACGATGAGATTACGTTGCCTGTGGAGAAAAGAGTTAATTGCACTATGGGTTAGTTAGTTGGTGGATTTGCGTGATGCAACATTAATCTTTCATCCTACATGAGTATCCTTGTTTATTTGGGTATCAGCGTTACCATTTGTCTCTGTATGTTGTGTATGGATACTATATTCGTGTCTCGAATGTTTTCTATTGCAGTTGTCCCTGGTTCAACTTGCTGCTTCCGACTTGAACGGACGTGGCTATCGCTTCACTGAACTGAAGAAATTCTGTTTGCCAATTCAGGTGAGTTCAGTCGGATATACACGTGATTGATGATCTAACCTGATGAATTGTTAATGTTTACTCGTACGTCTGATTTTCTTTGCAGGTGGAGTTCTGGAGCTGTATGAATAGAACCTTACAAGGTGAGTATATAGAAACTCGAAAGCTGGAGTTTGTCGAATATGCTACAAGGAAGTGAACTACTGTATTAGACGATATGTCGCTTCAATAGCTAGATTGGTAATGAGGTTGTCGCAAAATTAATCTTCCATTTTGTTCTTGAATTACTTTTTTAGTTAATAAAAAAATTATTTTGGGTGATGGAAATCTTTATTTGGACCCTTACAATTTTTTCTGTTACTTTAAGAGATGACTGCAGCTGTCTAGTTCACAAATGTCAAATATGATTGACGTACGACGCCATTTGCAAAAATTATAGCTTCTTCCGATAGGGTGATTAATTTTGCGCCAGCTTATATTTTGACGTGATTCCGATAGTGGCTAAAAATGTTCAAATGACGACTTTGTCTTATTGTGGAGATTAACAAGAAAGCAACTATTCATTCTTGTACAGTGGTGGCAAGTCGTGGAACTGAAAATAAATTTGGAGAACTTCTGACCCTTCTTGATCTACAGTGGCATTGGCTGCCAATTTCAATCTGGACATCTCATTGAAAAGTTGTTATAAATCAAAATAGTGACTTGTTCAGACAGTTTCGTTTCAGTTTCTGTATAAAAATGTGTATCCTCTCAGTGTGTTTTGTGTACAGCTGGTCATTAATAATTTGACAGTCATTTATAATTTCAAAATAATCTTCATATATTTTTGGGTATTCTATTATATCAGAAATGATATATTATAGTTCTGCACCTTCACTTCAACAACAATACGCTTCAGTTAGCTCTGTCCTTGGCTAACTTTCTCAAGTTTCAAATAAGAACCTGGCTCGTCACTCATCACTTACAATGTAATGATAAAAAGTTCACCTCCAGATCGATTTCCCTCTGGATTATAGTCGTAAGCCCTTTTACCCGGAGGGATGTATGGGACTTCGTCATCTTATTTTTCTGGCAATTTCCTGATCAACTCAATGTCGCAGTATCTCTCGCTATGTTTGTGGAAATATCGTCTATTCAAAGGAAACTAAAAAATATATTTCACAAAGCGTTTTACATTCAGATGAATATACCATACTTTATTAATATCCACCCTTCTGTAGCATTAAGCTAAACTGGAATGATTAGGGTGCTAATATAGAGATGTAGGAATAATGGTTCGTAATGTTGTGGCATCTCTAACAGATACACACAATTCACAAGCAAAATGGTGAAGGACACCGAACGAAAATCGAATAAGAAAATACATCAGAGCCGTATACCTAGCGATAACATAACAATTCACATCAGTGGAGTATAGTTGAGTTTAAAAATCAAATTCTAAAATCGGCCAGTAGCCTGATGGGTAACGCTTAGGTTCAATTTTTTGGATGATTCCAACTGTCATAGCGTCAGTTCGAATCACACGTTCTACTTCACTATTATTTCAAACGCTATAATGTCCGCCACCTTATCTGTTTTGGTTCCCTGCGACTTCTCCATAGTTTTAAAATAGAAGTTGGAAGGATATTTTTTTAATGAAATGTCCACGATCAAATACCTACAATACGACCACTAGAGACAATTCCACAAAATGAGCCAGAACACCCATTTCATCATCATCATCATTGGCACTACAACCGGGATCCGGTCTTGGCCTTATTTAGCAAGTCTTTGCACCGGCCCCGATCTCGAGGCGATGTAATCCAGCTTAGCATTCCCAGTCTGCCACGCTGTCGCCTTCCATACATCCTGCCACAAAAGACTTTGCGGACAGGCTCCTCTTCGCTCATTCGAGCTAGATGTCCCACTCACCGGAGTCTACCGGTGGTTTTCTTACAACATTAGCTTCAAAGTAGATCGCGTACAACTCATGCTTGTAGCGTCTCCGGAATCGTTCCCCTCACATATGGGCCAACAATTCACCTTAAGACCTTCCTCTCGAATGCGGCTAAGAGTTCAGAGTGCCTTTTGTTGAGCACCCAGATCTCGGATCCATACATGAGTACTGGTAAGACCACTGTCTTGTACAGTAGTAGCTTGGATGTTCTGGATAAATTTCGGGATTTAAAGAACATTGATAGACCATAGTAGGCTTTGTTGGATTTGATCAGCCGCTCGGGTATTTTTATCGGCTGATACTATTGACCCAAGGTAGTTAAAGGATTGCACGACTTCAAATTCGTGCCCCGCTACCCTGATAGTTTGACCAACGTTAGGTCTTCTCTTCACAGAAGTTACCACCATGTACTTAGTTTTTCCCTCATAAATGTGAAGTCACAGTTTTTATGCTGCCTGTTCGATCTGGGTGAAGGAATCCTGTACAGCCAAACCGGATCTACCGATGATGTCGATGTCATCATCATCATTTGTAATTTCAGAGTCCCGGTTGCTTTCTCCAACGCCAGATTGAAAGGAGTCAGGCCAGATCGTCCTCTTGTCGGAGTCCATTATAGATGTTTATTGGTTTGGACAGCAAGTCCGTTATTTTTACTTGACTAGTTACGTTGGTCATGGTCAACCTACAAAGTCGTATCAATGTGTTTGGAATACCGAACTTTCTCATGGCATTATATAGTTCTACCCTGGCAATGCTGTCGTAGGCGACCTTAAAGTTTATAAATAGATGATGTAATGAAATCTTAAATTCCAGACATTTTTCTATCGCTTGCCTAAGGGTGAATACCTGATCAATCGCTGATTTGCCTGGGATGAAGCCACACTGATATTGACCAATGATGACTTTAGCGTATGGGGCTATCCGATCTTGTAGGACAGTGGAGAGTAACTTATAGGTGGTACTCAGCAATGTTATACCCCTATAGTTGCTGCACACTGTGATATCTCCCTTCTTATGTATGGGGCAAATTATACCACGACGCCAATCTTCCGGCATCTCCTCTTGCTCCCATACGTGCACCACCCTCCTTGTTTGATCAGCTCAGCTGGTATGCCATCAGCTCCAGGAGCTTTATTTGATTTGAGCTGTCTTATGGCTTTTAGTGTCTCCTCAATGGTTGGTGACGGCAGCATTTGGTCTGGGTTTTGCATTGGTGGAGCCTCTAATTCTTCTGTGAACTGTCCATTTAGCAATTCATTGAAGTTCACTTCCCATCGCTCCAGAATGCCTTCAGGGTCGTTGATCGGATTACCCTCTTTATCCTTGCAATAAGTGTAGCGTGGTGTGTACCGCGTCATACTGCGGACCTCGCTCTCTACTTTTCTCTATTTCACAGACAAGATTTTTTTTCCCAGGCACTTTTCTTTTGTCTGTGAAGTCTTTTTTCAGTTCTTCTGAGCTCTTTGTATTTCTCCTCGCGTAACCACGTCTTATGAGCCTGCCAGGACTTACTCCCCCTCCATCAAGCTCTTCGAGAGCGAGTCTTAACACATGACCAAATGTGTTACTGGTGTTCTCATTACGTAAGGCGGATGTGTTGATCCGAACCTGATCCACGGATGCAATACGGCTCCGTAAGTCAATCCGCGCTCGGAAAACTATACCAACAAGATAGTGATCCGAGTCGACGTTGCCACCTCGGTATGTTCATACCGTCATCTGACTCGAGGAGTGATGAATAATAAATCGTCGCTTATCAACACGTGACCAATTTGGTTGCGAGTGGCTCCATCAAGTGATACCCAGGTGGCTTTGATACCCAGATATCTATACGCAGAAACCTGGTACTCGCAACGACCAAATTCTTTGATACTGCCAGTTCGATGACTCGTAATCCATTGCCATTAGTGTTCTCATGCAAACTATGAGAACCTCCGTAATGCCTGAAAACCGGCTCCTAACCTCTTTTCGCATTCAAATCGCCAAGAATGATTTTCACATCGTATCTTGGGCAGGCATTGAGAGTTCTCGTAGAATTCTTCTTTTTCGTCGTCAGGGGACTCCTCTGTAGGTCCGTAAACGTTTATGAGGCTTATGTTCTTAAACTTGCCTCGTACGCGAAGATTGCATAGCCTTTCGCGTATTGCATTAAAGCCGATAATGGTAGGCTTCAGTTTTTGGCTGACTGGAAAGCATACCCTGAGCACATGGTGTTTTGCATGACAGCAATTATTATTGTCATACTCGTTTCTTTGAATAACACCACTCCCTATCAATCTTATTTCTTGTAATGCTGATATGTCAACCTTATATTCGGGGAGGGCATCGGCTAGCTACTGTGCGGTTCCAGCCCTGTAAAGTGAGTGGACGCTCCATGAAAAAATTCTCAAATCGTTTAGCCATTGTCGGTTCCGTGGTCGTCGTCGTGTATCCGGTCCATATCCGAGGCTTGTTAAATTTTCCATAATATTTTGTTTTTCTGGGCAATGTTATTAGCCTCGCGCCAACCTCTCTCAGGATGTCGCTGCATGCATTGGTTCACTACTTGGCGGGTGCCAAAGTAGCGATCCAGGGGTGTCACGTGGAGACAGCGTGTCAACTTGGATTGAACAGGGACAACCCTTCACTGGGTTGAAAGCAATCAGTGACTTTGCCCTATATGTTTAATTATATTTTTCTGAGCAAAAGATATCTTACAACAGGTCACCACCGTGCTTTCTCTGTCGGGAGGGAAAAGTGATGACCGATGTCATCATCATCATCGGCAAGTCCTGAGGCTTGTTAAATTTTCCATAAGGTTTTTTTTTTTTTTGAGCACGGTTATTAGTCTTGCGCCAGAGGCTCCCCGACGGGGTGTCGAACCCCGGTCTCCCGCGTGACAGGCGGGTAGACTAACCACTATACTATCGAGGAGCCACTTGTGACCGATGTCACAAGTAACTAAAAGACTGTGTTATGAGTTTTTGGTTTTTTCCTATTATTTTTAAAATAATTGATGTACAAATAGAAACTCGGGTCTTGGTTGCATTAAAAACATACGAATTCCATTCGCTCGCAATTTTGGATATATGTAGTCGGAATGCAGTCTTTTGTTAATTTCCTTCGACATTTCGTTTCTGGTCGTCAGTATCGTTCCCAGATATTTAAATTTTTTGACATTTTCAAATATCTTGCCTCTGACTTTTATATGGTTTCCCTGAGGTCCACCTGCTCTCGCCGTGATCATGTTTTTTGTTTTGTCTTCATTTATTTCTACACCTACTTCTTCTGTCGCTTGCATGATGATTTCACAGTTTTTACCTACAATTTCTAGATTATCGCCCAAAACGGCAATGTCATCCGCATATGCGAGCACTTGTGCGACCCTGTTCAGGGATGATCCGGCCATGTTGTTCATCTTGTACCTTTCTGATGATATACTCGAGTACAAAGTTAAAAAGACATGGTGAGAGGACATCCCCCTGTTTTAGTCCGCCACGGATTTCAAATGGTTCTGAGAGGTGGTTTTCTATTCTAACTTGCCCTTTGTTTTCGTTCATGCAAATTTGAATGAGGGCGGCATATTTTTTTGGGATTCCCAGCTCAACTACAATATGGTAGAGTCTTTGCCTTGCGACTGAGTGGTAGGCTTTTTTGAAGTCAACGAACAGTTGGTGAACCGCCTCTCCGTATTCCCACTTCTTTTCGAGCAGTTGCCTTATTGTGAAGATTTGGTCGCTTGTTGGCCGGTTCCTACGGAATCCGCATTGGTAGTCTCCCAATATTTCTTCTGTGTACGGTATGATTCTCGCCAGTATGGCATTTGTTAGTATTTTGTATGTGGTTGGGAGCAATGATATTCCTCTGTAGTTTTCTCAGTCAGATCTGTCGCCTTTTCACCTTTTTTGAAAATGGGGACGACTATTGATGTTATCCATTCTTCCAGAGTGACTTCCTTATCCCATATTGTTTTAATCAGTTGGTGGATCTTTCGAGCGGTTGCCTCTCCTCCATGCTTGACAAGCTCCGCCGGTATGCAGTCAACTGCGGGAGCCTTGTTGTTTTTCAATCAATTTATTGCGTCTACAACTTCGTTGAAAGAGGGCTCTGAGATCTGAGGCCCGGCTGTATGTACGTTTGGTGCGTTTATTTGTAGTTGATGTGTGCGCATATTGAGCAGGTCTTCAAAGTACTGCTTCCATCTTGTCACGATATTGTTTGTTCCTGTGACCAGACAGCCGTTTGCGTCTCGGATTATTTTGGCTCTCCCTCGGTAGCCATTTCTAATTGAATTTATGCCGGCATACATGCCTCTGATGTTCTTTGCTCTGGCATTTTCTAGGATTTTTTCGTTCCGAGTCTTCTCCCATTCGCGTTTTTTTGCGTTTGAAGAGTCTCATTGTCTCTTTCCGAATCATAGCGTATCTTTTTGCGTTGACTTCATCATATCCTTCTAAGTGGATCGCTCTGAGGCGTTTACGTTCTTCGATCTTCGCCCTTCATTCATCGTCAAACCAAGGTTTGGACTTAATTGTTTTCTTAAATCGTAATGCCTTTTGGGCTGTTTGTTTGATTGTGTCTCTGATCGATGTCCATTTAGTGTCCACACTATTGGCTTCCTCTTCCACACTACTCTCATTCTCTAGTATGCTAAATCTGTTCATCAGTTCATCTTAATATTGAGTCCGTCTGCGCAGGTCTTTACCTGTATCGAACTTTTTGCTCGTCTCCCTTGACTGGCTATGTGGAAGATGATCGGAGTCGCCATCTGCGTCTCTATATAAATCTTACGTTAAGGATGTTCGGGTGGTGTCTTTTGTCTATGAGGAAGTGGTCTATTTGGTTACGCGCTACGCCGTCGGGTGATATCCGTGTGGGTTTATGAATTTGCTTGTGCTTGAACATTGTGCTTTTC
This sequence comes from Microdon myrmicae, assembly GCA_963931805.1. NCBI lineage: Eukaryota > Metazoa > Arthropoda > Insecta > Diptera > Syrphidae > Microdon > Microdon myrmicae. The sequence goes on along the minus strand of OZ007501.1, from coordinate 78,597,744 downwards.
CATACCAGATCTTTTGACGCCGCGAACGTGATAATTCGAATTCCATTATCATTTGAAACATCGTGTTGGATTTCTTTGCCTATAGTTGGTTGGAAGATATCTTCCGTTCCAATTTTTGCATTGAGGTCCCCGAGGAGGATTTTAACATCGAATGATGAGATCCCATCAAATACTTCCTCTAGGGTCTCGTAGAACGTGTCCTTCGTTTCTTCGTCGGTAGATTCTGTTAGGACGTGTACGTTTATAAATACATAATTGTACCATGGGTTCCATATTTTTAGCACCGATATTCGGTCATTAATAAATTTCACCACTTTTACATGGGGCGTAATCTTCTTACTTTTATGATGAAGCCAGTTCCGAAATTATGTGTATCGGTACCTCCAGACGCCAGTGTAAACCCGTTGGTATCGATTACTTGATGTGGGAGTCGGACTTCCTGAAGCGCGACGATGTCAATTTTATATTGTTTCACGTTTTCTACGACCGTCTTTATCGCGCCTGGTTTATATAACGTTCGAACATTCCACGTGCCGACGCGTATATCCTGCTTTTTCCGTATTTCCCACCGTCTTCTTTTTGCCGAGCCAGCGTTTTCTTGATGATTTGTTCCCTTATGATAGTGTCGGCTCATCCCACGTGCGCCTACTGGATTTTTCGTGAGATTGTTTTTTGTATATTGATTACTCATTTTTGTTCCCACGAGTCTTGGGGATTCAATTAGTCCGCCATATCAGAGCCCCTTTTTGATATGGTAAAGCCTGCTTATTGCTCTGATTCGACCCGGTGTCGGAGAGGCGCCGTTATAATACAGCCGGTATACCCCTGGCTGCAAACCATCCAATGGGCACGGTGATGCGTAAAGCCCTGGATTAGGGGTGGTAGATCTTCGTGTGTTACTCCTCGCTATCCTGTCTGACATGGGTGGCCCTATTGGAAGCGTATGCTTCCATCAGCATATCCTGAGTGATTCATTGTAGTTTAAACTCCGCAACACATCAAAGTTTCTACCAAGCGGGGGTTCGAAACTTGGCTAACGGGAAAAATACCATTTCAGTGCCTTGGCACAGCGCTAAAGATTCGCTTTTCCTAAGGGAAGTAATATTTAAAAAACATAACAAATACGAATCCCTTAATCGCATGGTATGTCACATGTCAATCTTGTATTATCAGTTCATACACACCATCGACGTTTTCTGTCACAAAGACTGATTTTAGCCGACGTTTACGTGTCTCACCAGTAAACAAAGGGCGACCAAGATCACATTCATTATACAAGCGATGAGTGTTCCTCGTTACGAAAATTTGAGACGATTAGAGTTCACCGAGGGACTCTTGTTGAATTAATACATGTCGAAAGTCGTAAAAAATTAATTCATGAAAGTATTTTCGGGTAAATTTCATTTTTCCTTATAGATTTAATTATTAGGTCACTGTCGATACAAATTTTCGAGTAAAAATATTGTCAAAATTGTTAAGATTCTTAATGGCAACGCTAGTGTTACCGTTTTGGAAAATATAAATAGCAACATACGTATGTTGAAAAGCCCATCATAACAATGAAGCACTACACACAACCCCAACACAACGCCGCTAAGTAAAGACAAAGGTGAAGACCTCGTTTAGTTTTTCAAACACAAGTTGCCGCAAGTATTAATTTTATACGACAAAAAGGGATCTCCAACGAACTAACAAATTGAACTTAATCCGCCATTTGCTGTTTTATTGTCATAATCCAGTCATTATGAGTCTTAGACCGTTAAAATGAGCATAAACTGTCATGCATATACACAAAGCAAAGCTCACGTGTAGGTGATATTTATCAATTCCTATGTTTTTGGAGCGAGTGACAATCGCCCCCCATTCTGAGAAAGGTTGGCGCAAGACTAACAACCTTGCCCGGAAAAACAAATTATCATTGACAATTTAACAAGTCTCGAATAAGGACCGGATACCGGTGGAGAGACTTGCCAAAATAGGCAAAACTGGATCCCGGTTGTAGAGCCGATGATGATGATGACAATCGCCCTCGGGGATATTCGATCGTACTTCCAAAAACGAACCTTGAATATTAGAATTTGAACATCGCATTGGTAATCGAAAATCCACTTCATACCTTTCCTTAGTTTTCAACAATGTCGATTTTCTGACTACTTGACGATTTTCTGACTACTGATCACAACACATTCCTTTCACGAATGTTTTATTGGATATCGGGGAGTCAATCCCCTCGACTTTCCGCTTTCATCCGATGGAACTTTGAAAATGGGAGATTACGTTAGGTTTGTACATACCGACTGTGAATTGTTCTTGTATTAATACAATGGTTTTTACAAAACTTCTCCCATTCTTGGTGATCATCGAAGCCGTAATAACATAAGGGAGGCTGCACTCAATCAGCTTATACGACTGGCAAAGAGGACTAGTGATTAGAAGCAACCTCTTAGAGAAAACCTCATCTTTTCTCGCCTCGGATTTGTGAAAACCAAATATAACATCAGGGGTTTTCATGTTTCCAATCAACCAAAGTTACATAATTATTACCAGTCAATGTAAATGTCGCAAGCCAATTGGCAATGAACACGAAATGGGTGTATTCAATGCTTTATTCGTCATGAATAGCTTAGTCGGGTGTCATTCCTAATAACGAGCTAATATAGTAAGTTTATTATGCAAACAGCTTACGCTCCACCGTAGATGTCCTAACCTGTTGAACCACTTTAAGGCGTATTCACGCGTATCTCAATATACTCAAAAACCAGCAATTATTTTATATTATTTCGATGTACAGAACATGGAAAAACTTGCTCCATAAATGCCGCTGCTAAATGTTGATCTACTGACTCCTTCTCTCATCATACTTCCACAAAGACTTCTTCTAATAAATTCAATTCCTTTGAGCACTTACCGGGCCCTGAATCCTTCACTAACTAGCATCTAGTTTCTCTTAAATTCCGTTGTACTTTCGCATATATCTCATTCAACTTGAAAGATCCATTAGTCAATCTAAAAAGTCCATTAAATTGGATCGCATCCAACTGTGCGTTCGCCAAAATCGCCAAGTCCCCACTCCGATGCATCGATCACTGTACTATAGGATCCTGGGCCATATGGGCTATCAATTAAATTGCATTCGATCAAACCCGACACGCGAACATTTGGCGCATACTAATCTCTGTGTAGCAAATCCACGCGACATTTTCATATCTAACGCTCATCTTCCTTCACGCAGCCGTCCAACGAGGTTCGCAGTGGTCCGGTCGGCGCTGTTGCTCCTTGGGTATGTTACCAACATGCCGGAATGCCTGTGCGACATCGTCATCAACCGAGGAACTGATTTATGCGTGCCGCCAAAGCGATGAACAACACATGTTCTCGTGCTTTGAACGACAAGAGGCCGGTGATCGATGCTGCAGCAATGCAAGAACGTCCGAGTGTCTTCAGGTAATAAATTTCCATAATCAGAGCAAGTACCACGCTTGAAGTATCGAATTGGATATTTGTGTATTCGCAGGCGTGTCGCGAGATATTCGAACCGCATTCCCCCCAAAAGAAGACCAGTCGACGGCTATTGGATAAGACCTGCGGTGAGAAGAACCATGATGTGCTGCAGTGTGTTAGGAACTTTACAGACATGACACCTGTGACTAATTCACAGAATTGTAAGTGGTTTACACAAGTTTCAACCTCCTAGATTCTAATTGTAAAAGTTCCTTTCAGATCTGCCTTGTTGCGAGTTCTCCAGAGACGAAAAATGTCGTACGACATGCCGACAAGTGTTAAAGAACGGCGAGAGTCAAGATGTTATCATTGATGAACTGGAAGTTGGTGGATGTGGACCACCCCTGCCACATGATCCACTCTGGCAATGTTTCTTGTCAGCGGGCAAAAAGGTCTTTATACCAACATCAACATCTAACGAGGTATCACAGATTAACCAGATTGGAATTGATTCGGCCAAGTTGCACTGTTGCCATAAGGCAATTGCACCGAAATGTAGGCGACTGTGTATCCAGACATTCTCCAATGATTGGACAACGACCAGCGGATATTTTGACCTGGATTGCCTGACGCAGCCTAATGAACTGGAGTTACGTCAATGTATAGACGAAGTCGATGAACCATGCGAACTTGGCTGCGACGGACTTTCGTTTTGTACGAATTTCAACAACCGCCCCACGGAACTATTTCGGAGTTGTCATTCCCATGCAGACATGGCTGCACGGTCTGATGTCGCTATGTGGTCGAAACGAGGATTCGTTCTATTGCCTGGCAACAACTTACCAATCAAGAACATTTCCAAATGCTCGCCGGAGAAATGGCGAGCGATAGCGTGTATCTTACAAATAAAACCCTGCACACGCATCAGGCACTATAATCACGTTTGTAGAGAAGACTGCTACGAGATTCTGAGTGAATGCATGGATTGGACAAGAGTGAATTCAGGCATAAATGTTGCCGCTATCTGTTCGAAATTACACCCCGAAGGTGAAGATGGGCCCTGCATCTCCCTAAAGCCATATCTAGAGCCTAGTGATGCCCCACTTGAGACCGGTGGTCACCATGGCTTGACGTTACCCTGCAAAGGTCATCCCTGCAACTCCACCGAAGCCTGTTTGCCTAATCGCAATGAAAGTCATGGTTACCTGTGCATTCCCGGCTGTGCATTGGGTGAAGCCTCCGCCTATATGGTTCCTTTCGGGGCGTATGTCCGAATACCTGTTTCACCAACCCAAAGGGGAAGCTTCAAAGTATGTCGCTGCGCATCAAATGGCAGAATTGAACATTGTCAACCGTTGCCTAACTTTGCTTACGACTCATGCACCCTCGGCGGACGGGGCATCGAACATGGAGTCTCAGTCTATTTGGAGTGCAATATTTGCAGTTGTTTTGCTGGAGAAATCACCTGTACGAAGAAACAATGTCGGATACCTGGCATTTCAGATCACTCCTACACTAGCCTACCTTGCAACTGCCCGACTCACTATGTACCAGTTTGTGGGAAAAATGGCAACACATATCATTCTGCATGCATCGCCAAATGTCTGGGCTTACAGGATAGTGACATCGAATTCCGGCCATGTAGTACATCAAACCCATGTGAAGAGGGCTCCCATAGCTGTCCCCACGGGACCAAATGTGTAGAGGACCGCAAAATATGTCTTTCCGTCATGCATAGACCGTGCTTACAATATCGCTGTGGTAAGTCTGATTAAGAATCTGCCAATCTGCAAATTATAAAACCTGTTTTTTTTTACAGTTAACGTGACATTGGACTGCATAAACACCGGAGAACCTGTCTGCGACACGAAAGGGCAAACATATCCCGCAGCCTGCAATCTGTTGAATGCAAAATCTCAGTTGGCCCACTTCGGTCCGTGCTTTCACAGTTGTACGTGGAAAGGACCCGTTTGTGGAATCAACGGTGTCACCTATCGAAATGAATGCGAAGCTTGGGCGGATTATATTCTTGTGGATTATAAGGGACGTTGTAAGGAAGTCGGACTCCTAGCCTCTGACATGGGCCGTCGATGTAAACTGTTGAAGTGTCCAAAACCTCCATCACCACACTGCCAAAATATCATTCCACCCGGCGCGTGTTGTCCCATCTGTTCCGGTGCCTTTCGAGTTATTTATTCTCGAAAACAGGTCGATAGAGCTTTATATGCTCTCAAAGGAAAGAATATGGAACTGCTGACCCTTCGAAATGTCCTGAAAGCTTTAGATGACCTCATACAAGTTTCTGAGTGCCAACTCACTGGCTTCCTCACAATGGAGGTAGATATTTTTGTTGCCATCGTGCCGCGATCACACCACCCAACAGACATCCAGATCGAAGCTTGTATGCGCGAAGCTCAAAAAATCGCCACTTTAATACAGTCACAGAGTCATCGCGTTACCACAAACTTAGCCCTTAGTGCCCTTACTGTGGCGAATATGGTACAACCAAGCGTCGAAAGTTCCGCGACCATATGGAACGTAATATCGACTCAAGTGCTAATCCTGTGGATCATATTAATCTTTAGAAATAATTAAAATCTTGTTTTTATTGTATTTATTTTGATTTTTAAGTTTTACCTTTTTATTTTTTATTTTTATAGTTCATTGTTAGTTTTGATTGTTATATCGCAAACAAAAAACGTGAATTCAAGTTGCCAATATATAGATGTCTAATATTCTTTTTTTGTGGATCGTATGTATAATACATTGTAATTAATTTGAATCATAGAAACGTATTGTGATATTAGAATGTATACTACAGAAATAAGTAAGCGAAGTTTTAATGTAGTGGGTAAGACATTTAAATTTAGCTATAATCGTTACCAAAGTCTTGTAATATATTTGTTTTCTGTTTTTAGACGAATTAAATTACGACATTTTTAAAGTCAGAATTTTTACATTAAGTCTTGAGAGCACTGAATTGTCTCTGAACAAAAATACTCTACATGAAGTCATTACTTGTGTACTAGATATAATCTTTCGGGATGAAATTCAAGGCTAGACAAAATATTGAAATTTCTGCTTTTATTTTCACTTTAAAAAATGTATATGTTATTATCTAGTCTGTAAAAACAAAAACGAAAGAGAATAAAGTAACAACGTTGTATATTTAAAAAGTTCGTTTGCTGTTTCTGTTGCTATAAGAAAAATTCGCTCTTTTATCTGTGTAATATTACGAACTACATTTTATTCATCATCATCATCATCATCATCGGCACTACAGCCGGGATCGGTCTTGGCCTTATTTACCAAATCTCTCCACCGGTCCCGATTTCGGGCCGATGTAATCCAGTTTGCCATTCCCAGGCTCTAGGCGTCCTGGTCTACGCCATCCCTTCATCGCAGACAAGGTCTGCCGCGCTGTCTCCTTCCATAAATCCTGCTACAAAGGTCTTTCCGGACAGGCTCCCCTTCGATCATTCGAGCTAGGTGTCCAGCCCACCGTGGTCTACCAATTTTGATTTTTCTTACAACATTAGCTTCAAGGTAGATCGCGTACAATTCATGGTTGTAGCGTCTCCGGAATCGCCCCCCTCACATACGGGGCCAACAATTCTTCTTAAAACCTTCCTCTCGAACGCGGCTATGAGTTCAGAATGCCTTTTATTGAGCACCCAGGTCTCGGATCCATACATGAGTACTGGTAAGACCATGGTCTTGTACAGTAGCACCTTGGATGTTCTGGATAAATTTCGGGATGTAAAGAGCCGTGATAGACCATAGTACTCTTTGTTGGATTTGATCAGCCGTTGGCGTATTTCTTCTTCCATATTGTTATCGGCTGATACTATTGACCCAAGGTAGTTAAAGGATTGCATTACTTCAAATTCGTGCGCCACTATCTTAATAGTTTGACCAACGTTAAGTCTTCTCTTCGCAGCAGTTGCCACCATGTACTTAGTTTTCCCCTCATTAATGTGCAGTCCCAGTTTTTGTGCCGCCTGCTCGACCCAGGTGAAGGAATCCTGTACAGCCGAATCGGTTCTACCGATGATACCGATGTCATCTACTTAGGCAAGTATCTGGCTGGACTTGGTGATAATAGTGTGGCGACTCTAACAGATACACACACAATTCACAAGCAAAATAGTGAAGAGCACCGATCTAAAAATCGAAGAACAAAATACATCAGAGCCGTATACCATAGCGATAACAAAAATAATTCACATCAGTGGAGTATAGTCGAGTTTAAAAATCAAATTCTTAACACGGTCAGTAGCCTGATGGGTAACGCTTAGGTTCAATTTTTTTCGTGATTCAAACATAGTCATAGTGTCAGTTCGAATCACACGATCTTCTTCACTATTATTTCAAACGCTATAATAGTCCCTCTAGTTGTAACGCCAGAGTCACGGATTGCTTTCTCCAACGCCAGGTTGAAGAGGAGGCAGGCCAGACCGTCCGCTTGTCGGAGTCCATTAGAGATATTTATTGGTTTGGACAGCAATCCCGCTATTTTTACTTGATTAGTTCCGTTGGTCATGGTCAACCTACAAAGTCGTATCAATTTGTTTGGAATGCCGAACTCTCTCATGGCATTATATAGTTCTACCCTGGCTATGCTGTCGTAGGTGACCTTAAAGTCTATAAATAGATGATATAATGGAATCTTAAATACCTGACATTTTTCCATCGCATGCCTAAGGGTGAATATCTGATCAATCGCTGATTTGCCTGGGATGAAGCCACACTGATATTGACCAATGATGGCTTTAGCGTATGGGGCTATCCGATCTTGTAGGATACTGGAGAGTATCTTATAGGCTGTACTCAACAATGTTATACCCCTATAGTTGCTGCACAGTGTGATATCTCCCTTCTTATGTATGAGGCAAATTATACCAATACGCCAATCTTCCGGTATCTCCTCTTGCTTCCATACGTGCACCATAATCTCATAAATTGCGTGGTGTAACACTGTCTCTCCTTGTTTGATTAGCTCAGCTGGTATGCCATCAGCTCCAGGATCTTTATTTGATTTGTGCTGTCTTATGGCTTTTAATGTTTCATAAATGCTTGGTAACGGCAGCATTTGGTCTGGGTCTTGCATTGGTGGAGCCTCCAATTCTTCTATGAACTGTCCATTTAACAATTCATTGAAGTTCACTTCCCATCGCTCCAGAATGTCTTTGGGATCGGTGATCAGATTACCTCTTTATCTTTGCAGTAAGTGCAGCGTGGTGTGTACCGTGTCACACTGCGGATTATTTGGTAGAATTTCCGCGCCTGGTCTGGACCTCGCTCTCTACTTTTCTCTATTTCACAGACAAGTTTTTTTACCAGGCGCTTCTCTTTTGTCTGTGGAGTCTTTTTTTCAGTTCTTATGAGCTCTTTATATATCTCCTCGCGTACTCACGTCCTATGAGACTGCTGCATTGCCCGGTATGCAGCATTCTTAAGTTCAGTCGCTAGTTTGCAATCATCATCAAACCAGTCGCTCCGATCTCTACGACTACTGCCTAAGATGGAGTTGGCAGTACTAATGACAGTATTGTTAACGCGTGTCCATTTCTCCTCTACGCCCGGAATTCTGGCCCCAGGACTTACTCTCCCTCCATCGAGCTCTTTGGGGGCGAGTCTTAGAGCATGACCAAATGTGTTACTGGTATTCTCATTCCGAACCTGATCCGCGGATGCAATACGTCTCCGTAAGGCAATCCGCGCTCGGAAAACTGTACCAACAAGATAGTGATCCGAGTCGATGTTGGCACCTCGGTGCGTTCGTACCGTTATCTGACTCGAGGAGTGGCGGCGATCTATCAACACGTGGTCAATTTGGTTGCGAGTGGCTCCATCAAGTGATACCCAGGTGGCTTTGTAGATATGTTTACGCGGATGTTGCCAGTTCGATGACTCGTAGTCCATCGTAATTAGTGTTCTCATGCAAACTATGGGAACCTGTGGGGGTTCTCTATATCACAAAGAGAACCAACCCACAATTCCTACCTAACGTCGACAGCTAACAACGCGCCACCATAACCCAAATCTGCAATCCATTCGCAAACATGCAAAGAACACATCCCAATATGCAACAGCATCCGTCCCCAATCTGCAATCGCATACATCCCCAAACTTACCAAGAATCCATTTCCCAAGCTGTAATAAAACGCAGTTTCAAACTTACAACGGAATATTAATCATCTCCCTCAACTACATCAAGCCGCATACATTTTTCCCAAAAACCACTTCGGTTAATTTCCTACTTAAATTATATCCCTCGCTTCCAACCAAGCAGTTCTAATTTCCCCCGAAAAACATTCCGGCTCACTTCCTGCTTAAACTATTTCCTCGCTTCTAACCAAGCAACATTTAGTTTCCCCGAAAATCATTTCGGCTCCCATCCTACCCAATACCAATTCTCCTTACTAGTAAGTCACCAGCACGATGCGCTGCATTTCCGCGAAACAATCATCGCAACGACCAAAACCCACATTCCCTTGTCTAACCGACAACTCATGACCATGCTTGGTGGTGTTTCCAAACCAATTTCCTAGTATACATAGCGCCAGAGGAATTTAACTCAGCCCGTACGGCAATTTTCTGTGGAACTAAATTCCCTATGCAAGCACAGCAACCTTTTTCAAGTTCCTAGTAAATGGCAGTGAGTTTATTTAGCTATGACTCCACTGCCACGACGCGATGAACTTTTTCTCGCTTTCAATGAGTCGGTCGAGTCACAACCGCCACTGAGCGCACATCGCTCTTCCGTCAGCCCAGTCGAGTTCATTACCGAAACCGTGCGCACGAGTCCAGTGAACCCGTAAAAAGGCGCAACATAATCTAGCGTTTACGTGATGTATCATTTAAAGTATTTACGGCTTGCTAAGAAATGTTGGGTCTATAAGCGTTCCCGAGTGTAAGGTATAGTCGAGTGTAATACGATTTAGAGTACATACTAATTACAAGTACCGAACTAAGTGATTAATTATGAGTATACATGTGTAGACAATATCGTTATCTGGTCAGTGAAGAGTAATACGCCAACGAACTCGAAGTTATGTAAAACACAAATTTAAGATTTGGATAACGGCTCAATAACCTTTGTATAGATTCATCATAAAGTTAAATAAAAGATCAGTTGGACTACCAAACAAGCCACAAGTATTTTCATTTTTGCTTCTTCTTGGTGGACAGTTATCGACAGAACAGTTGACTATTCTGTTGCGAAATCCTGGTGAACGACCTTCAGCTAATTAGACTATGGAAGTTTAGTGAACCATGCGCCCTTGTCGGCGCCCCGAGCAAACTTACCCACAAACCTGCGTAATGCCTGAAGCTCCCGACCTGTTTTCACATTCAAATCACCAAGAACGATTTTCACATGGTATCTTGGGCAGCTCCTCAATAGTATACTGGTTAGTATAGCCGCCTGTCACGCGGGAGACCGGGGTTCGATTCCTCGTCGGGGAGCCTCTGGCGCAAGACTAATGACCTTGCCCGGAAAAAAACAAATCATTATGGAAAATTTAACAAGCCTCAGGACTTGCTAAATAAGGCCAAGACCGGTTCTAGGTTGTAGTGCCGATGATGATGATGATGATGATCTTGGGCAGGCATTGAGGCCTTTCGTTTATTGCGTTAAAGCCGATAATGGCAGGCTTCAGTTTTTGGCTGATTAGAAAGCCTACCCCGAGCACATGGTGTTTTGCATGACACCTGTAATAAATGCCATACTCGTTTCTTTGAATAACACCACTCCCCGTCCATCTTACTTCCTGTAATGCTGAAATAGAATATTTCAAACGCTTTTTGGACAGGGTAATACAAGAGATAAGAGCACTGTTATAGTTGCTGGAGATTTCAACGCTTGGGCAGTAGAATGGGGAAGCACAAGGACCGACAGTAGAGGCCGAAATCTTCGCAGTCTTAGATGTGGTGTTGCTTAATGATGATTCTGATGACTCCTTCATAAACGAGAGATACCGGTCCAAAATCGACATCACATTGTCCAGCTCCACGTTGACAAGAAGTATGGAGTGGCGAGTTTTGGACACCTACACCCATAGTGACCACCAAGCCGTGATGTACGAAATATTACCACACAGGGGATTTATCACTGGCAAATTGGCGAAGAAAGCCCAGAAACATGGGTGGAAAGAGAAGGGCCTCGATGCGGAACTGCTTGATTATATACTGGGAGACCAAATCGCACAGTTTGACGCAGAGGCCGGTGCGAACAGGCAGGCTAGAAAAGTCATGAATGAACATGCTAATTACCGCATGTGATGCTTCTATGTCACCACAAAAATAACCAACAGGGGCTATCAAACGAGCGTATTGGTGGAACTCGGAAATCGCCCATGTGCGATCGAAGAGCAACAGGTTACGACGCTTGCAACAAAGAGCAAGGAACCTTAACACCTACCCACGGTTGCATGCGGAATTCGGCAACAAACGGAAGGAGTTGAGGAATGTAGTCCGCAAAAGTAAATATGACGCGTTCTGCTCTCTAAGGGATGAACTGAATAATAACCCATTGGGCAGCGCCTACAGAATAGTCATGAAAAGACTACACAACAACAGTAGTCAAACACAAAAAAGTAAAACTGACAATACCAGAATCGTTGCTGTCCTCTTCCCGCTTTGTGATGACGTGTTGAGAGTGCAAGAGGAGTGAAGTATCACTGAAAGAGGGATACCTCCCGTGACCACCGAAGAGGTGCTCTTGGCTGCAAAGGTCGTCAAAAAAAAACAAGACCCCGTGACTGGATGGTATCTCTAACGCTGTAGTGAAGACTGCCTTAACAAAAAAGCCGGAAGTCGTCAGCGGTCTCTTCACAACCTGCCTCCAAACAGGACAATTTCCCAAACGATGGAAAAAGCAGCGGCTGGTGCTTATAACAAAATAAGTCAAGAATCCAGAGGCGCCGTCGTCTTATCGCCCGTTGTGCATGCTGGACACAACAGGAAAACTGCTTGAGCGAGTAATGGACACTCGCTTGGTACAATTCATTGAAGGGGCATTGAGGGCTCTCTGAATGGCAGTATGGGTTCCGGAAAGGTAGATCAACCGGTAATGCACTATCTGTGGTGTGCCACATCGCTCGCAATGCGATAGCTGGAGCACGATTGCTAGGTGGTACAAAAAAATATTACTCGGTGGTGACCCTAGATGTTAAAAATGCGTTTAACTGGGTGAATTGGAATCGGATTCTAGAAGCGTTGGGCGATCTGCAAGTCTCACTCTACTTGGTGCGTATAATAGCAAACTATCTCTCGGATAGAAGAGTGCTCTATGACACAGATGAGGGACCACAGGAATATTAAATAACAGCAGGTGTACCTCAGGGATCTGTTTTAGGTCCTATGTTATGGAATATCATGTATGATGATGTGCACAGGGTCAATGTACCAGAAGGGGTTAGAATCTTTGGGTACATTGATGATTTGGCAATAGTGGCCATAGCTAAACATCTAGATGACCTAGAGAATATTTGCTCCCACGCAATTCAGAGCATTAAATGCTGGCTAGATTTGGCCGGACTGAAACTAGATGGACATAAGGCGGGGGCAGTTTTAATAAACAGCCGCAAGAAAGTTTAACATCTTGATTTTGCAATAGAAGGACAAATAATCATATCCAACCCCTATATTAAATATCTTGGTGTTATACTCGACAGCAGGTTGAGCTTCAAAGAACACCCGAGAAAAACGAGTGAAAAAACGGCAAGAGTATGCAAAGTTTTGGCGAGACTGCTACCCAATGTTGGAGGATTCCAGCCCCACATAAGGAAACTCATAACCAGTGTCAACACCTCCATTATAATGTATGCAGCTCACATATGGGAAGGAGCCGCACAGTATAAGTCGTACATGGAGGGAGTGAACTCAGCACATAGGCTGGCATCACTAAGAGTATGCTGTGCATTCCGAACGGTGTCCAAAGATGCCATACATGTTTTGGCCGAGACATTGCAGCTAAAGAAAACGCTGCGTTGCATGAGGTCTCCCAAGAGAATCGTCGGAGAATGCGGTCACAATTAGAGCTCTCAAGCCTAAGAGAATGGCAACGAAGGTGGAATTCTTCCACCAAAAGAAGATGGACCCACACCATGATATGTGATGTAGAAATATAAGTGAAAAGAAAACATAGCGATCTGAATTACCGCCTGACTCAGCTAATATCAGTACATGGATGCTTTCGGCAGTACTTGCACAAGTATAAGGACTTGAATCACCCATACTGCTTGTATTGGTAAGGCAAAATAGAAAATTCGGAACACGTACTCACAGAGTGCGTGAGAATCGAGACCGCACGCACGAATTTGGAGAGACATATGAGATGGACAGTTACTCCGAGAGGAGTAATAGAATACATGCTGAGTTCAAAACAGGCATGGTCCGTAGCAAATGATGTTCTATGTGACATGATGGAGCAGTTGCGACGCGACGAACACAGCTCTTCATTGATGTCCCAAAATGGAAACCAGAGGCAGAAAAAGAAAAACAACCTCACGAAAGAAGTCCCAGAAAAGTTCCATACTTGAGCTAGAAAAATATAAAGCAGACACCCGTTTTTCCCAAAAAAAATCTCCACCGTGCGAATTGGAATAACATCTTATGGTCGGATGAAACCAAGATTAATTTGTTTGGTTCCGATGGAGAAATGTACGTCAGACGACCAATGAACTCAGAATTTGATACAAGTATACGAAAAAGACAGTGAAACATGGTGGAGGCAATTTAATCATTTGGGGATGCTGTTCAGCATCTGGTGTTGGTCCAATTTTTCTAATAAAAGACAAAATGTGTGCTAAAGATTATGTAGAAATCTTAAACACCGTTATGCTAGCATTTTCTAAAGAGGACATGGCTATTAAATGGGAGTTTATGCAGGATAATGACCCCAAGCACACCTCAAAATTGGCTAAAGAATGGTCTCTTCAAAACAAAGTCGATGTTATGGAGTGTCCATCGCAGTCCCCTGATCTTAACCCAATAGAACACCTATTTGGCATTCTTAAGCGCAAGATCGGAGACTGCAAAGTCAAAAATAAGGAAGAACTTTGGTCCAAAATAAAAGATGAATGGTACTCTATACCACCCGCGACTTGTACCAAACTAGTCAATTTCATGGGACGAGGATGCGAAGCAGTCATTAAAAACAAAGGAAAACCGGAATCAATTTTTTTTCACTATTTCTCGCTTTTTGTATTAAAAATTTTATTATATTTATAATTATATTTCTTTTATGTATTACAGTGCACCAAATCCATTAGTATATTTTTAATTATTATTTTACCCCAAATACATTTTTTCTTAGCGATTAATGTCGAAGAATAAGCTTGTTTCTATTATTTTTTCCACCACTGTACATCGGCACCTCCTTTCCTTATCCACTTCCTCTCCATCTGCTTGCTCTGACATTTAAGGGTACTTCAAAACCCCCTTTTGTACGCGCGTTAGTGTTAAAATATACTTCAATAAATGGAAAATTGGTCTAAGTCATGGTAAAACCCAACTTATAGTGTTTAAGGGTAAAAATGAGCACTGCACAGACAACACCAGGCGCACCCACAACAAAATTATACTCAAACTGAATAACACCCAGATAAAACCTTCCAAAAGTTTAAAATATCCGGGAATAACCTTTTCCAAGCACCTTTCATTCTCCACCCACTTGTGGAAACCTAACGGTCTCTGCCACAAAGTTAAACAGCTCGTCTATGAACAAATAATCAGACCCACACTCACATATGCGTGTCCACTCTGGTATCATATAACACTCGCCCAAATGGAGAAGCTACGCACTTTCGAAAGAAAATGCTTCAGGCTGGTATCTGGCCTCAACCGACAACCCAATTCTTACAAATATTACAATAACAACTTGCTATACAACGCCACTATCGAGGGCTCCTCGATAGTATTGTGGTTAGTATACCCGCCTGTCACCCGGGAGACCGGGGTTCGATTCCCCGTCGGGGAGCCTCTGGCGCAAGACTAATCACCTTGCCCAGAAAAAATAAATCATTATGGAAAATTTAACAAGCCTTAGGACTTGCTAAATAAGGCCAAGACCAGTCCCCGGTTGTAGTGCCGATGATAATGATGATGATGATACAACGCCACTGATATTGGCCGTCTCAATAGACGCTGTGGCGCTTCTACGAACCACACAACCCACTATAGGTTGAGATATCATCATTCCACCAAAGGAACATACTCACATATATCCATTACACGTGGTCACAGACACGTTTCCCAAAAGTCCTTACTTCCTCCTGAAACAAAAGGTAACATTCCAAATACCCCAACAATGAATTCAATAGTAAAAATCAACCGAACATAACGTTCAAAATTCCCTAGTTCTGAATTCAATGCATCCATCCAATGTATACATTCGATTCATCCATTAAACACATCTTTCTGAAAACAAACAGAATAATCTTCTCATGTAGTTAATAGCAATTAGCACCATAAATTCCTCGCAAGATCCCAAACCGACAAGCGCACGTGCGCAAACAAAGGCCTAGCGATTCGCCCGCCGACCAACAATTCTTGCGATCATAAACATCGTAAACGCCTATCCCACGCTAGATGTTTATGATTAGGAAATACGATCTACAGCCAAATCCCACGGTTCCTTTGTTACAAAAACGCTATTGGCGTAAGACAAATAGGTAACGTAAAGAGAGCCCATGATAGGATCAAGAAAGAAGGGGCGGCACACTTGATCCTTCGAAACAAGATTCCGATAAGAAGTTGGAATCGAAAACCAAAATGGAAATTTTCTCTTGAAGATAAGAGACAGATAGGATGGATAGGAAAATTTAGATAGGGCAGTCGTCTTAAGGAAAATTAATTCGAACAGATGGTCGAAATCGAGTACCAGAAATCGTCTCAGAGAAACCTTACGAAGAGGTCGGTCCGCGCCGCGTAATATAATAAAACAAACGTGAATATTCCACGTTCACGCGCACCACGATAAAACGGGAAAGTAACGTTCGACCAGTTTAAACATAGTAAAATAAGTAACGCGAGTTAACCGGGGGACATTTAGTAATTGTAATTACACTGTGATCGAAAGTAATTAACGTAAGGTCCATACGGGGGCCGAGACAATTACCCTCGTCGCGACATTTCGTAATACCTGAACGTGTGTCGTTTGTATATATTGCCACTTTTCGGTTGGAAATAGTGAAAGGATAATATGCGATAAACAAGGATAAATCAGGTTATTTCCAAATTTATGACAATGCAATGTGTGGCGGAAGTTTGTCGTCTCTTTGTTTACCTCCTGAATTACCATAAAAAAATAAAAGTAAAGTTTGGGCACAGGGTTCTACCTCGTCCTCACAAATTGTTCGTCTATAAAACACTGCACGTCACCGAGGGGAATGAAAACTCAGGTCGCACAAGTGAAAAATAAAACACCGTGATTGTCATTCATGAATGATTTTTTATTGTTTAATAGGTTTAAGATGGAATTTATGGTTACCAGGTTGACAACATGTCTGCATTAATAACGGTTGCTTATTTTTAACTTTATAGCCCACTGAATATCATTTTATTGTTTTTATATTGGTGTTCAAACTAGTCACATAGGGTGTGTTGAGGTTATAATTTTATTGTTACCTTTTGTTCTTACCTCGGTGACTTAGCTTCCGGGTCTTTTGGCTCGTGTCCAAGAAGAGATTAGTGTTTTTAATTAATTTGTATTTATTTATTTTATTTATTTATTTAATTGGCCATGCCTTGGCCTCTGGATTTCGACTGATTGATTTATGGTTTTTGGGTTTCGGACCAGCGGTTCGCCCTTCGGAACTTGACTGATCACGAAATTGAAAATTATCGCCCTTTTATTCTTTTTCACGTTGAGATTTGTCAACGTTTTTAATGTAAAAATTCCAAGAAGCACACACAAGAGGAAGTATGTACCAGCATGGGTACTTAGTTCACTTCCTCCTCCATCAATCAAAAGTTCAGCCGCAGCACGAATGAACGAAACGCCGCCACGTTTGTTCACAACCAACCAACCGAACGCCAAAATACAGACGAACAACAACAAGAAACTAACACAAGACACAGGGACCGCTGCCGGAAAATTAACCACTAGTACATGTTGCTCAAAAGGAGCTCTTTATTTAAACTGTCATTTATATACTATCAGACAATATCGTGACAAGATGGAAGCAGTACTTTGAAAATCTGCTCAATGTACGCACTCATCAACCACAGATAAATGCACCAAGCGTACATACAGCCGAGCTTCAGATCCCAGAGCCGTCTCTCAACGAAGTTGCAGACGCAATAAAGCGATTGAAAAACAACAAGGCTCCCGGAGTCGACTGCATGCGGGCAGAGCTTCTGAAGCATGGAGGAGAGGCAACCGCCCGAAAGATCCACCAACTGGTTAAAATAATATGGGACAAGGAAATCATTCCGGAAGAATGGAAAACCGCAATAGTCATCCCCATTTTCAAAAAAGGCGACAGATCTGACTGCGAAAACTACAGAGGAATATCATTGCTCCCAACCGCATACAAAATATTAACAAATGTCATTCTGGCGAGAATCACACCATACGCAGAAGAGATACTGGGAGACTACCAATGTGGATTCCGTAGGAACCGGTCAACAAGCGACCAAATGTTCACAATAAGACAACTGCTGGAAAAGAAGTGGGAATACGGAGAGACGGTTCACCAACTGTTCGTTGACTTCAAAAAAGCCTACGACTCAGTCGCAAGGCAGAGACTCTACCATATTCTAGTTGAGCTGGGAGTCCCAAAAAAATATGCCGCCCTCATTCAAATTTGCATGTACGAAAACAAAGGGCGAGTCAGAATAGAAAACCACCTCTCAGAACCATTTGAAATCCGGGACGGACTAAAGCAGGGAGATGGTCTATCACCGTGTCTCTTTAACCTTGTGCTCAAGTATGTCATCAGAAAGGTACAAGACGACAACATGGCCGGATCATCCCTGAACGGGGTCACACAAGTGCTCGCATATGCGGATAACATCGCCGTTCTGGGCGATAATCTAGAGACTGTTAGTAAAAACTGTGAAATCATCATGCAAGCGGCAGAAGAGGTGGGCCTAGATATAAATGAAGACAAAACAAAATACATGATTACGGCGAGAGCAGGTGGACCTCAGATAACACATATAAACGTCAGAGGTAAGATATTTGAAAAAGTTGAAGAATTTAAATATCTGGGAACGATACTGACGGCCAGTAACGAAATTCGAAGGAAATTAACAAGAGACTGCATTCCGGCAACGCAAGTTGGCACGCAGTCAGTAAACTGCTGAAATCCAGACTGCTATCACGTAACATAAAGATCCGTGTCTATAGAACCATAATCATGGCGATTGTTCTATATGGATGCGAAACATGGACTCTCACAAAACGGGAAGAAAACAAATTCCGCGTATTCGAGAATAAAGTTTTAAGGGGCATCTTTGGAGGTAAATATGACGAGGAGGCAGGACAATGGAGGAAACTCCATAACCACGAATTGGAAGAGCTATATCGCAAACCTACAATAGTGAGAGTAATCACGTCGCGAAGATTAAGATGGGCCGGACACGTGGCGCGAATGGGGAACGATAGAACCGTGCATAGAATTCTTGACGGTAGACCAACGGGAAAGAGACCGGTAGGACGGCCGCGACGGAGATGGGAGGACAATGTTAGGTTTGACCTTGAGGAGATCGGATCGAATGGTCAAGCGTGGAAGGAGAGTGCCCATAACAGGGCTCGATGGCGAAACCGCGTCGGTGAGGTCATGAACTTCCGGGTTCTTACAGGCCAATAAATAATAATAAAATAATACTATCATACTGTGTATGTGGCTCGTCATCAGATGCACGGCCACACCAGAAGTTTAACTTCACAAAAAGACAATGACTGGTGATTGGAATTTTTGGGTCACCATATCGAAAAACACTTGAGTTTAAATTTGAAGTATATTTCGGAATACATTAGTACTTGAAGACGATGGTCCTGAACTACACATATCTACGGGCTTACAAAAGTGGTTGCAACACTCCACGGTACACGATCAACATCCTCACTTCTAAAACTTTATCCAAAACGACTTCAGGACTTTTATTTACGCGTCCCCGCTGTCGGTGGAGAGCGGGGGTGAAGCGTGACCATTCTGGTCTGCGGATGTAAAAGGACTCAGCGATAATTATCTCGCGCAGAGATCACTCGCTAATCTTGATCATGGTGGTATGTGTGAGTGAAGATCACATTATCGTGTTTATCAATGCATTCCAGCAAGGATAAACAAAACCTACAGCTAGGGAAAAAGAACAAAGGAGAAGCGACCTAATGCATCGGTCTGTGATTAGGGTCAGCTAAATAAATAAGCTGGAACTCATTACATGGGAATTGCATTTAGGATACCACAAACGATGTTTATGGTATCGCCAGAAAACCTTTGAAGGACAGCGTTCTTTTGTTTGCACAATGCGTGCTAAGGAAATTTGTTTCAGCGTCTATTGCGCTAATTATATGCAGCTGCTTGGGTTGTTTATTGATGGAAAAAAAAGGTCGCCAGCCAATGTGTATGAAAGGGATTTATTGTACACACGAATGAAGCTGGATATAGGCGAGGCAATATTTATGGTCCCTGTCATGACGGTTACATTGTATGCAAACCGAATCATTTTGTTTACAGGATTTTGTCTGGTACCGAATTGGTTTAGAATATCAGATAAGCAAAGAAAGAAATCTTACCGAAAATTGTATGCGAAGGGATGCATGAAACGGTAAGTTTTCTTTATAGGGATTTTTTAAGATCATAGTGTAGGGTTATATTTTATTAAATTGTTTAATCTTACCTCGGTGGTTTAGCTTCCGGGTCTTTTGGTCTTTCGTCCAAGATCAAAGAGTGTTTTCGTTTTATTTATTTAATTTATTTGATTTATTTATTTATTTCATATTTAATTTTGGCCGTCGCCTCGGCCTCTGGATCGCAACTGATCTAGAATCAAAAAAAAAAAAAAAAAAAATGTGGCGAGAAGGCCGAATTTGGCGAGACAGGACATATGTGTCCTTCATCTTGTCTCTGACTTCTGGTCATCTTGCGATAACCAGAATCACCCACATCCGTGAGGATATTGGGCTCGGTCTCGCGGCATCTGAAAAGAGAAGAAAAAAGGGGGGTATCCAAGGATAGTGTGGACAGTGTTAGTCCAAGTGTTCTCTAACTACTTTTATAGAGGGATGGTGGGAAAGAAATCTTACAAGACCGGTGGGTCTTGGGTGCGGTAGTAAACGCAGATCAGGTCTTTGGCGTCTGATAATCTGCTCTTTGGTCGGTGTGTATGTTTGTGTTTGTGCCGTCTTGTACTGTGCGTTCGTGTGTTTGGTTTGTTAATTGTAGACCCTATGGGATGGGTCCAGGAGTCCTCTATTATAGAGGGGAATGTTGTTGGGAAGGGTGCTTTCTTCAGTTTTGTACTGAAGAAGAAATTGTGGGGGTTTGATCCGAAGAGATCGAGAGAGAAGGGTCAAGAACGCAAGAGTCCCGTACAAGTAGGTTCTCGCTGTTCTGAATGTTTTCGAGGTACTTATATGCTAATTGAAGCAAGTACTCGTCGATAGGGGTAATGGAGGCGCCTTCGTATAGGTGAGAGTTGGGGTAATGACGACCGTCAGGCCTTCTAGAATGATTGGTGCATCTTCTGAGGAGTTTCCTTTCGAAAACCCGAAGTCTTTCCATTTGAGCCGAAGATATGCAGGACCATATGGGAAAGGCGTACGATATTCCAGATCGGATTAGCTGCTTATAGCAGAGAAGCTTAACTTTGGTGTCAACTTTGTTCCCCCACTTCAAGATGTTGTGCAGTTGCTTAGACCGACCGAGGCTCCTTTGTAGAATGTGGGTCACATGTTTGATGAAATTCATTTTTGGGGTATAAGTGACCCCGAGATATTTCATCTTGTCCTGTGGTCTAATCGTAGTATCTCCCATTTTTATTCGAATATTCTGTGAATATCGAGAAGTAGGTTGGGAGTGTTTACTACTCAGAATTATGGCTACTGCTTTGGATGGATTAAGTCGTATTTTCCATCGACTGTAATACTGATACAGTTCGTCCAAGTGACGGTTGAGTCGATTTGTTGCGAGGTTAGGGCCTTTGGTTGACGTGTACACCAGGACGTCATCCGCATAGCATATTTGGTTTACTCTCCCGTCCGCGGGGCGGGGAATATCGGAGGTGTAAATATTGAATAAGATGGGGCCTAGAATGGAGCCCTGTGGTACGCCTGCAGCGGCGTGAAAAGTTCGGGAAAGCTTTCCATTCATTCTAACTTGGAAGGTTCTGTTTAGCACAAACTGGTAGATGATGCTACATAGCGTTCTACTGAGGCCAGTATTCAGCAGTTTAAAAGCGAGACCTTCGATCCAAGTCGTATCAAAAGCTTTTTCAATGTCTAGGCTTACCGCAACGGTGGGTTCCTTATTAAAGAGCCGCACGCAGACGTGGTTTTGAAATAGGTTAAGAGCCATAGTGGTGCTGTGCGCTCTTCGAAATCCGAATTGGAAATCAGGTATTAGGTGCCTGGCACTGACAAAGTTATTTAGCTTTTCGTATATGAATTTTTCATATATTTTGCTGATGCAAGTGAGAAGCGAGATAGGGCGAAAGCTCGAGGGGTGATACGTTGGTTTCCCAACTTTTGCTATTGGGCAAATAATAGCGTGCCTCCAAGCTTGGGGAAAGTACCTCATGTTGTAAGCATGGTTGAACAGGATGGAGAGCTTTATAAAGAATAAGGCAGAAAGCCTTCGCAACGAGTGGTATGACATGTTGTCGATACCAGGTGACTTCTTAGGGTGTCGAGATTTAACCAGACTCTGTAGGGTATTTGGTGTGATGAAACCGTGACCATTATCACGTGTGTCATCGAAGTATGCACTGTTAGTTGGGTTAAAGACAACAATTGGCTCGTTGAAGTCGTCCAACTTACTGTGGACCTCTGAACTAACGATTGCATTAGTTTCCGGGTCGCCATCTTGGAGAGTGAGTTTGTGATTGTTTTCGAAGGTCTCTCCGATGATATTTGCTTTATTGGTGTCGTTATTGACAACAACACCATTGTGCATAATTGGCCCAGTGATGCGGGAAGTGCCACATATCTTTTTAACATTTTTATAAACGTTCTGGTCCATCTGAATACCCTTCAGCTTGTCTTCCAATTGTCGGGTACGATTGTTTTGGATTCTCTGTTTTATCAGTGTACCAATATTGTGAATAATGGATCGCAATAATGGCTCCCTTTGCGTAAAGCGGTGACGATATCTCATTCTGCAGAGCTTTTTACGCTCCCGGATGAGACGAAGAGTGATGTCGTCATGGGGAATCTGATAGGTCTTTTCAAGTTTATACTTCGGGACATGAGTCTCCGAAGTTTCAACTAGAATCTCGTGAAGTCGTTTTGCAACGTTGTTTATCTCAACCGTCGTTAGGTTCCTGTCAGTGGGAAGAGAGAGGTGGTGGAGTTTATCGTTCAATGTAATATTGAAGTTGTCCCAGTTAGTCCGCCCATAATCGGGTATGTATCTGATATGAGCCCGGGATGCTCGATAGCCGCGAATGAATGTGGTCACAGCATTGTGGTCAGATACACCCGCTGAAACTTGAGGAGGAGTGATTTGTGGAAGTAAGTCTTTGGACACAATAAATATGTCCAGAATTGAGTTACCTCGAGTACCAACCGTAGGTGCAACTATTTCGAAGTTGAGGGCATACCTGTTTGCGGTGTACCATTGGTACAGTTTTGTGCCATTTGGGCAAGAGACAGAGTTGTTCCAGTGGGGATGTCTGGAGTTAAAACCGCCGCCTATGATGAAGGGTGTATGCCCCGAGGTCCTTATTAGTTTGCCGATATCTTCGGGGTTAATGGGGCCATTATTGGTTTTATGCGAGTGGTATACGGAGTATATATTCACTCTACCATTACTAGCCAGATGCAGTTCAACTCCAGATACCTCTATGGACTCTAGGTGTGGGAGGTCAATAGGTTCATGGCGAAGTCCGCTATTAACCAGTATACAAGTTCCACCTCCGTTGATGGTGGGACCGCCAGTGAGGGTTCGATCTCTTCGAATCATGGAGAAGTTTGGGAATACGGGACGGTGACATGGATGCAACCTAGTTTCGGTTACAAGTACCACGTCCGCCCGGCTTTCCTTTATGAAGTCAGAAACTATCATACGCTTGGAATGCGAAACAAGGGAGTTGACATTTAAGAGGATAACTTTAATTTTGGAATCCATTGTGGAGGGTATGTCTTGCATATGCAGTGAAAAGGAGGGCCTCCCTCTCTGCCTCGGTTGATAGTTTCTCATATCGGGGTCGGATATCCTCAATTAAGCGGGAGAAACTAAGTAGTTTCTCGAGCATTGAAGATTGCCCCCTCGGAGGCTTTTGCACCACCGCTTGAATTTGAGGCGTCGTGTTGGCCTTTACCGGGGCTCGCTTAGGGACTTGAATATGTGTTTGGGGGGTGGGAGTTGAAGGGGTTTTTGTATTCCTTGCCTGCTGACCCCTAAGCATGTCGGCAAATGTGAATCCATTTTGGATGAGGTTTTGTGTGGCCTGTTTTCCGAAGTCTGACTTGGCTGTTTGCTTAGCTCGAGTCTCCTTGGATCTTAGTTTAATTTCCTTATATTTAGGACAATTTCTATAACTGGCCGGATGCCCTTTGTTGCCGCAGTTGCAGCAAGTTGGCAGTGTTTTTTCATCCTGCACATTTGTTGCCGGATCGTATTTCGCTAGCGGAAGTTCGCACTTGCCAATATCGTGGGATTCTCCGCAACGAACGCAACGGCGAGTCATGTTGCAGTTTCGGGAGACATGTCCGAAACGTTGGCAACGTCTGCATTGAGGTATTTCTCTGTTATGAAATACCTCGAAGACAACTTGCTGATGCAAAGTTGGAAGCGACTTTGTCCGTATTATGGAATCTATGTCGGTTCCTGGGGCAAGGAGAAGCTGCCATATGTTCAGCTTGGTGTATCTTTGCGGTCTGATGTTCACAAACCGCTGTGGGGGAGAGAATTTTTTGATGTCAATGAATTTGACGTTAGGAAATGTTGCCTCAAGAGCAGTTACGGTGTCGTCCTTTTCCCAAGAGGAAGCGACTCGTTTTAAAAGGATTGTCCTCGACTTTTCGTCGGCCGGAGTAAAGGTGTAATAATTCACCTCCTTGGCCTTGAGATTGTCGTTAACCGTGCGATAGGTTTCCCTATCGTAGGCTATGATTTTGTTTAGGGATGGGCTTAAGGTTTTTGCCTTAAAGTTAGAAATCCCTAGCCGGTTCATGTCACCGACGAAATTTTTTAAATTGAGGTCTCGTGCAAAGACCCCGGGTTGCTGTTTCTTCTTAGAAACAGGTGGGCGGTCCCCGACCTCTGGCTGAACGGTGTTGGTAACACCAGCAGCCTTTGGTTTTGGGTTAACTAATGGAGTTGGTCGTGGTGGGCAAGGCTGCTGCGGAGGTACGACCCTGACATGAGTTGGTATTATCGCGGGGTTCGACAACAGTTTGGGGTGCGGCGTTGGCGGGGAGCCGGTGGCCGCACGCTTATTGGAAGGTCCTCCTTCGCAGTTTATTATGGGAAGCGGTGTTTTCCGCTTAGGGGCTCTAGACGAGTTTGGGGTGGGGGTGCGCGAGTCACCGTCATCCATTGTTTCGTCGGAACTCTCAGCGAGACTCTCCAACTCGGGCTCGCGCTCCGATTCCGAATCAGAAGCCTCCGAACTGGCACTGGACGGGGATGCGGGTGGTGCTGCTTCCAGTCGCGACAATTTATCTCTCAAGACAGTGTTCTCTGCCTTGAGAGCCTCGAGGTCCTCCCTTAATCTCTTTATGAGAGCCATCATGCCCTGATCGGGCTGATGGCCCACACCACGAGAAGAGTAGGTGTCCATCTATTTCGATGTTGCCACCATCGAGCACCAAAAAGAAAAGGAAACAAGAAACGCGTGGGGCGAGGGGAAAAGAAAAGAGGAACAACAAAAACCAAGAAGGGAAACAAACAGACCTAATCAACCTAAAACAAACAAAATAGTAAAATATAAATTTAGAAAATATAAATTAAATTAAGAATAAAACAAATAATAAAATATAAAAGAAGAAATATAAATTAAATTGAAAATGTCCGAACCAAACGTCCTGTTTCTCGTTCACACTCACAAGTTTTTTTTTTTTTTTTTTTTTTTTTTTTTTGTTAAACACAAAACTTTTTTAAAGTTCACTGTTAAATAAAAAACAATATTTAATTCAAATATACACTGTTTTTTGTATGTATGCTGATCTAGAATCCAAAATGCACTCCCCTTTTATACTCAGTGGCAACAGAGATTTGTTAAAAATATTACTTAAAAATTCCAAGAAGCCCAAACAAAATTGTGTGTGCTTCAATTGGAATAGGATTCCCGGAAGTGTACACGAACTCTATTTGAACTAATTCCCGGAAGGAGAAATCATGAAATGCATTTAGTATTACGCATTTCATAATCTCAAATTATAGGGAATTGAATCAATGCACGACAAATGGACTTTCGTTTAATTTTGTCGCGCATATGATTCAATTGGATTGGGATGTAAGGTACTTGGAAATTGAATCAATGCGCAACAAATTAACTTGTGGTTTAAATCTATCGCGCATATGATTCAATTGGATTGGAATTATGAGTACGGAAATTGAATCAATGTGCGGCAAACTAACTTTTGGTTTAACCTGTCGCTCATATGATTCACTTGGATTGGGATTATAGGTACGTGGGTGAGAGTAGTGATTTAGGATCACTACAATAGATTTGATCTATATGATGTGTGAAGCATTTTCAGGTTGTTGCATTAGCTAAATCAGGATTTTTGCTGAATGTTATGGGGGTTTTACGGTAAGTAGACAGTGGGGTTTGGCGGAACTGCCACAGGTTCTTCAGGTGAGCTTTAATAACCCCCACAGGTCCACACAATAACTCTCTTCACCTCTGGAAGATTGGTTAATCACTCCAAACAGGTAGTGTACCATAACACCGAGCTGGCACCCAATCAGTTCAAATACTGTAACATACAACCATTCTCCAACATTCTGCGTTTTAACGAACAACCGGAAATTGTTACCGCACCCGAGACCACTAACTGACCAACCTACCTCCTTAACCACCAATCCCTACATTGCCCAATTCACATTACAAATTTAACTTATTATAATATGAAGTATGTTAAGCTAGATTAAGTTAGAATTAAGCTGAGATTACATTAAATTAAAAAAAAATTAAAATCCTGGTTTTCTGACCTTTTCCAGGAAAACTGTAAATATTAAAACCTATAATACTCAAATAGTTATTCACACATTCAGCTTTGTTTGAAAAATGTGTAATGTATACATGTAAACAATTGTATCACTAGAAATAAAAGTTAGCTGTAGTACTTAATGTAAGCATTGATTAAAAGTCAAATAAACACAATATGTTAAATAAATAAAATCTTTTGTCGCTTATAGTGTGGCCAATGTTTGGCGTCTTTTCATTTAAAACAATCTCTAGGTACAGCTCAAACTCATGTACGGTCAGTCGATCGTTTCACTCAATTTCGCACTCAGAATCTTTACGCGGATGTTCTATTCGCTTGGACCATCTGTAATCAAAATTCCACAGAAACAGTGGAAGCGTGTCGATCCTTCCAGTATAATCTGCCACCTATAATCAATCTTCGTCTCAAAATCAGTTTGTTGTGGAAGTTCGTCGGCACTGGTCTTGTTTCATAATAAGTCGAGTTCGAATCAGATATTTATATACGTAGTTTCAGTCAGGAATACAGAGTATTTGTGAGATTCCAGGAACTGGCTAATAACCGCAGTTCTCTAACAATGGAATTATTCAAGCTAATTTCCCTTCTGTGTGCAGCCGGAGTTGTAGGTAAATATGAAAAAAAGATAACATATGTATAGAAGTAAGTTAAATTGTTGTTTATAGTTAAATTCCAATTATCTCTTGTCATGGTTTCCTTTGTGTGAAATCGTCGGTCGATTACTCAGATGAGACCGCTTGTAATTGATAAGCCGGGGTTTTGATTTGCATTGACTGTCTCTTCAGTGGGTTGGCAATTAATCTTCTGCGTTGGTTTTGCTTCAGCATACCAGATAACGGTGCTTTGTACTTAAGTATACGGTTATAAAATCATACTACGCATAATGACCCTTCCGTAGTTGGTAGGGAATGTAGCGCGGTCTTTAAACAATGGCTCCAAACCAATGGTAACAAAAAATATCGCATTTTTGGCGATAGCGCCTTTCTAGTATGTTAAACAATAAGAAGGGAACCGTACACTCAATCACGTCTAGTAATTTGATTCTTTTTAACTTTAAGCAGAAAAACCAGTTTGTGATTTCATTAAGTAATATGGATATGAAATTATTCATCGTTTGCAGTTCAGTTGGCAAAGAGATAGACATACAGGCAATTGAATGTTTGTTTTTATTGTATATGAAGGTAGAAATCTTCAAAAGATACTTTAGGTTTGAACCTGGTCCGGATTCCTACCGACTGAAACAACTCTCGGCAAGCACACGTTCCAATGCTCCCCTACGGATCCGCCTGTTATGAACTTCGTATATGTAGAATCGGCTTTAACGTTAAAAATCGTTAATGAGCTAGAATAATGACAATTTTACGTTCGCAAAAATGTCGTTTAGAACCTCCCAGTTGGCTTTTCTTGAACTATACTATTCCTTTAGAAACATTAACATTCCCATTGGTTAGGTTTAGCTAACACAACACACCGCTCTGAAAACCCCCAGAATTCATCTCCATTGACCAATATAAATTGATAACACATCATACTTTTCTCACCAATAGTAGTAACTGGAACGAAGCCTCCAAGGTGGGATCCGTCTCACTCAGTGCGAGGTGTCTTGCACATACCCTACGCGGAAATAGAAGAACCCTTCTATGCCTGGTTCGACAAAAACACAAATCGTTCTCGCATTGATTATTATGGTGGAATGGTCAAGACTTATCAACTAGCCAATGAAGGCTCCTATGGAACATCTCTGAAAATAGCTCCAGTTACCACGTCAACTCAATTAAACAAGGAGACTTGTTTACAATTGAATGGCACAGAAAATAATTACATTCAAATTCAAGCAATTCTACCCGACACCAAGGAATTCAACTTAGTCGGAACTGAAGAGATACACGGATTGGTTTGTGACAAATTCCGATTAGAAGAGAAGTACGCCGGAAGAAAGAATGTATACACTCTATGGGTGCGCTATAAGAAGTCTCCGAAGTATCCAGCCTCACGAATGCCGATTCCTGTTCGATATGAGATGCATGGCTACAACAGCCTGTTGGGCTCCCATTACGATCATTACTTCCTTGAGTATGACATCTACTCCACTGACGACGTACCGAACGAAGTTTTCGAAATTGATCCAGGTAAAAAATTGGTGATCGATTAATCCAGAAAAAGGGAAAAAAAATTCTTACACTCTACACCTCTTCCAGATATGACCTGTGCTGGGTTCCCTGGCCCAGGCATCGGCCATTATGCGACATTCAATCCAATGCAAGAATTTGTTCATCCAATCAAAGATGAACACGTCGATATGGAATTCAAGAGGTTTAAGGGGAAGCACGGAGTCGTGTATAGCAACCTTACAGAACATGAATACCGCAAGGAGATCTTCCGACAGAACCTGCGCTTTATCCACTCCAAGAATCGTGCAAAACTGGGCTATTCCTTGGCAGTCAATCACTTAGCTGATAAAACCGAGGACGAGCTAAAAGCACGCCGAGGCTTTAAGTCATCTGGAGTGTATAACACAGGCAAGCCATTCCCCTATGTCACCAACAAACTTAAGGACAATCTGCCCGATCAATTCGACTGGCGCCTTCTTGGTGCAGTGACCCCAGTCAAAGGTAAGTACAATTTCATACTGTTGGCCAAAGATGTTCTCTAATATACCCGCCCTACAGATCAATCCGTATGTGGATCATGTTGGTCGTTTGGTACAATTGGAGCTGTTGAAGGAGCTTACTTCCTAAAGAACGGCGGTGACTTAGTGCGCCTATCCCAACAAGCTTTGATTGACTGCTCATGGGAATATGGAAACAACGGCTGTGACGGAGGTGAAGACTTCCGTGCTTATCAGTTCATGATGAAACTTGGTGGTATTCCTACTGAAGAAAGCTATGGTCCGTACCTCGGTCAAGATGGACTCTGCCATGTTGCAGAAGTTCCACTCGTTGCCAAGATAACTGGATTTGTAAATGTAACAGCAAATGATTCGACAGCCTTCAAGATCGCCTTAATCAAAAACGGACCTCTGTCGGTGGCTATCGATGCATCACCAAAAAGTTTCAGCTTCTACTCTCACGGTGTGTACTACGAACCGAAGTGCAAAAACGACCTAGATGGTCTGGATCACGCCGTTTTAGCTGTCGGCTATGGGAAGATTCGTGGCGAGGACTATTGGCTAATCAAAAACTCGTGGTCTACCTATTGGGGTAACGATGGATATGTACTAATGTCCACCACGAAAAACAATTGCGGCGTTATGACGACGCCCACCTATGTTGTTATGGAATAACCAAGAGAATTTAATTATACATATTTTATTCAAGTAGTTAATTTACTAAAATGAAAACGAACAAATCGTTTATTATGACTAGACTTAGTTAAAAAAAAATTATGAATATTTTTGTATTGGAGCCATGACCACATCAAGGAGACATTTTATTGAAGACTTATTGAATTGCATGTAAACCTTAGATCATATATTTAGATAGGAATTGTAGATTTGCTTTTGAAACTGAATCAAATAAAAGCTTTTCCTGAATGAAGCAGAAAGCAGGATGGTCAACGTTTTGTATATACTCGTACACCCTCCACGACAACTGGGTGAGACAGCTCAGGTTTCTCCATAATTTTGTCCCGTGTGTACTGGAAATATTGTTGTTAGGTAATCATTACCAATTTCTAAGAAGATTCTAATAACCATAAATCTTTTTTTTTTACCTAATTTTCTTGGAATTAGCAATTTGTCCCTAATTACCCGCGACAAGTGCTTGAAAAGGTGTAAATACTTTGGAATTTCAGCTGCAGATTCCATTCGCAGTGCGAGCTGTTGGTCAGTTTTAGTGATTTGATTTATAAGAAAGTATTTAAACACGTCTTAGAAATAAAAAAGTTAAAAATGGGGTCTGGAAAGATGTTAAACCAAACGAAGATCCAAAACATTCAAAAAGTGTGTCAAGACAGATTTTCTGTCAACAAAATTGCAAAAATTTTGAGCCGCAGTCGTACAGTTGTTTCAAACTATTTAAAGGATCCAGAAAACGACGGTAAAAGATGCGTACCTGGACGAAAGTATAGCTTGAAACCAGCAGATCGGCGGGCCCTACTAAGAGGAGCGTCAAATTCTACAGCAACTGGAGAAATCGCGATATCAGTAGCGATTTCAAATGTGGACAAGTTGACTAGTTTTATTATATTGCCTTTGTTTAAAGGATGTTTGAGACTCCTTCGAGGTTCATTACTGATTCGGATTGGGATGTAGGGTTATATTTTTAGTTTATTAATCATACCTCGGTAACTGTTGGCTGGATTGGTCTGTCCCAGCAAATAATTTGGATAATCAAAAACAGCATTGAGTTTTGGTTTGAAGTTTTAAGTTTATTTCCTTTGTTTTTGGGTTTTGATTACCATAGCGTACCTCCGAAGCCAGATTCAGCTCGGGACGAAGGCTAAGGATGTCTTGACTCAGGACGATTGGATTCTTTTTTTATTAGACTTCTCTCAGGAGAGGCGAAGCTATAACGCCGAGTGGGCCCCCCGAGATGCCATCAAATAACTGTTGCAGTTCTTTTTGAACAGTTGCAGGTTGTAACGTTCCGGGAACACTCGCGTGGGAAGGGAGTTCCACTGCTTCCCCGCTCTGTAACCGAACGAGTTCTGATGTAGGGATGTTCGCGCCGTCGGGAGATGAACCACAAACGGGTGCGATCCGTCGGATTGTCTTGTGGAGCGCATATAAGCCGAATTGCGCGGAACAATACCACGAATCTCCGAAGAACAGCACCCGTGATAATATCTGTAAAACAGACAGAGGTCGGCCACGCGCCTTCGATGTGATAGCGACTGTAGTCCCGACGTCAGCGCCGAGTCCCCGATCAGGCGGATCGCTCGTCTCTGTATGGTCTCAAGTAGGTCGAGGGTATGTTTAGGAGCCGAGCTGCAAACATGAGAGCAATATTCGAGCGCGGGTCTAATTTGGGATTTATATAGGAGAAAAAGTTGGGCCGGAGTAAAATATTTCTTGGCCCTAAAAAGATAACTCAGTTTTCCTGGGGCTGATCTGGCGATACCCGATACGTGTTTATGCCATGATACATTCCCACAGACCGTGACGCCGAGCAATTTCAAATTTTCCCCAGCCTCGAGGGCCCGACCACTCATCATCAGCTGTGGAACCGATGATCCAGTTTTCTTTGTGAATGTTGTATACTGCGTCTTCGTTGCGTTGAAGTCGACAAGATTGGCCTTTCCCCACTGCAGGACTGTATCCAGATCCCGATTCAGAGAATCAATCTGTCTACATCTCAGCTGGTGTGACGCAGATGCACCAATCGGCCGATCACTCGAAAAGGAGGAAACAAGCGTACTATCATCCGCAAAACTGAACACTTTGTTATCCGCTGTCTCCAACAAATCATTTATGTGAAGCAAGAACAAGGTTGGAGCCAAAATAGAACCTTGGGGCACTCCCGAATTAACAGGATACAGATCCGAACACTCGCCGTCCACAAGAACCCGGATCGATCGTTTCTCGAGGAAGCTCCTCGTCCAGTCGCAAAGCTGTTGGGAAAGTCCATATGAACGAAGTTTGCTCAGCAATGCCCCGTGCCAGACGCGGTCAAAAGCCTTGGAAATATCCAATGCGACCGCCCTTGACTCACCATGCCGTTCAATCGCAGATGTCCATATATCGGTTATAAGTGTCAAAAGGTCTCCTGTGGGCCGCCTGCCACGGAATCCGTATTGACGATCATTCAGGAGTCCGTTGCACTCCAAATACTTAACCAACTCTGTATTGATGACTTTTTCCATTACCTTAGATAAAATAGACAGTAATGCTATCGGACGGTAATTTTATGGGAGACACTTTTTTCCCGTCTTTGGGATTGGCTGAACTCGAGCGATTTTCCAGCAGGCAGGAGAGCATAAGATAAGCGGAAGAGTCTGCCAAGAACCGGTGATAGTTCTGGAGCACAGTTCTTAAGGACTATTGCTGGTATTCCGTCCGGGCCAGTTGCCTTCCTACAATCCAGTTCACGTAGAATGTGTTGAATAGTGCGCGGACGAAATCGCACATCCCGCGTGGAAGACTGTACCGGCGAGATCACAGGTGGCTCCAAAAGGCCAGGATCGAGGTTTGCATTCGCCGAAAATAAATTTGCGAATACATTAGCTTTATCCCTTGAATTTGTGACTAACGTCCCGCTGTCTGTCACCAACGGAGAGAAAGAAGAGGATGCAAAGTTACCACTGACAGCTTTTGCCATTGACCAGAAGGAGCGCGAGCCAGTTGGGCACCGAAGGAGCTTATTGATCACTCTGTCGTTGTGAGCCTTCTGCGCGGTATCAATCGCCTGGTTGCACGCGTTTCTGATTCTAACAAAATTCGTTCTTTTAACATCGGTGGGATTGGAGCGCCATTGCTTAAAAGCTCTATTTTTTGCCGTTGTAATCAGCTCGCACTTTTTGTCAAACCAAGGTTTATCAGACGAACTTCGTTTGATGGAATGTGGAATATACATCTACATCCCCAGAAGAATAATCTCTGATACCGACTCTGCGCATGCGTTAACATCGGAGTTTCCGAAGCACACCTCGGACCACGGAAAGGATGCGAAGAAGTCTCGCAAATCGTCCCAGTTAGCGGCCCCATACTTCCATACATGACGAAGCTGCCTAGGCCGGTTGCTTGCTTGGTATGCAAGTGCTTGCGCGACAGATACCAAGCAGTGATCTGAGTTTCCCAGTGGCGCAGAAACCTGTACGGTATAAATACTCGGTTCGGATGTCAAAAACAGATCCAGGGTGTTCTCATAATCGCCCCGGGCATCCGGCACTCGCGTTGGCTCCCCCACGAGTTGAGTCAAGTTGTGGCTTACAGCAAAAATCTCCGCCAGCCTCCCAGCCTCGTCGGTTCTGTTAGAATGTAACAACCAGCCGGAATTGTGCACATTAAAATCACCAAGGACAACAATTTCAGAAGTTGGGTGGTTGATCTGTATCCAGTCGACGGTATATGAAAGATGTTCGAAAAATGTCGCCGGTCGATCGTCATTCGGGGAGCGGTAAAGACAACAAAGAAATTTAACGGAATTCCTCAGCACGACCCTCAACCATATGATGTCCATATTATTGGGTTCCAGCGCCTCCATCCTCTGGCAAGCCAGATTGGACCGCGCAAAGACGCGGACTCCGCCCTTAAAACGGAATCTCGAATGTAAGTGGTATCCTGAGCAACGAAGATATGTCGAATCAGTTGACGAATCGACCTGGGTCTCAGTTAGGGCTAGGATATCAGGTTTCGTTGTTTGTAAATATTGGTGGACGGCGTTTACATTGGTATTGGTGAAACCGATGCCCCTGATGTTACAAAATGCCGTCACCAGTCGAGCGTGGGCCGAGCCCCGAGAGCTAGCCCGGTTATGCGATGACGAACCTCTCAAAGTTCCATTATTTATCATGATATCTGCATGGTGTTCCCCCTGACATAGTCCCCCCCGGAGATCCGAATGGGAGACTAGTTTACCTCCGGAATTCTTTATATTAGAAGGTTGCATCATGACTTATCTCCGTGTCAGTCCGGGCCATCAGCCGCAACATCCAAAACACCGTCGAAGATTTCTCTCGACGATATCGCGGAATGTACAGCGTGACGGGGTGGTATCTCACCTTGGGACCGACTAGCACCTAACCAACCTTTTCTCGAACCGGTCCATCAGCCAAGCTCCGAAAGATGGCCAGGAATTTCTCCCGATTATATCACGGAGCCTATAGCTTGATGGGGTGGTATTTCAACGGGCGACGGGGTTTGGACCCCACCTACCACTCGGCCATTAGTCGCCTCTTACGACAAGCCGACCTAGCTGAGAGTGTATTCTAACGCCCTACTCACAGGGCCAGTCCATAATAATTCGTTGTTCCGAGCAAAGTTATTAGCCTTGCGCCAACCTTTCTCAAGATGTCGCTGCATGCATTGATTCATTACTTGGAGGGTGCCAAAGTTGCTATCGACAGGTGTCACGTGGAAACTGAATGTCAACTTCGATTGGACAGGGGCAAGGTCCTTCGCCGGGTTGAAAGCAGAGACTTTGCCCTGTATGCTCGCTCCCAGCCCCCGGAGCTTACGCCTACCTTTTAGTTGGAAATTCACCTTGCAACTTCTCAAGGTCCTGATACTTCCAAACGGCGTTTGTAAACTGCAAGCCTCTTGCCGATTGATTTTGGTATCTGATCCGTTGATGCTACTCTTGTTGATCAAGCTCAATTCAGTGCCGATGTCCACTATAAGAGTTGGGTTTTTGTTAACACCTACATTTATAGGTAACTGTGTTTTTGTTAACACCTACATTTATAGGTAGCTGGACAGTTGGAACGCTGGTTAATGGCGGGCAAAGGGTCGTGATGTCTTAACTCTTTTTTACCATCGAGGATTTTGGCCTACTTTTCCTTGATGGTCGTGAAGGGGAAGGGGATTTTATATGGACTGGCATTGAATTCGCGACTGCTGACAGGGTCCTAGGCTGCGTTCATGTAAGGTCATAGGAGTCACAAATCTGCCCTATGTGCAGAATCCCTTTAGCGGTTGTTATTAAGGGACTAATAAAGTGTTACATTAATTCAAAACCGATTTAACGGCTCTTATTTATTAAAAATAATTAATCCAGCGAACCCTAAGCTCGCTACAATATTTAGTATCAAGCAAAAAATTACTAAAATAATCAAGGAAACCAACTGAAGTGATCTATTACAATTTGAAGAACCAGAATTCACCACAGTCTCGCAGTAGATGTGACATAAGAAAACCAAATAAACAGTAATACATCATATGTCACATTCTTGCCAGGAAAATAAATTAGGACTTAATTGTCGGCAAATATTTGCAATTTTTTTTTTGTTTTTTAATCTAGAAAACTATTACCCAAATGCCACATCGATGTGAACCAAGAAGATATGTTTATACTGTTTCTAACTGTCGTGATACAGATAGCTAGAGTTTTAAAATGTATACAAAAATTAACCAATGCTTATATGGTAGTGGAGGTCGATATCACCAAGAACTTATCCAAGTTGTTAGTTGAACTGGTTTTTAAACTTATTCATTTTTAGGAGTTGGAGTATTTGCCCGACCTTGGTAAGCACACGCCGGTATTGATTGTAAGGATGCAAATAGTTCCCTCGAGTACTGCAACGATGTCTTTGCTAACTCCATTATTACGAAAATACCACTTGATGTGCCGTTTTGTTCTAGAGGCGTAGAAAACAGTGGAATGTAGGTTGCTCTTACGAATTTAAAAGAACATATAATTGGCGCGGTTTTGATGTTCACACTTTGACAACGATGTCAGTATTTGGAAGAACCGAAGTATGAGTGCCTAAATGTTCTAACACCATGCAAGGATAAGTGATGCAACCGTACATGTTTTGGGTAGCATGTGAGAGCTACCACCGTGATATGATTTACGCAGTGGTTGTCCTTCAATGCATAACTTGCCCGAAGAACAAACCAGAGGCACTAAGTAGCCATAAAAGTTCCAGACCACCTGTCTCTGTAGATGCTTAAATTGTGAATTGTTTTTTGGAGGCTAGCTCGATAACAGTCGGTTAATAGGGGCTAAAATAAGAAAACCAATGGCGCGACTCCCAAAACTAAATTAAGTTCATGTTCACTTGTCACAGTTTTACACCATTGAGCAGCCGCCGCAGTCGCACAATCTCATCAGCTCTTCGTAATTTTTCAACTGCTGCGGTGGAGTAATTCACTCTAAGGAAATTTGTTGCTTATGATATCGAAAAAGCTGTGTGATGAGAGCACAAACTGATCTTCGGCAACTTGAATCGCCTTTGGCACCCGCCAAGTAGTGAACAAATGCATGCAGCGACATCCAGAGAAAGGTTGGCGCAAGGCTAATAACCTTGCCCGGAAACACATTATTATGGACAATTTAACAAGTTTCGGATAAGGACCGGATACCGGTGGCGAGACTTGCTAAATAAGGCCAAGACCGGATCCCGGTTGTAGTGCCGATGATGATGAAAAACCCAAACAAGTCCAACTGCCGTGAAGTCTACTATAAACTGCTGAACTGAGAAAAGTGTAGCTGCCGAGATGTATAATTGGAAGAATCATTATGTGTTCAAAACCGCGTGACGCTTACCTTTATTATTATTTTGTTTTTCGGTAGGAAGGTAGAACTCTTCAAAAGATACCTCTAGACCGATACAGGGGCATGTCGGATTTTTACCAACTAAAACCACACCCCATCAGGCACATATTCCTGTTGATCCCCGCGGAATTTTCTTTTAGATATTCCATCGTGAGGCGGGGTGGAATTTACCTGTTACCCCGCTCCCCGCGTCGCACTTCTGCATTATGTCACATATAATATTATTTCTTACGGACCATGCTTGTTTGGAACTTAGCATATATTCTCTTACTTCTATCGGAGTAACGGCCCGTCTCGCATGTCTCTCCAAAACCGTTGTGCTCGAATCTCACGCACTCTGTGAGTACGTATTCCGCATTTCCTATTTTGCCTTCGCAGTACAAGCAGTATGGGTGATTGACATGTTTATACTTGTGCAAGTATTGCCGAAAGCATCCATGTTCGGATATCAGCTGAGCCAAGTGGTAGTTCAGCTCGCCATGTTTGCTGTTCACCCACGTTTTTACATCAGGGATGATGGTGTGGGTCCATCTTCCTTTGGTGGAAGATTCCTACCTTCGTTGCCATTCTCTTAGGCTTGAGAGCTCTTATTGTGACCGTATTCTCCGACGATTCTCTTGGGAGACCTCATGCGACGCAGCGTTTTCTTTAGCAGCAATGTCTCGGCCAAAACATGTATGGCATCTTCGGATACCGTTCGGAATGCACAGCATACTCTTAGTGATGCCAGCCTATGTATTGAGTTCACTCCCCTTATTTACGACTTATACTGTGCGACATTCATTTTCATTCATTTTTAAACATTTTTTTATTTTCTTTCTATATTCTTAGTTTCTAAATTAAAGGCTAGACAAAAAATGCTTAAATTCTAGCTTAAATATCTTATATAATAACTTACTGGTCCTTCGCAGACGCTCTAAGCTAAACATTACTTAATATTTGTATAATTTGCCTTTCGGCGACAGAACTTTGTGGCAGTACTTATAATTATTTGAAAGACAAAGAAACATTTGAAAAACTTTGTCAATTTTTTTGTTTTTTTTGTTTCTTAAAATTTAACTTACTTACTTACTTACCTATTTTTTTTTTTTTTTTAATTTTATGTAAAATCACTTAGCTTAACTTAACTTAAATCTTATACTACCCTAATTCTAGAAAAGCTAAGTCTATGTAAGCTAGCTGATGATAGTGTGATTCTATACCGACTTTGGTATCCAGGTCTTTATATGCCATTCAACCACCAGAACTGTTGACGCTGTCTAATACTATCGTCCCGGTCTATGTGGGAGATAGCCCTACTGAAGCGCAGGAGCTCTTCTTCGGTGCGCGTTACTTCCCGATCGTAGCACAATCGCCCGTCTACGGATGATCTACTTACATGATAGATCAGCGGTATTCCGGATCTATCCTGTATAAGCCCTTTCATGTCCAAATCAAGGAACGCCTCTGGTGGAACAAAACCGTTGCGACGCACGTTCTCATAGTACAGGGTATTTGGATAATAAGCCCGAAAATTAGGTCATTGGACGAGCTTATTGCTCTCGCAATATGTCCTCTGATTAATTTAATCATAAAATTATCCACCCTATTTATGCAGGCTTCATTATATAGTCTCATTTGAGTAGTACTTTTTGTATTCCGATTCCGGTGTTCGATATAATCTGGGACAGGTTCTCAGACACTTCCTTTCGAACACCCGAATCTTTTCCATCAAATTTGGACCTATGTTAAACCATACTGGACAGCCATATATGAGCATTGGCCTGATTAGCGTCATGTAGCATATGACTTTTACCCTGCTGTCAAGTTGGCTACTGTGAAATAGCCTCCTTTTCATAGCAAACGTTTTTCTAGCCTTGACCAGAGCAGCCTCTACATGTCTGTTGAAATACAGACATTGGTCTAGCCAAATGCCCAGGTATTTAACTAAACTCTTGGTTTCCAGTTTATCTCCATGCGGTCCCACGATAACTAGCTTTCGCCAGTTTTTCCTTGTGTCGTTCGTGGCTTTATATAATGGGGTTCTAAATAGGATGGCTTCACATTTCTGGAAGTTGATCTTAAGTTTCCAGTTGTCGCAATAGCGCGGCACGTTGTTGAAATCTCGCTGTATTAAACTATTTATGATCTCAACTTTATACTGTGCGACTCCTTCCCATATGTGAGCTGCATACATTTTAATGGAGCTGATGACACTTGTTATTAGTTTGTTTATGTGGGGCCGGGGTCCTCCAAAATCGGGTAGCAGTCTGGCCAAAACATTGCATACTCTTTGCTTGGGAGCAAATATTCTCCAGGTCATCTAAATATTTAATTACGGCCACTATTGCCAAATCATCTGCGTACCCAATGATTCTAACCCGTTCTGGTACATTGTATACTCTTGACGTTTTTTCACTCCACAGTCGTTACCACCACGTCAATGAGGTAAGACGTATATCTGACAACAGGAGAAAGCAAAAGAAAAGAAAAAAAAATAAATTCGTCGTGCGAGTGTAAGTGTACAAGTGTGGATTACACAGTGTGGCCGCCACTGAGAGCGGTTGTTTAAAAATCTCACCCATCCAACCCGTAGGAAACCTGTAGCCAGCAACATGCCTGCCTTTTCTCTTGGTAAGCGGATCATGGCAGCCTGCGTGGCATCTGGTTTCCTTCTTAAACTCTTTACCGCTTCCTTTGGGATCGCGTTAAGCGCAGGTAACTCTAGAGCGATCGCTGTCAGGATTTCGTCCACAGTGGTAACCTCATCTAAATCACGACACTCAACCGTGATTTCCTGTGACACTGTTTTCACATTACCATCTTCCTTTAGTACTTGTTGTACCTTTGCTTTCAATGTCTCAATGCTGGCCTCTGGGCGGCGTTTCAGTTTTAGCAGCAATTCCCCTTTTGCTGTCTTTCCAACTTTATTTACACTATTTCCAAGTTCACTTAACTTGGGCTTGGCCTTCATAAACTTCAGTATATCCGCATATGCTTTTCCCCCATTT
Source organism: Microdon myrmicae (assembly GCA_963931805.1). Classification (NCBI taxonomy): domain Eukaryota; kingdom Metazoa; phylum Arthropoda; class Insecta; order Diptera; family Syrphidae; genus Microdon; species Microdon myrmicae. Next base: position 78,557,809 of record OZ007501.1, on the reverse strand, counting down.
TTGGATATTATTATAGCGCCCGGGCGTGGTCTCCTTCTTTTCATAATGTTGGCCTTTAAGGGACGTATTTTATATAATTTGTCGTACGTAGGTTCTCCTTTTTGGGGTTGTTTAGAAAGTTATCATTTATAAAAAAAGTGTTCCTTTATTTTTTCTAAACGATTTCGTGATAATGCATCCGCTACTGCTGACAATTTGAAATTTTGGGCCAATGCTATCTGCATATTTGGAATATTTATTTCGCCGAGGTTTATTATGGAAAATTTAACATGCCTCGAATATGGACCGGATACATGACGACGCCCACGGAAACGAGAATTGTTAAACGATTTAAGAAATTTCTCATGGAACGTCCGCTCACTATACAGAGCTCGAGCTGCACAGCAGTTAGCCGATGCGCCGTCCGAATATAAGGCTGACATAACAGCATTACAAGAAATAAGATGAACGGGGAGTGGTGTTATTCAAAGAAACGAGTATGACATTTATTACAGCTGTCCCGCAAAGCAGCAAGTGCTCGGGGTAGGCTCTCTACCATAGTCAGCCAAAAACTGAAGCCTGCCATTATCGGTTTTAATGCAGGCAAGTTTAAGAACATAAACTTCATAAACGTTCTCGAACCTACAGAGGAGTCCTCTGACGACGAAAAAGAAGAATACTACGAGAACGTCGAACGGGACCTCAATCTCGACCCAAGATACGATGTGAAAATCGTTCTTGGTGATTTGAATGCGAAAATAGGTCGGGAGCTTCAGGCATTACGCAGGTTCCCATAGTTTGCATGAGAACACAAATGACAATGCACAACGAGTCGTCGAACTGGCAGTATTAAAAAACTTGGTCGTTGCGAGTACCAGGTTTCCGTGTAAAGATATCCACAAAGCCACTTGGGTATCACCTGATGGAGCCACTCGCAACCAAATTGGCCACATGTTGATAGATTGCCGCCACTTCTCGAGCTTGATGACGGTACGAACGTACCGAGGTGCCTCCTTGACTCGGATCAGTGTGTTGTTGGTATAGTTTTCCGAGCGCGGATTGCCTTACGGAGACGTGTAGCATTCGCGGATCAGGTTCGAATCAACACGGCTGCCTTACGCAATGAGAATACCAGTAACACCTTCGGTCATGCGCTAGGACTCGTCCTCGGAGAGCTCGACGGAGGGAGAGTAAGTCCTGGGGGCAGAACGTCGGGCGTAGAAGAGAAATGGGCACGCCTTAGGAATACTGCCATTAGTACTGCTAACTCCATCTTAGGCAGTAGTCGTAGAGATCGGAGCGATTGGTTTGATGATGAGTGCCAACTAGCGACTGAACGTAAGAATGCTGCATACCGGGAAATGCTGCAGTCTTATACGACGCGGGGACGCGAGTAGAAATACAAAAAAAACTCAGAAGATCTGAAAAAAGACTTCACAGACAAAAGAAAAGTGCCTGGGAAAAATACCTTGTGTGTGAAATAGAGAAAAGTAGAGAGCGAGGTCCGCACCATACACGGAAGTTCTACCAAATAACCCGCAGTATGACGCGGTACACACCACGCTGCACGTACCACAAGGATAAGAAGGGTAATCTGATCACCGATCCTGAAGGCACTCTGGAGAGATGGGAAGTGCACTTCAATGAATTGCTAAATGGTCAGCTCACAGAAGAATTTGAGGCTCCACCAATGCAAAATCAAGACCAAATGCTGCCGTCACCAAGCATTGAGGAAACATTAAAAGCCATTAGACAGCTCAAATCAAATAATGCCCCCGGAGCTGATGGCATGCCAGCAGAGCTGATCAAACAAGGGGGGCAGCGTTACATCACGCAATTCATGAGATCGTGGTGCACGTATGGGAGCAAGAGTAGATGCCGGAATATTGGCATCGTGGAATCATTTGCGCCATACATAAGAGGGGAGATATCATAGAGTGCAGCAACTATAGGGGTATAACATTGCTGAGTACCGCCTATAAGATACTCTCTACTATCCTACTAGATCGGATAGCCCCATACGCTAAAGTCATTATTGGTCAATATTAGTATGGCTTTATCCCAGGCAAATCAGCGATTGATCACATATTCACCCTTAGGCAAGCAATGGAAAAATGTCTGGAATTTAAGATTTCATTACATCATTTATTTATAAACTTTAAGGCCGCCTACGACAGCATTGCCAGGGTAGAACTATATAATGCCATGAGAGAGTTCGGTATTCCAAACAAATTGATACGACTTTGTAGGTTGACCATGGCCAACGTAACTAGTCAAGTAAAAATAGCGGGATTGCTGTTCAAACCAATAAACATCTTTAATGGACTCCGACAAGGGGACGATCTGGCCTGCCTCCTCTTCAACTTGGCGTTGGGGAAAGCAGTCCATGACTCTGGTGTTACAACTAGAGGGACCATTGTCACCAAGTCCAGCCAGATACTTGTCTATGCAGATGACATCGACATCATCGGTAGATCCGATTCGGCTGTACAGGACTCCTTCAGCCAGATGGAGCAGGCGGCACTAAAACTGGGACTGCACATTAATGAGGGGAAAACTAAGTACGTGGTGGCAACTTCTGCGAAGAGAAGACCTAACGTGGGTCAAACTATCAGGGTAGTGGAGCACGAATTTGAAGTAGTGCAGTCCTTTAACTACCTTGACTCCATAGTATCAGCCGATAAAAGTATGGAATAAGAAATACGTGAACGACTGATCAAATCCAACAAAGCCTACCATGGTCTATCAAGGCTCTTTAAATCTCGAAATTTATCCAGAACATCCAAGCTGCTACTGTACAAGGCCATGGTGTTACCAGTACTCATGTATGGATCCGAGACCTGGGTGCTCAACAAAAGGCACTTTGAACTCTTAGCCGCAATCGAGTGGAAGGTCTTAAGGAGAATTGTACCGACGCCGGTACGGTGGATGGCAAGCGACCCGACCGCCTTGCTGGTTGAATTACGACTCAACGATATTTCATCGTTTTGGGGTGAGTTTTCCCAAGAAAGAAAAACTTGGCAATGTATGTGTATTTGTGAGTGAAGATCACATTGGTTTTTTTTCATACACAAGGCCATGGGAATAAACCTGAAACAAGGAAAGGGAAAATGTGCATTGCAGTTGAATAAATAAACCGCTAGTCATCCGGGAAATGGTGCTAAAAGCAAATTGGATATTTATGTCATCTCTGTCTGCAGTAGAAACCGGGTTCGTGTTTGCATTAGGAAATGCTAGAAAATTTGGTTTCGTTGATAATGCCTAAGATACGGTGATTGTTTGTCGATTGTACAAACGAATCGCGGGTCGGTTTATTACAGCTGTAAAAACAAGCTGTCCGACATAGGATTTTAACACAGACAAAGGGTGCCGACTGGCTTGGGATTCATGATGCTCTATGCACTTTAAAGAATTATTTCCAGGAACCTTATCTAACGCCTTGTATGCATTATTGTCCTTGCAAAAGTAAATGTTTCAGGTATGCTGGGTGGAGATTGCGGTGCAGGTATGGGAAATTGAAATTTGCCCGGGATTCTTGAAAAGGTAGAAAGAAATTCTTACAGGAAATTATATGCGAAGAGATGCATGAAGGTAAGTTTTCTTTCACAGGGACTTTTTAGATTATAGATTTGATCTATATAATGCGTGAAGCATTTACATTAGCGTTGCATTAGCGAAGTTAGGAGATTGGCTGAATGTTATGGGGGTTTTACGGTAAGTAGACAGTGGGGTTTGGCGGAACCGCCACAGGGTTTCTTCAATAATATTTTTCAGATTCGTGGTAATTTTTTCTTCTTCTTCCCCGTTGTCCTCATCAGCAGAATCATCCCAATCGAATTCGCAATTTTTTTGAATGTCTTGGTGGGTCAAACCTTTCGGACGCATTTCTAACGCATAAAAGAGTATTATATGATTTATAACCATTATACAGCAATGTTGTCTATAGGCAACATTGTGTTTGACAAATTACCGACCACAACCTAAACGTTTTTTCGAATTACTTATTTTTTCTTACTAATTTTCTTCATCATCATCATCATCATCATCGGCACTACAACCGGGATCCGGTCTTGGCCTTATTTAGCAAGTCTCGAGGCTTGTTAAATTTTCCATAATAATTTATTTTTACGGGCAAGTTTATTAGCCTTGCGCCATACTAATTTTCTTACCTGTGTTTAATTATTTTATACACTTTGTTTTGTACACTTAAATTTCTTTATATATTTTTTTAAATAATTTCTACACTCACTTCTTGCATAAAAAATTTTTACGTGTGCACTCAACGCAGATCAGCTACAAAGTGATCACTAGCAATACTTATAATAAAATATTCGCCAACAAGCTTGCACAACATATCGAGCTATTCTGAGAAAAAAACCTTTAGAGAAAATATTAAAATTACGAGACTTAGAAGCTCAAACATATAATGTTGCCAATAGGCAACATCCGGCATGAACGGGTTAACCGATGACGCACATTTTTGGAATACATTTTTTTATTAAAATAATGCCACTGATAGAATAACACTAGAGTATACTTTAATTTTAAAAAGTGACGGTTCGCTCAAAATACTGCGACTATTTGTTATGTACATTCTTAATCATATTTTAATTATATAATGTATAATAATATATTTAAAAGAAAACAACCTACATTAATTTCAAAAGTTGTCAACAGCTGAAAATATAAACAACTCAGTACAACTTGTGTGTAATTATCTAAATAATACTCTCGATGGTCGTTAATTTAAGGCATTGTCCTTGTGAATAATCAAATCCCACGTATCCTTCCATCGCAGATCTGTGATTTCAGTTCCATTCAGCTTTTGAAATCCATAAGTTAGCGGCAAAAATCGTTTGTAAACATACAGCACAGCAACCATCCATGTAATTACTCCTATTCTATATGCCCGAAGTAAAATTCCTTTATCCCTAAACATCCGGATCAAATAGTCAAGATGTTCTAAAACGTAACAAAGAAGGAACACCTTAAACAAAAGCGGCGGTAAATAGTTGTGTAGAAATAGAGTGCGGTCAACGAAAAAGTAAGGTATGTAGTGGAAGAGGTAGCCACCAAGGAAGATGTCTCCAGCTTCAAGGAATCGATGCCATTCAGCCGGTGGCAGGTCATATATTAAACGTCGGCGGCGGACTAAGTAGAATGCTAACAATGCTGCGTATATGAAAACAGACGCAGTCCCTGCGTACCAAATAGCAATGTTCCCGAGAAGGTGGATTTGGCCATTCGATTTCCTGTCCACCCAATAAGCGATTCCTTTATTCAAAAGAGGCCATTCTGTCGGTTCGGAACTATAGAGATGTGACGACAGTTCAGTTTTCGTAGACCACAACATTTTCGACTGCAATTCAAAAAATTTCTCCCAGAAAGAAAGTTTTGTTTTGTCTGTTGGTATCATTTCGGCGTTAAGGAGTTGTCGTTCTCGTTCACGTTGATCATGTGCTGTGGGATGGAAAATAAAATATGTAAGAGTAAGTAATTGTCTCATCATCTTAGTTCTCAATAAGTAGTAACAAAAGCCTGAAGTGTTGTTCTATTGTTAAGAAAACGTCAGTTCAGGAGCAAGAACTATTTGGTGATATAAGTTAACACGTGGCACACAACACATTATAAACCACTGACAAGTATCATGATCCGCATAGGCATTCATGCGGCATACGCACTTCATACAAAGTACCACTTGCCCCATAAACAAATCTGCGTACGTATTCATGCGTATCATCGCTGGCGCACGTATTCCACATAAAACACAAACTAGTACGTGCCGCATAGATCAATTTATGCACGCATTCATGCGTATCACCAGCCAAAAACTTATCTGCGCACCCGTTCGTGCGTACCACCATGGAACCACAGGTCATGGCCCATCACACTGGACATTGTCACACTAGCCTCTATGACACATCCAATCATCACAGCTTCTACGACAGCAACAATGTTGCACCCAGGATCCGTCGCTTAGCTATAAATACAATATTGTCACTTAGTCTGTAAGTTCACTAACAGTCGAGATCTCGTGCAGTGCGGACGTTTACAGAAACGTGTTTACACGTGTTTATGTTTACGTGTGTTAAGTGCACTATTAAATTGTGTAGTGCAATAAAAAAAATAAAAAATATTAAAAAAAAAAATTATAATATTAACAAAAAATAAAAAAAGATATTTTAACATCAGGAAAGCAGTTACTTTCTACACAACCCCGATGACAGGAGATGACCCAGGCCAGGCACTGGAGTACATACAAGAGCGAAAAAGGAAAGCTCTAGACATCCTACGAAACGCACCGAAAAAATCTACGAACATGGAGAGATCAAGGAGCCCCGATGAAACCCTGGAAACGATAAACCAATTAACGCAAAGATTGAAACAACTCCAGGACCAAATTTATAAAAGAGATTCCATCTATAACACCGATGACATCCATATGAAGAAACGTCCCGGCAAACCCGCAATTCGAGCAACAGCCAAGGCGAACTACCAACCAAACTTCGCACACCAACAAAGCCCTCATCAAACCAGATACCTGCTCCAACCAGAGTAGAAAAAACGAAATCAACCACGAAAAACGAAATACCACCACCAATCTACATCAGAAACCCGACCAGCACCAAAGCACTAATTCAAACCCTGCAAAATGCCTTGGGTCACCGGAATTTTAGCACCAATGCAAAACGATCGAGGACTTCCATAACAGTCAGATCATTAGTCGATCATGACAGGGCAGTTAAAAAACTGTTAGAGGAACAGTATCAGTTCTTCACCTTCCAGCATCCGAACAGCAAACCAGCTACCTTTATTATAAGGCACATCGATCCCGAATGGACCAACGAAGAAGTGGGACTGGAAATCGCCAGGTATGTCCACAAATAAAAATCAATAAATCAACTACTTCCAAACACCGTACATGAGGACAAACAACGTAAAAAACCTCCGAATCATACAAATCCCACCTAATCAGGACATCTAGCAACTTAAACAAATTAAATATTTGTTTACCCAAAAAATCGCAATCGAAGAGCCCCACAAACAAGAAATTCTTCATTGTAAGCGATGCCAAGAATCAGGACACTTGGCGGTCTCATGCCACCAGCAAAGACGTTGCGGCAGATGCGCAGAGGAACACGAGCTCGAGGAATGCAAGGTAAATCCACAACGCCTGGAACCTGAAAGAATACAAACCGTCAACGCTGATGGATCCATTACCACCAAAAAGATCACAGTAAAATGCTGTAACTGCGGAGGCCCTCATCCGGCAAATTTTTCGCAATGCCCTCAGAAGCTAAAACTTCTGCAAAGACGGAATTTAGCAACAACAATTAAATCAACATCAACGAAACCAACAGTATTGCAGGAAACAAAGTCAACCCGACCCGGAATATCGTACGCGGATGCAGCAAGAGGAAACCTCAACACTACCACTCCCCCTAACAACAATACTGAAAACTTCAATCTGGACATCATGGGTTACATCCAAAGCTTACAAGCCATGCTACCTTCGCTGAGGAAGATGTCAGAAATAGAAAAAAGGTCAGATTCTTTCACTAATAACTTCCCATATTCTTTCTAGCACTGTCTAAACTAACCATTATCTCCCCCAACACAGAATCCATTTACTCTAACATACGTAAGCAACACCTCCGGTTGTTTGTTGAAAAGTTTTCCCCAGATATCCTCTTCCTTTCAGAGACCTGGCTCAAACCAAATTCCCGAGTTTCCATTCCCAATTATACTTTAGTTTCTAACCCCAGAACTAATGGATCTCATGGAGGTACCGGCATCTTAATTCACAAAAAATTTCAATTCAGTGAAATTAGATTCACCGGTATATACAGCATTGAATACACAGCAGTAAAACTTTTCTGTGAGAACAATAAAGTGCTCGTATTAGCATCCATTTATATTCACCCTTCACGACAACCAGATTTCCGAGATACTGACATTTCGCAGATTATCCGACAGTCCGTTCCCGCTTCATTTATAATCAGAGGAGACTGGAATGCTCGTCATACAGCATTCAATGACAATAAATGCAACAAATATGGTATCCAATTGCTAGCCCTCCCCCGTCTTATCCATATACTTACATTGACTCCCCATTATAGCCAACTCGTGTCTCTAGCTCAGCCAGGTAAACAATCGACTTCTTCCTCAAGTCCGACGATGTTTATTCAGCGGGTCCGCCTACAGTCTCCTTTATATTTCCTTCTGATCATGGTTCCGTTCACACCACGATCCAAATCCCCTCTCTCGACCCACTCTACTCGTCAAACCCTGTCCCAAACTTCACCAAAACAAATTGGAGAAAAGTCAATAGGGACATAGCGATAAGTTTCTCTGACTTGTATATCCCTGAAGCATCTAACTTACTCCCTACTGAAATCGATCAAGTATCTTTAAGAATAGAGCAAATTCTTAAGGAGGCTCTCAGCAACAACACCCCGACAACCATTCCTCATAACTATTTAGGAAAGCCTTTGCCCAGCATCCTAACCAAATTATTGCGCCTTAAAAAGCAGCTCCGTCGTAAACTTCATACAACATACTGCCCCTTTATTAAAAGCCAAATTCAACTCCTATCCACTCTGATAAATGAGCAGTTGAAAAAGTTCGCAGATGAAAACTACATCTCCACACTTAAAAATATCAAACCAAATCGGGATCTTTTCAAAAACATCAACCAATTAACTGGTCGTAAATATAAACCCCGAATTGATCATCTCATCAACCCAATCAGCAATAATATTGCCCAGTCCGATACGGACATAGCAAATTGCCTCGCAGAACACTTTGCAAAGATTCATGAGCAAAATAATTCTCTCTCAACTCCTGGCTTCGAGAACACAGTAAACGAATACATCTCTAACAGATTATTCCCATCTTTTACTCCTTTCATCGGTGAATTTAACAACACAAACATAGCTTCACACCCCTTAGACACTACAAATTGTCTAACTGCAGACGAATTATCCGAGTTCGTAAGATCAGGAAATAACAAAAAGTCAACTGGATTAGATGGAATCCCACGTCTTCTATTTAAAAGGCCACGCCCACCGAATCTACTTCCCATCCTCATTCTTCTTAATCATAAAATTAATGCATCCCACTTCCCAGAGAACTGGAAAACTGCGGTAGTAATTCCTATTAAGAAGCCCGGTAGTAGTAATAGTCCTTGCAATTATCGTCCAATATCCCTATTAAGTACACTAAGTAAGATACTGGAACGCAAGATCTACCAAAATCTTCTCTCATTTGCCAATGAGAATGCCCTCATCCCCAACTGTCAGTTCGGATTTCGTAAGCGACAATCCACATGTCATGCTCTACTAAAACTCAGACATGATGTTACAACTGGTCTCCAAAACCAAAGCCCTACTGTGTGTATATCTCTTGATATTTCTAAGGCGTTTGATTGCGTCTGGATCTCAGGGCTTCTGTACAAACTGCACTCCATATTTAATCTAAACTCTCACACAACAAAGCTCTTAGCCTCATATCTTTCTGCCAGAAAATTCGTTGTGAGAATAAATTCTTCTGTCCCAGGAACCCACACCATAACCGCGGGTGTTCCCCAAGGCTCCATTTTAGGGCCAATTTTATATCTGTTATATACCTCAGATATTCCTCAACCCGTATCTCCTAATGTTGTGATGCTGAATTATGCTGATGATACATTAATTTACTCTAGCAGCAAATTTGTTAAGGCTGCAAGAAACCGCATTAACAACTTCCTCCCTAACCTATCAACATACTTTAATAAGTGGAAAACCCACCTTAATCCAAATAAAACGCAGCTCATAGTGTTCAAGGGCAAAAACGAGCTCTGTACAAACAACACTAGACGCTGCCGCAACAAAATTAAGATTCAACTGAACAACACTCTGATAAAACCCTCCAAAACCCTAAAATATCTGGGAATCACTTTTTCTAATAACTGGTCTTTTTCCTCCCACATTAAAAATTCCCTTCAAAAAGCCACAATTCAGCTTAATCTCTGTAGAAGAGTAATGTGGAAACCTAATAGTCTCTCTCACAAAGTCAAACTGCTCATTTACAAACAAATTATCAGGCCCACACTCACGTACGCGTGCCCATTGTGGTACCATATCACTCCCTCTCAAATTACGAGTATTCGAAAGAAAATGCTTTAGGTATGTCTCTGGGTTACATCGTCGTCCTAACTCCTATAAGTACTACAGTAACGTCGAACTCTACAATACCGCTGGTATCGAGCGCCTCGATAGACGATTCCTCGAACTGTCTATCAAATTTATCGAAAACCTACAAAATAATCCCAATCCCATAATAACCTCGCTCTTAGAGAACCCTCTAGATATCCGAACTAACTACCCCAACTGTCTCCACACCAGAGCTATCTTCGCCTCAGGCAGACTGGTAAATGATTCAAATGAGATCATATACCACAACACCGAAGTTACCCCTAACCAGTTCAAATACTGTAACGTCCAACCATTTTCCAACATCCAACGCTTTTCCAACGAACAACCGGAGAGAAATACTCTACCTCTAACCCATAACTGACCTCATTCCACATCCTTTAATTCATAACATATATCCCATTAATTATAAAACTTTGTTTATGGCTTTAGGAAAATCATACTGTAATCAGGCCCAATGGACCAACTAAAGATGTTAACAACTCCAGCGGGGATTTTGGCCACAGGATACTTTATGATCAGTGATGCTAACAAATATGAATAAAGCGAACTCTGTGCCAGAGAAAGTAGATGAGCGGGCATTTCGAGAGGTCAGATACAGCTGACGGTACTGGGAGTGAAGTGTAATCTACAGAAGTATTTCGAATTACCGCTGAAAGATATAAACAAGGCACCAACACAAAATAACACAATGTTGCAACGCAACAACACAATTTACTCCTGGAAGCATGCAACGGAGAGCTGGTCTTTTCATGATTGCAGTCTGAACTGGGATTTGCATGTTCGAATATGCAGTTAGGAAAGAATTTCGAATTTTACGTCTCTCGCTGATCAAAAATCAACCTTCCATTTGACTGGACGTTATGTGTGCTTTTAGGCAACGGTCGGGCAATGGAGTGGTGGCTTAGTTGGGGCCGTTTGCCAGCCAAGTAACTACGCATCGGTGTCTTTGCTGGGCACTGTTTTTCTGCTGGCGCTTTGTTGCTGCAAATGCCGTCGTCGCTTCATCACTGTTAACCACTTGCCTAGTACTACTAGTATTTATTGGCCTGTAGGAATCCGGAAGTTCATGACCCCACCGACTCGACTCCGTCATCGTTTCCTGTCCTGTGCACGTCAAATGAGAAGGCTTCGTAAACAGCTATTTTGCAGAGAAAAACGCCGAGTACTATTTGGACGTGCTAGAGAGTTGGGAGCATTGCTGGGAGAAGCGTGTAGAGTTACAAAGAGACTATGTAGAAAAATAAAAATAAATTTTAAGAAAAAATGTCTTGTATCTTTTTTAGGTCGGAAACTTTTCAGTCCACCCTCGTAAATACACGATACACAAGCAAATACTGAAGGACGCCGACGGATATTCGAATAAGCAAAGCATCAGAGCCGGATACCATTGCAATTAACATAGCAATTCCACATCAGTTAAGTGTACTTGAGAATGACGATCAAATGTGAAACCGCGGCAGTGCTATGATGTGTTGAGCATTGGTTCTATCTTTTAGTCATTCCAACCGTCATAAGGTTGGTTCGACTCACACGTTCTTCAGTATCGTCACAAACGCTATTGTGGGTATTTAGTCTATGCGTCGTCATCGACGCAGGTTCAGTGCAATATCTCACAACTCTATTGAAAGCACTAAATTGACTCTCCAGGAAAACACAGAAAAAGTTGATCCACCGATGTATTTAAAAACAAAGACACACACAGTTGTTTAATCATATATGCTTGTTCCACTTTATTAAACATTGTTTTGAGGCGGCACACGGTGACATCGATTCAGTCTTTTACTTGTATACATTAACTCTAGGCTTTTAACCGGACATTAATTTACTGGCGACGATTTATCACGACTCGACCAAACCACTTTTATTGACGAAACGATACGTATCAACGTTAAAAATATGTAACTTAAGGTCCCCGATCATTCTCCTCGGGTGTAATAATCTGTCTCTGTTTAAAATTAATAATAAAACGCACAGCGCGACAGCATATGTGTACGCGACGAGGGGTGCAATCTGACTCGAAGCTACAATCCATATCTGCCAGATTCAACGGTGTGGATTACATTGGTGTGGGAGGATTCTATATGTGTCCGTATAGAACAAGTACGTTGCCCTTCAGCCTGCATATCGGCAACGACGAAAATGCACCTGAATAAATATGGGCTGGTGTAATGGGTTGTATTATATTATGGAGATACGCAATAGCGGAATCGCTGAAAGGAGAAATAGTTTTCTGTGTCTTAAATAAACAGAAACGCTATTTCGAGGGCCATACATCTTTGATGACCTGCGCCTGAGAATGAAATAGGTTTTCGCGTTAAGATACACAAAAACGCTATTACAAGGGTCACGATGATATGCACATCGTGTTTGTTTATTTAACAGGCCGGAGCATCAGTCAGCCGAAAATTTGGATCTTGTGTACAAGACGGTGCCGTTACATGAGTTTTATGGCGAGAAATTAGCCTTGCAGATGTGCAAGCGTACATCTCGCCCAGGTTGGCCATGGACCAGCAGTCGGTTAATAGGGTAAACACAGTGATGCTACTGTGTGTTTGTTTGTTTAACAGGCCGGAGCATCGCTAGGCATGATCTAGGGTATGATTGTCTAACGTCAATCATATTAGTGCCCAAATCCCATGATCGATAGATAACCGATAAGGGAAATTGGTCGCAAGTGTTGCGAACCTTGGGATTGGGGCAATATTCACTCATGAACCGTTGAAAGAATACCAGCTACAACTATGTCAACATTTACGCTGGCCAGCGAGTATTTATCTTTTATAATTGCTGACAAGCCGAGCCGATTGTCTGGCACGGTCCATGTATGAATGAAATAATTTGTTTGATGTGCATGCTTGATAAGGTTTAACTTTCAGGTGTGATGCTGCAGGGGAGCTTACGCTGCCCCTAATTGCAGGTAAGTACTATGGGCTTGGAAGGTGGTTAATTTAAGAGGATGGGCGGTTCTTTGGGAATGTATTAAAGAACCGTCACACTATAATCCCATCGCCAGTCGCAAAAGTGTGAAAGCACTTTTGAGCTATTTGTTTACTGACAGTACCCTCACCGAACGCTTCAGATATTTTTCTTGCTGCTTCGGCACCTTTTGCACTCAATTTAAACTCGTAAAGTAAACATGTCCTAATAATTGCGTTGGACACAGCCATACTTAACTCCGAATTTTCAAACTGTCACTGTCAACCTCTTCTCTACCTCGGCTGACGAAACGTGCTAATGGAAGAGCTACCGGAAAAGCTCTAATAGCTGGGCTCCTAGCGGTAGATAGGATTACGATGGAGTAAAAAGTAACGTCCGTTTTAAAAACAGCACGAACTTCCTTGGTTACCTGATATTTTCATTTTTGCGAAAAAGGTCCCATCCTGCTAGGGCATGAAAGAACTTATTAGGTGCCTTCCAGTTAACCGGAGCGTGAAGGTTCTGTCGCAGCGGAATTAGTTGCATTGGTGCGCTCTTCACTTGAGGCCATAGTATGTTTAGTTCTATATGAAACAGTCAAATAGAAAACGAAGTGCTGCTGACAGTTCCGGTAAGGAAGCCCACATTTAATAATATAATATTAATAGTAATATTTTCTAAAGCAGTTGGAATAAGTAACCCTCGTTATTACTACTACTATTTATTGGCGTGTAGCAACCCGGAAGTTCATGACCTCGCCGACTTGACTCGCCATCATTCCCTGTCCATCATTCCACTCTCCTTCCACGCTTGACCATCCGATCCGATCTCCTCAAGGTCAAACCTAACATTGTCCTCCCATCTCCGTCGCGGCCGTCCTACCGGTATCTTTCGGGTTGATCTACCGCCAAAAATTCTACGCACGGTTCTATCGTTGCCCATTGGCGATATATGTCCGGCCCATCTTAACCTTCGCGATCTGATTACTCTCACTATTGTAGGTTTGCGGTATAGCTTTTTCAATTCGTGGTTGCGGAGTTTCCTTCATTGTCTTGCTTCCACCGCCAAAGATACTCCTTAGAACTTTATTCTCGAATACGCGAAATTTGTTTTCTTCCCGTTTTGTGAGAGCCTATGTTTCGCATCCGTATAGAACAATCGGCGTGATTATGGTTCTATAAACACGGAGCTTTATTTTACGTGATAGCAGTTTGGATTTCAAAGGTTTACTGACTGCATGCCAACTAACATTGCCGGAATCCAGTCTTTTGTTAATTTCCTTCGACATTTAATTACTGGCCGTCAGTATTGTTCTCAGATATTTAAATTCTCTAACTTTTTCAAATATCTTGCCTCTGACGTTTATGTGTGTTCCGTGAGGTTCATCTGCTCTCGCCGTAAATACATATTTTGTATTGTCTTCATTTATTTCTAGGCCTACCTCTTCTGCCGTTTGCATGATGATTTCACTGTTTTTAAAAACAGAAAAGTAAGAAAATCTGCACCAAAAGAGGATCGAAAAAATCATCGTATACCAAGGCATTGACGTGGCAATCTCAGCTTATGTAACAAGTTGAGGCGTCGTACAGATCATGATCTAATGCGTTAGTGCTTTGTTTATAACCTTTTCTAGTGTGAGTTGAGATCCAGATCTTCATTACCACCGTGAATTTCTATATGGTAACAAAACAGTGGGAAGGATGCTAATTTTTTAAACCAACGGTGTGTCGCTGAGTATTAAGTAGAATGCAATGGTATGGTTCAGTTTGGGAAGGAAACAAGTATTACACACTTACTTTTAGTGTAGCGATGTTCTTCCACATTCCAAATGGCGTCCTTGTTGTTTATGTTTTTATCCCCAACAATCTCATGTTGATTGAAGCCCCATTCAGGAAGTTGCTTACCACTAAATCGTAGCGCCACTCCAGTAGTTTCATGTACCAACCTTACTTGTGATTTTATCGCGTGCCAAACTTCTCCTTCCTTAAAAAGTAACTACTTAATTCTCTGTACCAAGGACAAAAACCCTCCTTACCGTTTCCTTGTTTAATATCTCCACTCTCCAAAGCAATTGTCCTTCCATATTGATTTCGTAGTCAATATAGCACGTAACTTCTTGGAATGCTGGTGTCACGGGAGCTGCTACATCATGACTGTTAAGTGCCCTACTAGTTATACCATGAACCAGTTGAATTACGTCACCATCTTTTATTGGATCCAATTCATCGCCGACAACAAGTTCGTCTTTACTGGGACGTTTTACGATCCACCAGTTGTTTACATCTTTAAAGCTATAACAAGTAACTTGTTGTTGATGGGAAGAGCCCCTCTTGTCAGGATATCGCACCGGATAGACGTGAGCATGTGAGTGCAGCCAACAAGGTCGTCCATGTGTGTGTCTGAGAGTAATCTGTGAGCCATGAACTACTTGGATAGGCTGTCCCTTCGTAATCGATGCCAAACCGCCATCGAGAGAAGCTTGAAATGCACTTGTCATTACATTATCATGGGGTCCTGCTTTAGTTAGGGCATTAAGATGGACGTAGAATACGCTCAGATAAATGACGAAGGGCACGACTGTGAATATAATACCGCGACCGATAATTTGCAGGATAATATGTAAATCTGGAATGAAATTATGGTTAATTTTGGTTTTTTCGGGAAAGTTGATAGTAATTTGGTCTGCACCTGTTACTCCAGGATTATAGAGCAGTTTCCAAAGATATCTGCTCATTAAATAAAAAGCCAGACAAAAAGAGTAGAAACCCACATATTTGGTACTCAATCCAAGAGTAAAAAATGAAGCTGATACTGCGCCATAGGTGATCCAACGAAAAGTAGCGAATTTGCTTTTTTGAAATCGCAGAAAATGCAACAAACCTAGACTACAGAACAGAAGTAGCATGGATTCCATCAAAACGAACCTGGATTGGGTCAACAGAGCGTTATCTATAAGTAGAATAAGTAATTGCTATTTTTTGACTCATAAAATCGTGGTACTTACCAAAAATGATCAGCATACCACCGAGGAAGGCTGCCCATCGATTAATGGAGATCTCAAGCAGTAGCTTATAGGCCACTGGAGCTAGTAAGCTTCCACAAAAAGCTGGAAGAAATCTTAACCAAAACACTGGCACGTTCGGAGAATACTGTGACCCAATGCGAGGGAACGTATAATTACCGTCGTAACCACCATACGTAGCTGCCGCGGCTATTAGTTGCTTCCCAAGAGGTGGATGCTGATCAAAGAAGAATATGTTTTTAATGTAGAGCGAAATGTATTTCCCGTAATGGAGTTCATCAAAACTGAAAAAACAAAAATTAAATGAAGTCATATGAATAAAAAATTGTAAAAGATGGAATATCTACACATTAGTAGGGAGGACAGGGAAGCCATTAAGGCTAAAAAGTTAAGCTTCCATTTGAATGAACAGAATCAAATAGACGAAATTGAAGCCAATTCAAAGGTGTAAGAAGTTACTGCAATTAGCACGTACAACTCGCAAAGTGAGACAAGAAAGTATAACAGGTTGCGGAACTTTCTAGACATCTGTGGGGGTATATTTGGTCAAACGCATCCAAATCAGGGTTGCACATGCTTAATATGATGCAAAGGGTGTGGTAACGCGAAACAACTATTGATAGACAGTCAATGGCACGTGTACAAACGAGATCTCATAATTCTACGACATCGAACAAATTTTGGTGGCCATCGGAGAAAATAACAAGGCAACTCAAGGCCGTCAAAACAAATATCGATCTTTTTCTCCAAAGCTCTGCCCCCAAGTCTCCAACCCACTCCTGCGAAGTTGAAGCCTTACTATCTGAACTTGCAAACAGAATGATGGATATGGGGAATGATCTTGCTCTGATGAGAGTTCTCATCACCAATCTAACTGACGATATTGAGGTTATATCAAACCATACAACCGAAGTTCCCGATAAGGTCAGCCTTGCGCTTAACAACGTCTCCTTAATGACCGAAATAGAAGCTGTTCGTTGCTCTAATGCCGACGAATTGACATCCAACGTTCCTCTCCGGGGAACAAACCACTATAGCGTTTGAAATAATAGTGAAGAAGATCGTGTGATTCGAACTGACGCTATGACAGCTCGAATCACGAAAAAAAATGTTACCTAAGCGTTACACATCAGGCTACTGACCGTGTTTAGAATTTGATTTCCAAACTCGACTATACTCCACTGATGTGAATTATTTTTTATTTATCGGTTGGTATACGGTTCTGATGTATTTTTCTTATTCGATTTTTCGATCGGTGTTCTTCACTATTTTTGCTTGTGAATTGTGTGTGTATCTATTAGAATCGCTACACCACCCCCGCCGCAGTAACTTCGTTACGATCAGATTCGTATGCGGACGACGGACGAACGAGAGAAACGAGAAAACGTCGGAGGCTGTGCTCTATGCGGAAGTCGTGACCGTGTGTGAAGTTCTGCCTTACTATGGGAAGGGTATGCTGTGTGTACAGATCACGTCGGGTTCACCAGTTTAGCGGATTGAAATGTTGTTGTCTTGTATGTCACCGAAGTGTTCCGCCGAACACTGTTCACGATGGGGGAAACAACCTGGAACACGGAGACACTGTCAAAGTAAATCAAACACGGATAGTTATTTTTACTTTCTATTTTATTGGGCAACGTATTTTTTTACTTTAGTCACACATAACTACAGCGCAGAAATTCGCTTCACGCACCAACCGACACACATTTCCTCTCGACGACACGGAAGGTTTTTTATTACGTTTAATTGTTTCGCGTGCGATTTTATTCGTTAAGTCCTCGACTATCCTCCCCGATGCTCGAAGTATCCTCTTGTCGCGTTGACGACCACCAATAACTCCTATTTTCTTATCTGAAAACTACCCCGATAGAGATTGTAACTTTATCTGTGCAGACAACTTTTCTCCTTAGATCTGCTAACAGAATTTCCGAATCTCTGTTAGCAGCATGTTATTTATTCCCAGGGGTAATTTGGATGCCTGAAAGGGATCAACACATACACCATCATCACCCTCGGTGGTGGTGATAGCATCTCATCTCACGGTTTTCTGTTTGCGCGGCACATCTGGCGCGCAGAACGGAGACGATTGTTAGGACGTATAGTCCGTGGGTTTATTTGCCTTTCTAAACACACCGAAATCCATTAGATCCTTTTGAGGGTGTGAAATTCTACAAAAGAATCGTGGGATCGGAATAGATCCTTTGTAGGTTTTTAGCCCCATGCATTTTTAGAATAATCTCGTCGAGATAATTACGGTTGCCTGCAATTTGGTAGCGGTAGGCGATATGCTTTATTGAACTAGTTTGTCGCTGCCTTTGTTTGCTTGGCGGATTTGGGTGGTCTTTATGGCAGCTACCCGTACGTGCAGCCGCTGCTCGGCTAATTTACCGACGATAGCGATTCCTTGTAACATCGTGTAGATGTTCAGGATTTCCTATTGTGCAGAGCTGGGATGCGATGCATTTCGATCTTTTGGAATTTCTCATGGGAGCCGGATGAATGTATGGTTTTTTTACCTTTGTTTCAGGTATGCTGCAATCGACATGTTGAGCTTTGACATTGAAAGCTTTGGGACGTTCAGTTCCTTGCTTTTTCGTGTCGGGCTCAACGTTGTGGTGAATGTTTCAGGGTCGGTATGTTCCTTGAAGAGTAGGAACCCTACCTGGGTGGAATTGTGCGTTTGTAGAACGCTACACCACCATAGTTAAAAACGGACCTGAGATCACTGCAAATAGGCCCCTGATCACGCACACTCCAGTAGTATATTGGTTCGGGTCAAGATGGACTCTTGACGAGTGGAACGAACGGCTCCGTAGATTAAGCAATAATAACCTATTCGCTCTTATTATTACCGGGATGCCCAAAGCCCAAAACGAGTTCAATTTCTAAACTCAAATACACTCAACTGATGTGGAATTGCTATTGTGACGCATATGACAATCAGCTGTGATATCTAGCAGGTCTCCAATACAAAGTACTAGAATATTCTAGAAGGTACTGGAAAACCGGATACTATGAGCAGTCGAAAATTCGAGGCTTTGGAACAGACGGAAACGAAACGCCGAATCAGTATGAGGAAAAACAGTATAAATACGTGGCACGCAGATCGAGGGGGAGAGTAAGCAGTTAGAAATCGATAAGTTAGAAATCGATAAGTTAGAAAACGATGTCTCGGAAGTGTCAACGAATTATTAGCGAAATATCAAGTAACGGTTGTTATTAACAGACTAATAAAGTGTTTACAAAGAAAATCGATTTAACGGCTCTTATTTATTAAAATAATTAATCCAGCAAACCCTAAGCCCGCAACACTATGTTATTGTTTGGTATACGGCTGATGATTTTGCTTATTCGATTTTCTTTCAAAGTTATTCTTCACTGTTTTCTTGTGTACTATGTGTGTATCTGTTAGAAACGCCACAAATTTCCCAAGCTCGTGTATATTAAAGCCATCAAGGAGAATAATCTCACATATTGCATAGTTTATTTGTATTCAGTCAACGCGGTGAGAAAGGTGTTCGAAGAGACAACAAAGACAACAAAGAAATTTGATATAGTTTCATGAAATGATTTTCATTCAAATGATGTCCTAAATATTGCGTTCTAATGATTCTTTCTTTCGGCAAGCTAATTCAGGTCGGGTAAAAACACAGACTCCATACTTAAAAAAAAAGAGCTCCCCTCTGAGTCTTTTCTGCTGACGAGTCAGTTGGAGTCCCGGTTAAGGCCAGAATACCGGTGCGTATATTCGTATTAGTGAAACTCAGTCTTCTGATATTACAAAATACTGATAGTAGTTGAACGTTGATCCTGTTTCACCAGCGAACCGTATAGTGCGAAGATAAGATGTTTACATTTTCGTTTCTTATTCAATTATTTCACTTCGGAATTATGTCCGATGGGAATGTGGCTTTTCTAAAAGATACACACAATATGTAAACTATGGTGAAGAACTGGCGCCTCGAGATGCCACCAAATAACCGTTATATTTCTCCTTGAACAGTTGCAGGTTGCAACGCTCTGGAAACACGAGCGACGGGAGGGAATTCCACAACTTCCCCGCTCTGTAACGGAACGAGTTATAATGCAGGGATATTCGCGCCGACGTGAGATGAACCACAAAGTGGTGCGATGCGTCGGATTGCCTCGTAGAGTGCATATAAACCGAATTGCGCGGAACAATACCACAATCTCCGAAGAACAGTACCCGTGATAATATCTGTAAAACAGACAGATGTGATAAGACTGTAGTTCCGACGTCAGTCCCGTGTCGCCGATCAGGCGGATCGCTCGTCTCGATATGCTCTTAGGTAGGTCGAGGGTATGTATAGGAGCGGAGCTCCAACCATAAGAGCAATATTCGAGCGCGGTTCTTATTTGGGATTTATACAAGAGAAGAGGTTGAGCCGGAGTAAAATATTTCTTGGCTCTAAAAATATAACTCAGTTTTTCTGAGTCGGGCCTGGTAATGTTCGACACGTGTTTTTGCCACGATACATTCCCACAGACCGTGATGCTGAGCAATTTTTTGTTTTTCCCAGACTCGATTGCCTGGCCATCTATCATCAACTGTCGAACCGAAGATTCACTGTTCTTTGTGAATGTGGCATATTGTGTCTTTTTTGCATTGAAGTTGATGAGATTGGCCTTTCTCCACTGCAGGACCTTATCCAGATCCTGATTCATAGAGTCGATCTGGCTACATCTCAGCTGATGTGACGTTGATACACTAATCGGCCGATCACTCGAAAAAGAGGAAACAAGCATACTGTGGCGTTTCTAACAGATATACACACAATATACAAGCCAAATAGTGAAGAACACCGAGAAGAAATTCGAATAAGTAAATCATCAGAGCCGTATACCATAGCGATAATATAACAATTCCACATCAGTTGAGTGTACTTGAGTTTAGAAATCGAATTCATACACGTGGCAGTAGCCTGATGCTTCAATGCTTCGTTTCTCACCCGTTACTCCGTGTGTTCAATTCACCGTCTTCACTATCGTTGCTTAACCCAACAATCCGAGGTGATCTGTATACACTCAACACATAATCTCCCATAGGTAAACAGAACTTTACTATTCGATCACGACCTCCGCATAGAGCACCGGCACACTCGCCTGCTCCGATGTCTTCTCGCTCGCTCGTTCATCGCTCCGTCGTTCGCACACGAAGTTGATCGTAACAAAGTTACTGAGGAGTGAGTAGTGTGGCGTTTCTAACAGATACACACACAATATACAACCCAAATAGTGAAGAACACCGAAACGAAATTCGAATAAGCAAAGCATCAGAGCCGTATACCATAGCGATAACATAACAATTCCATATCAGTTGAGTGTACTTGAGTTTAGAAATTGAATTCGTACACGCGGCAGTGGCCTGATGTGTTAAGCATTGGTTATATTTTTAGTGATGCTAACCGTCGTAACGTCAGTTCGAAGCACATGCTCTTCACTATCGTCACAAGCGCTATAGAACTATCATCCGCAAAACTGAACACCATGTTATCGGTTGATTCCAAGAAATCATTTATGTGAAGCAAAACCAAGGTTGGAGGCAAAATAGAGACTTGAGGCACTCTGGAATTAACGGGATACAGATCTGAACCCTAGCCGTCTACAACAACCCGGATCGATCGATGGAAGCTCTTCAGCTAGTCGAAAAGCTGCTGGGAAAGTCCGTATGAACGAAGTTTGCTCAGCAATGGCCCGTGCCAGACGCGGTCAAGAGCCTTGGAGATATTCAATGCGACCGCCCTTGACTCACCATGCCCATCAATCGCAGATGTCCATATATCGGTTATAAGGGTCAAAAGGTCTCCCGTGTACCGACTGCCACGAAATCAGTATTAGCGATAATTCAGAAGTCGATTGCACTCCAAATACTTAATTAACTCAGTATTGATGACATTTCCATCACCTTAGATAACACAGACAGTAATGCTATCGGGCGGTTATTTTGTGGGAGAAACTTTTTCGCTTACTTTGGGATTGGCTGAACTTGAGCCACCTTCCAGCAGGTAAAAAAATGTCCTCCGTGCATAAGATAATCGGAAGAGTCTGCCAAGAACCGGCGATAGTTCTGGAGCACAGTTCTTAAGGACTATTGGTGGCATTCCGTCCGGGCCGGTTGCCTTCTTAAAGTCCACTCCACGTAGAATACGTTGAATTGTACGCGGGCGAAACCTCACATCCCGCATCGAACCCCGTAGCGGGGCAATCACATGTGGTTCCCAAAGACCGATATCCAGACTTGAATTCGCGGAAAATAAATTCGCGAACACATTAACTTTATTTTTTGAATTGGTGTCAACGTCCCACTGCCAGTCACTAATGGAGGAAAAGAGAAGGAAGCGAAGTTACTGCTGACAGCTTTTGCCATTGACTAAAAGGGACGCGAACCGGTTGGGCAGTCAAGGAGTTGTTAGTCACTCTGTGGCTGTAAGTCTTCTTCGACGTATCAATCGCCCGGTTGCACGCGTTTCTGAGTCTAACAAAATTCGTTCTGTTCACCTCGGTGGGATTAGAGCGCCATTGCGTAAAAGCTCTATTTTGTGCCGCTGTAATTTGTTCGCATTTTTTATCAAACCAAGGTTTATCGGATGAACTTCGTTTGGTGGAATGTGGAATGTAGGTATCCATCCTGAGAAGAATATTCTCTGTGACCGAGTCCGCGCATGCGTTAACATCGGAGCACACCTCCGGCCACGGAAAGGATGCGAAGAAATCTCATAAATCACCTCAGTTAGTAGCCATATACCTTCATACATGGCGAAGTTGCTTTGGTCGGTTATTCGTTTGAAATGTAGGTGGTCGCGCGACCGATACCAAGCAGTGATCTGAGTTTTCCAGTGGCGCAGTAACTTCCTCGGTATAAATGCTCATCTCGGATGTCAAAAACCATTCCATCTCCTTAGGTCTCCGGCACTCGCGTAGGTTCCTCCACGAGTTGAGTCAAATTCTGGCGAACAGTGAACACCTCCGCAAGGCACCCAGCCTTGTCGATTATTTTAGAATATACTGTGGGGTATATTGCTAGTGTGTCGGCGTACGACACGGATTCAGACAAATACCACCACGACTTTATTAGGAGCACTAATTGATCCGCCGGATAACACAGAAAAGTCAATCCACCGATGAATTCTTCACTAAAATAGTTCGCCAAAGGAAGGAGAAAATAAATGAAACACACAATCTTGTCGGAAATAGCTGTTTGTTTTTATTTTATGTTTTTCTCTATTTATTCACCGAACACTTATATGCGCCGAGTTTTGAATTAAAAATAGTTCCACTTGTAAAATAACTTATTGATTAATTATACTATTATAAATGTTAAACATATAAAGGTTTCACACAAACTGTCCGTTGATTTTTAATGGTCGTCGGAATCGATTTATTCATCGCGTTCACACTGTTCACTGTTCCCGGACAATGGTTCTTAAACAATCTTCACACCTGACACAAGGACGACTCTCGTGAACGACCAACGCGACTGGTGAATCTCGACTCCTGGCACGCGTGTAATCCCGACAGGAGATAAATTCGGGATCTTCAGCTCCGTTCGGTGGCTAAAATCTGACTCGCCGATGCAAGCCATATCCGCCAGATTCAACGGTGATGGATTACATCGGTGTGGGAGGATTCTATATGTGTCCGAATAGGACAAGTACGTTGTCCTTCAGCCTGCATATCGGCAATGACGAAAATGCACCTGAATAAATATGGGGATGGTGTAATGAATTGCAGGCATTATAGAGATACGCGATAGCGAAGTTCGCCGAAGGGAGAAATAGGTTTCTGTGTCTTAAATAAACAGAAACGCTATTTCGAGGGCCATACATCTTTGATGACCTGCGCCTGAGAACGAAATAGGTTTTTGCTTTAAGATACACAAACGCTATTTCAAGGGTCACGATGATATGCACATCGTGTTTACTCGGGCGTTCATGATAATGCCGTTGTAGGCTATACATTCTGGCGACGATAGGTCAGCCGAAAATTTGGATCTTGTTTACAACACTTTGCCGTTACATGAGTTTAATGGCGAGGAATTAGCCTTGCAGATGTGCAAGCGTACATCTCGCCCAGGGTGGCCATGGACCAGCGGTCGGTTAATAGGGTAAACACAGTGATGCTACTGTGTGTTTGTTTGTTTAACAGGCCGGAGCATCGCTAGGCATGATCTAGTGTATGATTGTCTAACGTCAATCATATTAGTGCTCAAATCCCATGATCGGTAGATAACCGATAAGGGAAATTGGTCGCAACTGTAGCGAACCTTGGGGTTGGGGCAATATTCAGTCATGAATCGTAGCAGGAATACCGGCTACAGCTGTGTCAACAATTATGCTGGCCAGCGAGTATTCATCTTTTATAATTGCTGACAAGCCGAGCCGATTGTCTGGCACGGTTCATGTAATATGAATGAAATAACTTGTTTGATGTGCATGCCTGCTGGGGTTTTACTTTCAGGTGAAAGTTATTTGAAAGAAAGCTTACACTGCTCGAATGCAGGTAAGTATAGTGGTTTATGGAGTGGGGGAAAAGTAGGTTGTTTTAAATAAATGGATGGTTCTTTAGGAAGGTTTTAAAGAACCGCCACAATACCAACCAACTGAAGTTGAGTACATTAAAATCACAAAGGACGACAATTTCGGAAGCCGGGTGGTTGATCTGTATCCAGTCGATGGTATGTGAAAGATGTTCGAAAAATGTCACTGGTCGATCCAACGCATCGGTTATTTATCAAAACATTTGCATGATATTCCCCCCGGAGATTCGAATGGGGAATTAGTTTACCCCCGGAATTCTTGATCTCAGAAGGCACCATCACGACTACTTCGTGTCAATCTGGGCCATCAGCTATACATCTGAAACATAGTCGAAAATTTCTCCCGACGATATCGTGGAATGTACAGCGTGACGGGGTGGTATCTCACCTTGGACCGACTTACCACCTAAACTAACCTTTTCTCGCAACGGTCCATCAGCCCAGCTACGAAAGATGGCCAGGGATTTCTCCCGACCATTTCACGGAGCCTATTGGTTGTTGGGGTGGTTTTTCACCGGGTGCCTTACACACAAGGCATGGTATTTCCCCTTCAATAAAGAGTAATTGAGAATAGCAATCCATCTCGTCTCACGAAGCTGTCGATCTGATGGATTAGTGATTCGTGTCTCAATCGTTTTTTCGCAGATTCGATTCCAAGGACCGTCATGTCATTTTCAACTTCAGTTGGGCTATCCATCAACTATTTTTGTCGGCCATTTGCGAAACCTATACCCCAACGGACTGGTATATATAGTAGACGCAAGTTATATACCTACAATAAGTTGTTAAAATTTGCGCAACTGACACTTAATCATTTAGTCAAAGTAAATTAAGATTGATATCTGACAACAAACTAGGATGAAGAAAAACCCGAATTTTAATGAAGTCGTTGGGGAGAAACATAAGATTTATTTTAAAAAAAACACATTTTTGCTATTTGTCGTAAATGCCGAAGGTTGTATAATTATATATATCGATTATAATAATGCAAATGAATTTTAAATAGTTGCAGAATGATAAAACCACAAATTGAATCAGAAAAATTGCCACATCAATTTCAATCCAAACCAAGCTCTTCGGCCAATACTTTTCAACAATAAAATCTCATTTACATTCATCTATAAATTATTCAGTTCAATGTTTGGGTGTTTTTAATATTAATGGTGATTACGTAATATTTTTTGTCAATGGCATTTGTTAAAAATTGATATTATGTTCAAAGGGAGGATTGCATTTAAAGGATTTTAAAAGGCAATTTTCAATATTTAATCTCACTAATAAATACTAAAGGTTATCATATGAGTAGAATCAAAATATCTATTAAAAATTTACTAACATGAACAGATAGTCAAAGAATCTATGTTAGTCACTTCAATAAGGTGAGAGTATCTCTAACGAGAGAAACCATTCACTGCCAGGCAGATTAACAGGCCCTTGCCCTGGGTGCCAAGATTTTGTTTTGAAGAAAACAGGAATTTTCACAAAATCTAATTATCTAATTATGTATTTTGATAATAAAACGTGATATGAAATGTGTTTTGGAAAGCAAGAAATATTACACAGCATTTTCATTCATCTCTACTATTAATTCATAACTCAAACAGCTATAAGCCTATTCTGTGAACAATTGGGAGAATCAATTCTCGTAACGCAAATAACGAGATATCTCGTAGATGGCAGTGATCGAGTTAAGAACAAAGAGTGGTGTTGTTCTTCACAAGTTGCTTGTGTACTGTGTGTGTAACAGTTGGAAATGCCACAGAACTTTTTTTTTTTTCTTTTTAATTAGACTTCTCTCGGGAGAGGCG
This sequence comes from Microdon myrmicae, assembly GCA_963931805.1. Classification (NCBI taxonomy): domain Eukaryota; kingdom Metazoa; phylum Arthropoda; class Insecta; order Diptera; family Syrphidae; genus Microdon; species Microdon myrmicae. The sequence goes on along the minus strand of OZ007501.1, from coordinate 78,531,331 downwards.
AACCTATAGCGCCGAGTGGGCGCCCCGAGATGCCATCAAATAACTGTTGCAGTTCTTTTTGAACAGTTGCAAGTTGTAACACTCCGGGAACACTCGCGTGGGAGTTCCACAGCTTCCCCGTTCTGTAACGGAACGAGTTCTGATGCAGCGATGTTCGCGCCATCGAGAGATGAACCACAAACGGGTGCGATCCGTCTGCCATAACAAATGTATTCTCCATAGAATATTCCTAAACTATACAGTGGCGCAAAACTAATCATCCAATTATGTTTTTGAATTACTATTTTACTAAATAAAAAAAAATGATTTTGAGTGATGGAAATCTTTATTTGGACCATTACAAAGTTTTCTGTTCAGTGGAAAAGATGATATCCGCCAAGTGGCTGCCGCCAGTGTTGATACACCTATGTACCCGTTTTATCGCGTTTTCCATGACTTTCCGCAACATTTCCGGTGATAACTCTTCGCATTCCTGTCGAATGTCTGAGGCTCGTTTGCATACACTCGCGACTTCAAGTAGCCCCAAAGAAAGAAGTTTGGGATGGTTAAATCCATCGATCTTGCTGGCCATGCTAAATCGCCAAAACGGGAGATTCCGCGACCAGGAAGCGCTTCCTTCCTAATATGCATTGTGGCTCGTGGTGTGTGTGCGGTTGCACAGTCTTGTTGAAACCACATGTTCACTAAGCCCCGCTCATCCATTTCCGACAGTAAGAAGTCGTTTATCATGGTCCTGTAGCGTTCGCCAGTAACAGTGACCGCATTGCCAATGGCGTCCTCAAAAAAAATACGCCCCAATCACACCTCCCGCGTGAAGGCCGCACCACACAGTGACTTTGAGTGGATGTAATGGCTTTCGTGCATCACATGTGGATTTTCAGTGCCCCAGAAATGAAGATTTTGCTTATTGACGTAACCGCTTAAGGGAAAATGCGCCTCGTCGCTCATGATGATTTTCGACACAAAAGCATCCTCTTCGTTGTTGAGATTAAGGATGGGTTGACAGTAATTCACACGCCCCCCATTGCTTGTCTGTTTGTATTCTGTAGCTGTCTAGTTCACGAGTGTCAAATATGATTGACGTACGACGCCATTTGCAAAAATTATAACAACTTCCGATAGGGTGATTAATTTTGCGCCAGTCTGTATTATTCTATTCAATTTTTTACGATCTTTGTCGTTATATGTTATGCTGAAAAAAAGTAATACCTACAATGTTTCCAGAAGAAAGAGGATGTTTTTCTGCTTATTTTGAATCCATACCAATTTACACACAAATAAAGGAGCCGTGACATGTTTACAGGGTGGGCCTTAACTATGTTCGCGGTTCGATTGGTATATTTTACAAAAATTCCCGAACGAGCAGTGATATTGGCATTAAAGGCGCCTGCTCGTGAACTTTTTTGGATGCCGTTCACAGAGTATAGCATGCATTTTTTGTTCGCACGTAAACAAACATTTTGTGGCGATTTTCAGGCGAATGTATAATGCTCACTTTGGTTTATGTGACATTAGTAAAGTAGCAAATGTGAAGTCTATTAATAAGTGAATCACAAGGTTTAAGAGAACCGAGTTAAAAGTGGGAACAATGAACGAAAGCCTCCCAAAGTCAGCGAGGACGTCAGAAGTTATTCAGCGAGTTTGTGGATCGACAAGAGAAAATCAACAACAATCGACTCGCAAGTGAGCCCGGTTATAACTTATTGGCCCTGTTCTTTCCACATCATGGTCTAGCTACATACATACGAAGTGATATTGCTTATCAGCTTCTGCCACAATATGGGCTCTGCTCTAATCCAGAATTTAATTTTTCGTGGCTTAAACTTCACGTTCGTGGGCATATCATACATTACTACTTTCTTTATAGAAGCCCAAACTTGGATAGAAACGCATCCTTTTACGAATTTGATGCTCTATCCGATTCTATCGATAGGATCTTGACCCTATATCCACACACTTAAATCCTTATTGCTGGTGATTTCAATGTGCTTAACTCTCAGTGGCTTCGCCACTCCAGACACAGAACACCTGAGGGTCAGTATGTTCAGCTCTTTGCTGAGTCAAACAATTTAACTCAACTCGTCAATGAGCCAACACGGCTACCAGATGTAGATGGTTATTCCGCCAACACACTGGACCTGTTTCTCACCTCCCACCCAAACAAATACACAATTGAAGTTTCTTCGCCTTTTGGCACTTGAGACTACTGTGTCGTGTCAGCTAAATTTCCTCTAACCAACAGCAACACTAACGAGAAAACTCCCAAAAGAACAATATGGTTCTATGAGAAACCCCATTGGGAAGGTCTGAACGACTTTTTTGGGAAGTTAAATTGGTCTTTATTTTTCCCCAATAATGATGTTGACTCTATGGCGGACAGATTGACAGACACGATTCTATTTGGCATGCGAACCGTTATTCCAAACAGGGTAAGGAGTATCAAACCCAAGAGAATTATGTGCGTCGATCCCTGGTCTCGAGAAGCCATTAAGGCTAACGAGTTGAGCTTCCGGTTGTATAAATCAAACAATACTGAGGAATCCCAGAAAAGATTTAACAGGGCTTGAAATGACTGCAATGCGTATATTCAACGCGCAAAGCCCTTGTATGCCCAAAGAGTGAGACAGAAAATACTACACTCTTCCACAGGTAGCAGAAACCTCTGGGCATTTGTGAAGAACATCCAAAACTCGGTCTCCTCATCCATTCCATGGCTTATAGTCGATGACAAACCAGTCACCACTGGAATAGAGACGGCGAATCTACTTGCTACTATTTATTGGCCTGTAGGAACCCGGAAGTGCATGACCTCACCGACTCAACTCCGTCATCGTCCCCTATCCTTCCACGCTTGACCATCCGATCCGATCTCCTCAAGGTCAAACCTAACATTGTCTTCCCATCTCCGTCGCGGCCGTCCTCCCGGTCTTTTTCCCGTTGGTCTACCGTCAAGAATTCTACGCCTATTCGCGTCACATGTCCGGCCCGTCGTAATCTTCGCGACTTGATTACTCTCGTTATTGTAGGTTTGCGTTATAGCTCTTTTCATTCGTGTTTGTGGAGTTTCTTCCATTGTTCTGCCTCCTCGTCATATTTACCTCTAAAAATACTCCTTAAAACTTTATTCACGAATACGCGGAATTTGTTTTCTTGCCGTTTTGTGAGAGCCCATGTTCCGCATCCGTATGGAACAATCGGCATGATTATTGTTCTATAAACACGGAGCTTTATATTACGTGATAGCAATTCGGATTTCAGCAGTTTACTGACTGCGTGCCAGCTAGCGTTGCCGGAATGCAGTCTTTTGTTAATTTCCTTCGACATTTCGTTATTGGGCGTCAGTATCGTTCCTAGATATTTAAATTCTTTAATTTTTTCAGATGTCTTGCCTCTGACATTTATGTGCGTTCCCTGAGGTCCACATGTCATCGTCGTAATCATATATTTTGTTATCATCATCATCATCATCATCATCGGCACTACAATCGGGTTCCGGTCTTGGCCTTATTTGACAAGTCTGAGGCTTGTTAAATTTTCCATAATAAATTGTTTTTCCGGGCAAGGTTATTAGCCTTGCGCCAATATTTTGTTATACCTTCATTTATTTCTAGGGCCACCTCTTCTGCCGCTTGCATGATGATTTCACAGTTTTTACTTACAGCTTCTAGATTATCGCCCAAAACGACAGTGAAATCCGAATATGCGAGCACTTGTGTGACGCCGTTCAGAGATGATCCGGCCACGTTATCGTCTTGTACCTTTCTGAAGACATACTCGACACAAGGTTAAGAAGGCATAGCGAGAGGCCATCCCCCTGTTTTAGTCCGTCTCGGATATCAAATGGTTTTGAGAGGTGGTTTTCTATTCTAACTCGGCCTTTGTTTTCGTTCATGCAAATTTGAATGAGCGGGGGGCAAATTTTTTCGGGATTGCCAGCTCAACCACAATATAGTAGAGTCATAGGCTTTTTTTAAGTCAACGAACAGTTGTTCGTATTCCCACTTCTTTTCCAGCAGTTGCCTTATTGTGAACATATGGTCGCTTGTTGACCGGTTCCTACGGAATCCGCATTGGTAGTCTCCCAGTATTTCTTCTGCGTACGGTGTGATTCTCGCCAGTATGATATTTGTTAGTATTCTGTATGTAGTTGGGAGCAATGATATTCCTCTATAGTTTTCGCAGTGAGATGTGTCGCCTTTTTTGAAAATGGGGATGACTATTGAGGTTTTCCATTCTTCGGGAGTGATAAGGAATGGGATAAGGAACCCATATTGTTTTTATGAGTTGGTGGATCTTTCGAGCGGTTGCCTTTCCTCCATGCTTCACAAGCTCTGCCGGTATGCAGTCGACTCTGGGAGCCTTGTTATTTTTCAATGTATAAGAAATTATCTTTCTGGCCGTTCAATCCAAGTGATTCTTGATGGTGTCAAATCTGTCTCCCATCAAATTAATGCACGTGTTCCCCAAGGTTCTATACTCACATCCACTCTCTTCCTCATCTTTATAAATGATCTCCTGTCAATTACCCACAACCCAATCCACTCGTTTGCTGATGATAGCGTATTGAGTTTCTCATACTCATACGAACATTCCCGACCAAACTCTTCGAACGTCAATACCAATCAGCAGATTATGTTTAAAACACTGAATTCCGACATCATAAAGATATATCAATGGGGATTATCTAATCGAGCAGAATTCAGTGCATTAAAAACTCAATGCTGTCGTCAAAGGCGAACTCCAAAGTAAATATACTGTCGATGAACGGCACTTGCATCGGCAAAGCCAAGGAACCATCAATCCTCGGCACTCGAATTAATGCGACTCTTAACTGGAGCGATCTGATTTGGAAAGTTGCTAAAAGTTGGGCCAAATGCAAGGGGTTTCTTAAGGGATGCAAAAAATATTTCACTTCATCCAACCTGGCCACTATTTACAAGGCGTATATTTGTCACAAAATGGAGTTCAACTCTCTGATTTGATCAGCCGCATTCAAAACTGCAATACACGTGCTTGATAGGATGCAAAAACGAGCAGTGAATCTAATTGGAGACCCATCTGTAAGTCGATCAATTCCGTCGTTAAAACATTGGCGCAACGTATCGTGCCTATCTGTCTTCTATATGTATTATCACGGTCGTTGCTCAACAGAACTTGTTGAATGTGTTTCGTCTATTCAGACATTTTCCCGCGATACCCATCAATCTGAGAATGCACCTCAATTCACGTTGAAAGCCAACTTCGACGCTCGAATAAATATAGAGAGACATTCTTTGCCGAACCACTCGGATGTGGAATACTCTACCTGATCATGTGTTTCCTCGTCGTTGTAATGTCCGGGCAATTAAGACCAATGTACGTCTATACCTCCTTTCTTTACCTACTTCCTTTCCTTCCGCTCGCACTGTGCTTTGACATTTAAGGGTACTCCAAAGTCCCTTTTTGTGTGTGCATTTGTGTACAAAAAAAAATCCTTAAACATTAAGAGGATATCTTTACGAAGAGTTTTACCTCGCGAGTTACATCTCAAAACGTAAGATATTCAACTGACACATGAATTAAAGCCTCAACTTAATTTTGCCAATGTGACGATGGAACGGGTTGATAAGCTTTCTTCGGGTGTTTGTTATGGATTACTGAAAACATGAATACTTACAGTAATCGTGGACTCATCACCGTTTAAATTCGGTTGTAATAGGTGTTCAATTTAGCTTGTGGTTGGCACATTGTTGATGAGAGAGAGAGAGAACTAAATACGAGGCTCGTTCAATAAGTCCTTGAAAATATTTTAGGTGAGGACGATTTCTTTGTTCAGTCGGTGCAATAACGACGAATAATAATAATCATCATCATCATCGGCACTACAACGGGGAACCGGTCTTGGCCTTATTTAGCAAGTCCTGAGGCTTGTTAAATTTTCCATAATGATTTGTTTTTTCCGGGCAAGGTCATTAGTCTTGCGCCAGAGGCTCCCCGACGGGGAATCGAACCCCGGTTTCCCGCGTGACAGGCGGGTATACTAACCACTATATTATCGAGGAGCCTCACGACGAATAATACTCCCCAGTTATTGTTTTTTCTTTTTCCAAGTAATCGATGTAGACGAAACTATATGCCTGCTCTCGTTATACACGAAAATACTGTTGTAATCACTTTGTCGACCTATAGTATTTTATCATCTTCGCCTTCTTCGGAAACTTTTCGCCGTCAACAGCTAGTAGTGCTTCCGTGTCTCGCCCAGGAATATGTACTGAACCCGAAACTCCACGATTTCGACAAAAAAGTGCTAAAATGGCCTCAGGTGGACCGCCCGAGAGGGTTTTTTTTATTACACTTCTTTCGGGAGAGGTGAACCTATAGCCCGAAATGGCACCAAATAACTGTGGCAGTTCTTTTTGAGGTGTTGCTGATTGTAACGTTCTGCAAACACTCGCGGGGGGGGGGGGGAATTAAATCGTTTTCCCGCCCTGTAACAGAACGAGACGTTCGCGCCGTCGGGAGATGAAACGCAAAGTGGTGCGGATTATCTCGTGGTGTGCATATAAACCGAATGGCGCGCAACAATACCAAGAATCTCCGAAAAACAATACAGTGTATTCTCCACTAAAAGTAAACGTGGCATCTCGACGAGATTTTACATGCAATTTTTCCTGCAACTGTCTAATGAGTATTCATCATCATCATCGGCACTACAACCGAGATCCGATCTTGGCCTTATTTAGCAAGTCCCGAGGCTTGTTAAATTTTTCATAATAATTTGTTTTTCCAGGCAAGGCTATTAGCCTTGTGCCACCTAATGAGTATTGGGGCTTGTTAAAAACAAACCCATTTGTTGGACTTATTGGACGACAATTGTATATAAGGGACGTGGTTAGGGCTTATAATAATTGAAATAGTGTAGCTCTCCTACAAAATACACTGTGGTGTAAATTCAATAGAATCATGGTTAGAACAGCTCTAGCATTAAAAGTAAAATGAAAAATGAAACGTGTTTGTGAAAAAGCAAAAATTGTGGTGGAGTGTAGTAAAGCGAAGCTGTCTACGTATGTATATTTTTAGACTTGAGGCGTGTTGCATTATTTTCAAAATCTAATTATTCTACGTTTTGCGTTATTTATGTGATGGCTGAAGACACATTGGGTGGATGGGTGCGAACATACAGGCCAAAGTCTCTGATTGCCTTCAACCCGGCGAAGGCCAGGACGATCCATGTCCCTGTTCAATCCAAGTTGACATGCAGTCTCCACGTGACACCCCTGGGTAGCTACTTTGACACCCGCCAAGTAGTGAACCAATGCATGCAGCGACATCCTGAGAAAGGTTGGCGCAAGGCTAATAACCAGGCCCGAAAAAATAAATTATTATGGCAAATTTAACAAGCCTCGGATATGGACCGGATACACGACGACGACCACGGAAACGAAAATGGCTACACGATTTAAGAATTTTTACATCGAACGTGCGCTCACTATACAGAGCTCGAGCTGCACAGCAGCTAGAGGATGTCCTGTCCGAATATAAGGCTGATATAACAGCATTGCAAGAAATAAGATGGACGGAGAGTGGTGGTATTCAAAGAAAAGAGTATGACATTTATTACAGCTGTCATGCAAAACACCATGTGCTCGGGGTAGGTTTCTAGTCAGCCAAAAACTGAAGCCTGCCACCATCGGCTTTAATGCAATAAATGAAAGGCTATGCACTCCTTGCGTGTGAGGCAAGTTTAAGAACATAAACTTCATAAACGTTCACGGACCTACAGAGGATTCCCCTGACGACGAAAAAGAAGAATACTGTGAGAACGTCGAACGGGCCATCAATGTCTGCCCAAGAAACGATGTGAAAATCGTTCTTGGGGATTTGAATGCAAAAATAGGTCGGGAGCCGGTTTTCAGGCACTACACAGGTTCCCATAGTTTGCATGAGAACACTAATGACTATGGACTACGAGTCATCGAATTGGCAGCATCGAAAAACTTGGTCGTTGCGAGTACCAGGTTTCCGTGTAAAGATATCCACAAAGCCACCTGGATATCACCTGATGGAGCCACTCGCAACCAAATTGACCACGTGCTGATAGATCGCCGCCATTCCTCGAGCCTGATGACGGTACGAGGTGCCAACGTCGCTCGAATCACTATCTTATTGGTACATTTTCCCGAGCGCGGATTGCCTTACGGAGACGTATTGCATTCGCGGATCAGGTTCGAATCAACACGGCTGCCTTACGCAATGAGAATACCAGCAACACCTTTGGTCATGGGTTAAGACTCGCCCTCGAAGAGCTCGACGGAGGGAGAGTAAGTCCTGGGGTCAGAATGCCGGGCGTAGAAGAGAAATGGACACGCTTTAAGAATACTGTCATTAGTACTTCCAATACCATCTTAGGCAATAGTCGTAGAGATCGGAACGACTGGTTTGATGATGATTACAAACTAGCGATTGAACGTAAGAATGCTGCATACCGGGCAATGCAGTAGTCTCATAGGACACGGGTGCGCGAGGAGAAATACAAAGAGCTCAGAAGATCTGAAAAAAGACTCCACAGACAAAAGAAAATTGCCTGGAAAAAAAACCTTGTCTGTGAAATAGAGAAAAGTAGAGAGCGAGGTCCGCACCAGGCGCGGAAGTTCTACCAAATAATCCGCAGTATGACGCGATACACACAACGCTCCACTTACTGCAAGGATGAAGAGGGTAATCTGATCACCGATCCTGAAGGCATTCTGGAGAGATGGGAAGTGCACTTCAATGAATTGCTAAATGGTCAGCTCACAGAAGAATTGGAGGCTCCGCCAATGCAAGACCAAGACCAAATGCTGCCGCCACCAAGCATTGAGTAGACATTAGAAGCCATTAGACAGCTAAAATCAAATAAAGCCCCTGGAGCTGATGGCATACCAGCAGAGCTGATCAAACAAGGCGGGACAGCGTTACATCACGCAATTCATGAGATCGTGGTGCACCTATGGGAGCAAGAGGAGATGCCGGAAGATTGGCGTCGCGGTATAATTTACCCCATACATAAGAAAAAAATATCACACTGTGCAGCAACTAAAGGGGTATAACATTGCTGAGTACCGCCTATAAGATACTCTCCACTATCTTACAAGACCGGATAGCCCCATACGCTAAAGCCAGCATTGGTCAATATCAGCGTGGCTTCATCCCAGGCATATCAGCGATTGATCAGATATTCACCCTTAGCCAGGCGATGGAAAAATGTCTGGAATTTAAGATTCCATTATATCATCTATTCATAGACCATAAGGCCGTCTACGACAGCATAGCCACGATAGAACTATATAATGCCATGAGAGAAATCGGCATTCCGAACAAATTGATACGACTTTGTAGGTTGACCATGACCAACGTAACTAGTCAAGTAAAAATAGCGGGATTGCTGTCCAAACCAATAAATATCTATAATAGACTCCGACAAGGGGACGGTCTGGTCTGCCTCCTCTTCAACCTGGCGTTGGAGAAAGCAATCCGTGAGTCTGACGTTACAACTAGAGGGACTATTGTCACCAAGTCCAGCCAGATACTTGCCTACGCAGATGACATCGACATCATCGGTAGATCGAGCAGGCGGCACAAAAATTGGGACTGCACATTAATGAGGGAAAAATTAAGTACATGGTGGCAACTTCTGCGAAGAGAAGACCTAACGTTGGTCAAACTATCAGGGTAGTGGAGCACGAATTTGAAGTAGTGCAATCCTTTAACTACCTTGGGTCAATAGTATCAGCCGAAAACAAAATGGTAGAAGAAATACACGAACGGCTCATTAAATCCAACAAAGCCTACTAGGGTCTATCAAGGCTCTTTAAATCCCGAAATTTATCCAGAACATCCAAGCTACTACTGTACAAGACCATGGTCTTACCAGTACTCATGTATGGATCCGAGACCTGGGTGCTTAATAAAAGGCACTCTGAACTCTTGGCCGCGTTCGAGAGGAAGGTCTTAAGGAGAATTGTTGGCCCCGTATGTGAGGGAGGACGATTCCGGAAACGCTACAACCATGAGTTGTACGCAATCTACCTTGAAGCTCATATTGTAAGAAAAATCAAGCTCGGTAGACTCCGGTGGGCGGGACACCTAGCTCGAATGAGTGAAGAGGAGCCTGCCCGGAAAGCCCTTTGTGGCAGGATGTGTGGAAGGAGACAGCGCGACAGACCTTGTCTGCGATGGCGGGATGGCGTAGACTAGGCACGCCCAGAGCCCGGGAGTGCCAAACTGGATGACATCGGCTCGAAATCGTGACCGGTGGAGAGATTTCAGATTAAGGCCAAGACCGGATCCCGGTTGTAGTGCCGATGATGATGATGATGTGTCAAGCAGAGTGTTCGAGTTAAAATTAACCTTGGACGTATAGTTAAATACAAAAAAAATCATTGTTTGTCTGAAATATGCAAATGTGTACTGTTCTTAATTTTCTCTTTCCTCATCATTCTAAAGTTCAAAACATTAAATTGAAATGTACTTTCCTATGCTTTGACATGTAAGGTTCTATTATAAAGGAGTAATGGATCTAGTCGACCCTGAGAAAGGTTGACGCAAGGCTAATAACCTTGCCCGTAAAAACAAATTATTATGAAAAATTTAACAAGCCTCGAGACTTGCTAAATAAGGCCAAGACCGGATCCCGGTTGTAGTGCCGATGATGATGATGACGATGAATGGCTCTAGTCGAAACAATGGTAGAAGAAGAAACAATATTAGAATGGCTAATATTTGGATAAGTAAAACGGTTTTTCAATAAAAAATGCTGACAATTTTATTCAAAAATGCCGAATAGTTTTTCCTCGACGTAATATGTGCGGTGTTTTTCAGAACAACTGAAGTGTATGTTGAAACACATCCGTCAATACATACGAGGGCGGTCTCAGAATTACTCGGCCTAACACAGATGGTAATATAATGACTGTAGTAGATAGTACCAACCTTAGAAAGATGAGGTTTCAAATTTGAAGACGCTACGTTGTTTATTACTTGTTTGACAGCCGTCAATACTAAACGCTGTCGGTGAATTTGTAAACATGGAAAAAATTCACACATCCGTTATTGCAGTTTACCACCACGCCATTTCTTCAAGTTTGGAAAGAGAAAATAGTCCGAGGGTGCTAAGGAAGGAATTTGTATTTCAAATCACCGATTTTGGCCACTGCAATAACATGATTGATGTGTGGTTTTTTCCATGATTACAAATTCACTGACAGCGTTCACTATTGATGACTGTCAAACAAGTAATAAACAACGTAGCGTCTTCAAATTTATAACCTAATCTTTCTAAGGTTGGTACATCTACCGCAGTCATTATATTTTAATAACCACCGCCATCTATGTGTCAGACCGATTAATTCTGGGACTGCCGTCGTATGTTTACAAAATAAGGCAATATTTAGTCCTGGTGAAACAGGTTATGGTAAGGGAAACTAGTTGCGAAATGTTATGATTATACATGGGTTACGAGATGTCATTGTTTCGATTATGTTTTTTATAATTTTTTGTTTTTGTTTTTGTTACTTTTTTATTAACAAAATATCGTGTAGTGTTTGCATTCCTTTGATTTTGATATTACATTTATTGCAAGTAATATTCTAATGAGCGGACTGTGGAAGTAACCACCATCTCGAGATACAAAGTTTCTGTTAAATGCATTTATACTCAATTAACGGATGAGTTGGCGGGGAACTCATGCAAACTAAAATGTTCCCCCTAAGAAAATATGTTATACTCATTAACATTGCGCCTTAAGTCTGGTGTCAAATAATAATTTCATTTTTAAATATAAATGTAATCACTTACATCTGTTTCTCGAATCTGATATGCAGTCACTCCTGTTTAATCGTTGCTTAAGGTTTGGGTTTTTTTTTTCAACTTAGCATAATGGCGAAAGCTGTTTGAAGCATAGGAAAGTAGTAAATGAACGACATCATGGAAATCAATCGGAATCGTCATATTAGACAACTTTCTTTTAATGAAATAAAATTGCATCATAGGTCTTTAAGAAAGTTCGATTTTGCTTCAACCTGATGGTTGGTCAGTGACTTTTTAATTACTTTCATTGACTTCACGAAGATGATTAAAAAACTAGGGAATTGTTATTTTACTCGGAAGACCGGACTGTGAATTGTCAAAATTTGAATTGATGTATTCACTTGTGCCAGTTAGAGTTTCACCAACTTCATAAACAAGTTCTACACCTGTAAAAGTGGGTCATGAATGAAATATTCAATTTATGTGACTAAAACATCAAATCGACATAAACGATCTTCTCTTCTCTCAAGTGAGTCTAAATATCACGCGAATTTCAAGTTCCTGGTTATTCAGTTCTACTTACACAACATGATTTGGAGTCGAAAGCTTATAGAAGCGTGTGAAGAATGCTACCGCGCATAGTAGAATGGTGACCAAGTCTATTTGCAGATTGATGACAAAGCCCTGACTATCCTTATGAGTGTGCTTTGAATCCACTGCATACTCCAAGGATTGACAACTGGATCCCTCGGGACAACAGCAACATGCACAATTGTCCCCACTGTCATTGGCTAACGTGCGTCCCAAATTGGATAGCGATAACTTCTGGGTATCTGTGGTATTTTGTGAATTGCTTAAAATGCCATTACAGCACGATTCAGCTGAGATAGAGGCGTTGGTTGATGAGGATGGTGATCTGTCCGAAGGCAGTTTTTCCTGTTTATCTGCGGAACGTTTTCTGCGTCGTCGTCGTTTGGCATCGCCATTTGAGACCGAAGTCATTGATGTAACCGGGGAATTTTCTATGCTGTTATGCTTGGTGGGTTTTTTCGATTGTGGAACATGTCCCTCCAACTGTCTACACTCTACCGCAGCCATTGTTTTGTTTGTTTTCACACGCACACAAAGATAATCACACAATGTATTATAATTTTGAATTCATTATCCCCGAATAGGCTTGGTGATCAATGGGGAGACCAATGACCTTTTCGATTTCTTAAGCCTTGTTAGTTTTCGTCTTCGCGAAATTCTTTAACGGATTAGAAATTTCCGACAGATTGAAATTAAAAGAGCTGTTCAACGAACTAACTATTACCGTCGCCACGTAATTTCAAGCGCAAACTGAAGACAGGTTGTGGTGGCTTAGCACACTCGTCAAGTTGTGAAGTTGAAGACAAGAAAATCACAGTCACACTCTTTCTTATGTCTCTTCGGTATTTCATTTGTTTAAAGACATCTCCTGAGTCTCAGAAGCCACGCGACTCTTAGGACCAAGCGCTTTTAACAAGATCTAAACAAACGTGCACTCTTAATTTGCTTGGTTTACTCGTTTACCTGGATGGATGAGTTGTTGGTTTGTTGGACGTAAACAAAATTCACGCAGAAATATCTCACCACAAAAAAACAATTACAAGGTGCTGTAGTAATCATTCGATACTTTCATTTCATTGCAGAATGAGCTGGCTTTTGCGGTTTGAAATAAGAGATCAGCAACGGGGAAAACAGGTGTTTCTCTTATGGCTACCTACAGCAGTAGGTCGTGGTTGATCAGTGAATGGAATTGCAAGATTCAATATTGCACTACACCATTCAGCAGAAGGTGTTTTTAACTCCCTTACGTATTGGTACGTTTTAGAGAAATTGAATATAATGCTCGTCGATGCATATGCGGAATTACCAAGCGAACAACCAGACCCAGTCAGGGTTTTTCTTACCTTGTTATTGTTAATTTGTAATTAAGTGGCATTTGAAACAGCTATAATAGCACGTAAGGCATTTCTTTTGTAACTGATTTCTCTGAATAAGGTGCGCAGGTGTGTAAACATTTATTTGGTAAATAAAGTGAATATTTTATTACATAAATTGCTGTTCTTAGAAAATTTCCAATATAATTCATTACAATTGAATTGTTTTAATTAAAAGTTATAAAAATCAGTTTTTTCTATTAGCGCATTTATTGATAAAAAGAAATCTATAATATAAATACAACTTCAAATTAAATGATTACCCTAACTTAACAAAATATGTTTTCATCTAATTTACTGGATTTGGTAAGCACTCTAAAAAAATAGAAGGACCTGCGCTTCCTTGGAAACGTGATTGATTGACATTTGTCGACATTAAGCTGCAGACAATTCTTCTGGCACCATAACGAAAAGCTTTCAAGGTGTATCTGGAGATGGAAAGAATCAAGCGGAGAACAAATTGTTTTGCAAAATTTGGTATCGTCGGCGTAAAGGGAGATACAGAAATGCTTGATAATCATATCGATGTGGTTTATTGTTATTATGAATAGAAGGGGACCCAAAAGACTGCGCTGTGGGACTCTATAGCTGGCACGAAAAGGATTCGAGAGAACAGATCTGAAACGGAGAGCCCATTGTTCAGGTATGACGAAATCGACTTTCTTATTACGGGTTCGAAACCCAAGGAGTTTGAAAAGTAGCAGTTTATGCGAACATTCATCGAAGGCTTAAAATCCGTAGTAAGAACATCGACCTCGTCGCCGCTCTCTAGGGCTAGGAGTGTTTGGGAAGTAAAGTTAACTAAGTTAGTGGTGGTAGATTTACCCCTAAAAAAGCCGTGTTGCCTGAGCTTTTTTTTGGTTTCGGTAGGAAGGTGGAAATCTTCAAAAGATACCGCTGGACCGATCCAGAGGCATGCCGGGTTTTTACCGACTAAAACCACTTCCCGCCAGGCACATATTCCCTTCGATCCCCGCGGAACTTTCTTTTAGATATTCCATCGCGGGGCGGGACGGAGCTTACCTGTTACTCCGCTCGTCGCGTCGCAACTGCTGCATCATTTCACAGATAATACCATTTGTTATGGACCATGTCTGTTTTGAACTCAGCATGTATTCTACGAGGGTTGCCTCTTATGTTTCGGGATTTGGCAACCCTAGTGTTGCAATCCGGCAATTGACAGCTCTGTCGTAAAGTTGGACATTTTTGAGGTTATACGCACTCAGAACATTTTGACATACGAGCGCTATTTGTGTTGTTTACAGTAACTTAAAAGATTCATCTCGGCCCAAAAATGGAATTAAATCGTCAACATTTTCGTGCGATTATTTTTTACAACTTTCGGCGTGGATTAACTCAGCAACAGTGCATGGACGAACTTAATTCATTTTTTGGCGATGAAGCTCCATCAAGGACCAGTGTTTATCGATGGTATGGTGAATTCAATCGTGGTCGTAGTTCACTCCAAGATGAATTTCGTGAAGGTCGCCCAAAATCAGTTGTTGTTCCGAAAACCATTGATGCTGTGCGCGAACTGATATTGGAAGATCGTCATGTGACCTATCGTGAGATTGAGACAACCTTAGGCGTTAGTGGGACCAGCATACATTCAATATTGCATAAACATTTGACTGTCAAAAAAATTTGTTCGCGTTGGATCCCACACAATTTGTCAATTGCCCAAAAAAAGGCTCGTGTCAATTGGTCGAAAGAAATGCTCAAAAAATACGGTCGCGGTGCTTCGAAACACGTCTATGACATCGTGACAAGTGATGAATCGTGGATTTACGCGTATGAGCTCGAAAGTAAACAGCAGTCGACTGTCTGGGTGTTTCAAGATGAGCCAAATCCAACCAAAGTTGTTCGCGCACGAAGCACTTCCAAGCAAATGGTCGCCTGTTTTTTCGGAAAAACTGGACATGTCGTAACCGTGCCACTAGAACAACGCAGAACAGTCAATTCTGAGTGGTACACAACCATTTGTTTGCCAGTTGTCTTCCAAAAAATCAGGAAAACCAACCGCCGAAGACGGATCACTCTTCACCACGACAATACGAGCTCTCACACATCGGCTGCGACAACTGCATTTTTGAGCACCCAAAACATCGATTTGATGGGTCATCCGCCGTATAGTCCTGACTTGGCACCGAATGACTTCTTTTTATTCCCGTACGTAAAAAACAAACTGAGAGGTCAACGTTTTTCGACACCTGAAGAAGCGGTTGCTGCATTCAGAATGCATGTGTTGGAGATACCTCAATCAGAGTGGCAAAAGTGCTTCGACAATTGGTTCAAACGCATGCAAAAGTGTATAGATCTTCATGGGGAATATTTTGAAAAACAATAAAGTGATTTTCGATGATCAATATTTGTTTTTGTTCTCTAATCCCGAAATATAAAAGGCAACCCTCGTATTACTCCTGCCGGAGTAACTGTCCGTCTCATACGTCTCTGCAAAATCGTTCGTGCGGTCTCGAATCTCAAGCACTCTGTGAGTACGTGTTCCGCATTTTCTATTTTGCCTTCGCAATACAATCAGTATGTGTGATTCATATGCTTATACTTGTGCAAGTATTACCTCAATACACTTTCGACGAAAGTTCATTCGGCAATGAATGCAGTGGAAAATATACGAGTTATCTTGCTAATGGGTCTGGTGTATTTATAGACCAGACTAAACATAGCAATACATGAACCTCAAGCTGCAATAAACGCCTAGTGCAGCATCCATTGCTTCGTCATCGATTCACCAGTTCCTCAGTATATGTGCAGATTATAAACAAAATCATCGCCGTCCATCCGTGGGAAGCGTCCCCATCCCACCCAAGCCAACAACATCTACGCCGTCACCGAACACGAGGCCGCCTCACAGGCATCAATCAGGACCTCGATCTCAACTGTACCGCTGTAATCTGCTCGCATTTTTTGTCAAACCACGGTTTATCAGATGAACTTCGTTTGATGGAATGTGGAATGTAGATCTCCATCCCGAGAAGAATAATCTCTGTGACCGACTCCGCGCAAGCGTTAACATCGGAGTCTCCGACCTCCGACCATGGAGAGAATGCGAAGAAATCTCGGAAATCGGGGCAGTTGGTAGCGCCATACTTCTATACATGGCGAAGCTGCATAGGCCGGTTATTCACTTGAAATGCAAGTGCTTGCGCAACAGATACCAAGCAGTGATCTGAGTTTCCCAGTGGCGCAGAAACCTCTACGGTATAAATACTCGGTTCGGATGTCAAGAACAAATCCAGGGTGTTCGCATAATCACCTCGGGCATCCGGCACTTGCGTTGACGTATGCGATGACGAACCTCTTTAAATTCGGTTATTTATCATAATATCTGCATCATGTTCCCCCTGACATAGTCCCCCCGGAGACCCGAATGGGAAACTAGTTTACCTCCGGAATTCTTTATATCAAAAGATACCATCATGACTTATATCCGTGTCAGTCCGGGCCATCAGCCACACATCCGAAACACCATCGGAGATTTCTCTCGACGACATCGTGGAATGTACAGCGTGACGGGGTGGTATCTCACATTGGGACCGCCTACCACCTAAACCAACCTTTTCTCCAACCGGTCCATCAGCCCAGCTCCGAAAGCTGGCCGAGGATTTCTCTCGACCATCTCACGGAGTCTATAGCTTGATGAGGTGGTATTTCGCCCGACGACAGGGCGTTGGGACCCCACCTACCACTCGGCCTTTATTCGCCTCTGACGACAAGCCGGCCTAGCCGTGAGTATATTCTAATGCCATACTCACAGGGTTAGATAAAAAAGAACGCTGCTTAAGCATCAACAAATTAAAATCCTCCAATGGTTATTCCACCTGGACTCATCCATTCAGTTGGCGACCATCTATTTCTTCAGTCAATCTGTCGCTTGACGCCATTTCTACTTGGGACACCGCTTGGCGTCATCTCTCTCTGAGCCACAGCTTGGCGTCATCTCTTCTACTTGGGCCACCGCTTGTCGTCATCTCTACTTGAATGACTGTTTGGCGCCATCCCCAGTTGGGCCTCCGCTTGGTGTCATCTCTTCTGTGTGGACGCACCATTCTTTCCTCAAACCTTCCTGGACTCTCTTCAGTCGACCTCATTGGACGTTGCTAGTGGACGCACCATTTTCTACTCCGTTCGTCCTTGGACTTTCTACACTCTTCATTGGACATTGCTGGTCGACCCACCATTCTTTATTCAATTCTTCGTTGGACACTCTATACTCTACATTGGACGTTGCTGGTGGATGCACCACTCTACATTCGATTCGTCCTTGGGATCTCTACACTCCTCATTGGACATTGCGAGTGGACGCACCATTCTCTATTCGATTCATCCTGGACTCTTTATAGTCGATTCAATGGACGTTGCTGGTGGACATATCACCACTCATCGCAACGCCATCACCTCATTGGCTACTTTTTCGTGGACGCAACCTTACATCCAGGATAGGATCCCCCAACAATATGTATAAAAGTTATATTGCATGGAAAGGTTACAACCCTGTAAACGGCAAGGTGATTGTGGGGAGGAAGGGTATTGTGCCAGGCATGGACACTCGGTTCACCTTCTTCCTTCATCATAAAACCTTCGCCACTAAAACACCGAACGAAAACAGCACGTCACCGGTGATCAGGAAAACACATTCGAAACACCCAGGCACTGCAGCCGGAATATTAAAACACTGGAGATGTTGTTGAAGTAAATGTTCTTTTTATTGGTTTGGATGTATCCAAGTATTTTGAAGCGTTTATTTTGTTATATTCGTCATTATCTTTAAAATTGTGAAGGATAATTTGTAATTTTACGGGTTGAAGTAAATTAATCTAATTAGACAATGAAATCACGCGTGCCCGTCCGATGTAACGAACCGACGACTTTGTATGACAAGACTGTTATTCACGCGACTCGCGGTTGACTTTCGCGTCGCCGTGCCCACCGGGGAGCGGGAGCAAAACGACCGGCTCGGTCGGAGGATGGTAAAAGACTCAGCGATAAACGGCTCGTGCAGAGCCGACTCCCTAATGAGGAGAGTTTTCCCGAGAGAGAAAGTGTTTCTCTCCACTAAGGATACGGTTTACCTACCACAAGTGAGACGTAAAGTATCTCTTTGTGGAACAGAAAACCGGATCTCGTAATGGACATCGTGGCAGTGTGTGTGCATGGGTGATCGTGAGGATCATAATATTCAACACACGCGCGAAGGCGATGGATAAATGAAGCAGACAGGCGGTAAGGACTAGGGGACCGTGAAGATCGTTGGTAGTACACATGTATGTGTGTACATGGATTCTTTCATGGGACAAACCATGAGAACGAACCTGAAACGGCGAGAAGGGCATAGGGTGTATCCCTGAGATGTGAGTTCGGTAAAGCAAACACGCCGAATCTCCTTGGATGATAATGGTGTTGGTTTGCTCATGCCGCTACTGATGAGAAGCAGATCCCGAAATATGAGAAGACAAAGGGAACGCTTAGGTCATTGTCTAAAATGGGCATTGCGGCTAAATAAATATGCGACGATGCATCGAAGAAATGTGGTAAAAGTAAGGATGAGACGAGGACATCATAAAAGTCTTAGATGAGTGATGCCCTTGTGTACATATACGAATCGACATTGGCAAAGGTGCTAATGGTTGCGATACTTTATACAATGAAAATTGTATATCGTATCTTGGGTCGGTGGCCGACACGAATTTGCTTGCATTTGTATATGCTGGATAATTCGTTTGGTGGCTAAGCACGTAGTTGTGATTGTTTGTTCGTTGGAAAACAAATCATGGGTGAATCTATTGCAGCTGGGTAAATAGCCGTGTTGTTATTATGTTGGTGATGCTAAAGCAATTTAGGTATACGATGGGTGGTCGTGTACCGTATCTTGCTGAACAAAATGGGATCGAATTTTTATGCATGTTTACATGCGAAGGAATTCGGTTTATGACACTAGACGCTAGTGTTTGCTTTTGTCCCTTGGACAAAAGGCTGCCGAGGCCGTGGAATTGCCAGGGACATGCGGTGTGCACGTAGACAGCGGAATTGCTTGGCATACCAGAGTGCCGGATGGCTAAGGGATTCATGATTAGTTAGGAAACAATTCTTATAGGGAATTTGTATGCGAAGAGATGCATGAAAGGTAAGGATTCTTTACAGGGACCTTTAGTTAAATAAACTTGACCAAGTTGATGCGTGCAGCATTTAAGGTGCTAATGCGATTGCATTAGCGAACTTACAAGATTGGGTCGTAGAGATGGGGGTTTCTTTAGGTAAGTAGTCAGTGGGGTTTGGCGGAACCGTCACATGGCTTTTTTGTATTACTCTTCTATCTCGATGGGAACCGAGAAATAGTTCTGAAAAAATTACTCTTTATTATTTTATTCCTAAAAAGGAACGAAATAAAAAGGGAAAAAAAGGAATTAAAATTCTATTCTGTATTATATTATGTTGAGGGAAAAGTATTTGCCATTTTTCAATAAATATTGACACCAGTTTTATTTTAATCAAATATTGCTCTAAACGTCTCGAGTGCATTCTGCCATTTTGTTTTTTTTTTTTTTGTAGAACCATTATTCCTTTATTGTAAAATTCCAAGATTTTATCTAAATGACGCAATCGTCCGTCGAACAAAAAGTTATGGCACTTGAATCCCAAGCAAAGAGAAAAACGCCGAACATTTTTTGATCAACCTCAATTTTTTGTCAACAAAAATGTTTTTTATTTGGCGATACTGTCGAAATTAAACTGTAGCATTGTGACGTTATGTAACATAAAAAACAATATTAACTTTACTGAAAAAAATTATGTAGAAAAAATGTCCTCCGTTTAAATATGACACCGGGAGCAAATCAAAAAGAAATGCAGATCATAAAATACATACAACATACATATCCTGAATTTATAACCCAGTGCACCGAAGCTTCCTTTTTTGACCGTGACTCTTACTCCACTCACGTTGTTAACCCTCCATTATTCACTGAAATCATTCAACTTCCAGCATATCTGTTTTGACAACTCTTTAA
Organism: Microdon myrmicae; assembly: GCA_963931805.1. Classification (NCBI taxonomy): domain Eukaryota; kingdom Metazoa; phylum Arthropoda; class Insecta; order Diptera; family Syrphidae; genus Microdon; species Microdon myrmicae. Next base: position 78,510,576 of record OZ007501.1, on the reverse strand, counting down.
TGTCCATATAATAATAACGTGTGCACTTTCGTACCCACATTGCTGGAATACATAAACAAGAGTAACGACGAAGAAAGAAAGGAAGTAAGAAAAAATGTACCCATCGTCCTTCCGTATCCACCAATTCATTCCAAATCCCCACGCATGAGTTATTCCCGAAAATGTGTACAGTATCAGCTAGGAAGTTTCGCCCTAAAACCCATTACCGGTTCTTTTTCGAGAAATCATCCTTGCAAAATAGGGTTCCCCAAAGAACTGGTACTCACTGCTACCATCGTTGTATATGTCCTTGTCCTCGACCTAGTTTGATATCAATGTCAATGACGCCGCCATCGTCATCGTCGTCGTCGTAGTCGTATTCGTAGTCCACGTAATCGTCGTCGCCTTCGTCGTCGTCGCCGTGCTCAACTTGATTGTTTTTTTTCCTTTGTTTTTTATTTTCACTTTATTTTTCAGACCACGATTCTGCCACCAACACTCATCCACCAACAAGCCAACCATACAAACAGTTGAGGAGCTGCGGTTTAACCAGCCTTTTCGAACCAGGAGACAGGAAAAAAAGAAGAAAGATTCAAAAAAATAAATAAATCGTAGTGGGCCGGTATTATTACGGGTTTGTATGTGCCATTAGCCTTATGCTCCTCTCATTTTCCAGAACGACCCGTTCACGGTGGGTATGTACATCCATTCTAGTAGAATGTGGGAAAAAAATCCTCTCAGAGGACGAGAAAAATCTCATTCCATAGGTCAATGACTGATTGAGAGATGTGTGCACACCACAGACGAGTGGGTTGGGGTGGGTAGTATCCTGCCCAAAAATAAAGTGCGTCGTCTGCAGCAGTATGAATTCACTTAACGGTTGTGCTCCAGAAACCTAGAAATCCTTCGTGAGGCAGGCAAATAAACATGTAGACAGACTGGCAGAAGTGGCTTATGGACCGTGGGTAATCGAGGGAGGTCACTACAATCCGATGCCCTGACCCACAGTTTATAGATGGCGCAGCAGTGTTGGTTTTCACTGTTGCCGGAACAACATGCGAGAGAGGAGTTTTCATACCAGCCTAAGTCTCTCTCTACCTGTGTTTTTCCGGCGAGTGGGCGGACATCTATTTCTGTGTTTAGAACTGCTGACGATCTCATAGGTTTAGGTGAATAGAAATGGTATTGCTTCCGTGGGTATTTTTACTCTAGACGATGATTCCGTTTTTGCGATGCAATACGTGTAATTCAAAAACATTTTTGAGGTAAATTGCTAATTCGTCTGAAAGTAAATCTGGCCAGTCTTCTGCGGATTCTTGAAGACATTGAAAACACAACATAAACTGATAATTGAACGTTAAATAAAAAAGGACACATCTGGTTTATTTTTGCTAAATATAAGTAAATGCTTTTCATAATCTTTTTCAAAGCAATGCATCACGGTGCATCGTTACTCGGTTTGGACCTGAATACTTTTCTCATAGTATGTTCACACATCGTACCAGATACGAATGTATATGTAGGTGTTCATCCTTGAAGAGTCTGTATTGTGTTATAAATATACTATTTCAAAGTTACCCCAACGATGAGTCACCGGTTCTATACAAATTTTGCAACGCCCCACCAGACAGAACCCAGTCCATTATATATGTTTCCTGTTATGCTCCTCTAGCTCGGGTGTAGTAAGGACGAGATACACTCACACTGTATGATTTTCATTAGGCAGTGAACGTTTTCAAGGATATTCTGGCCATGAGTCTGGGAGGGCACAATGAGGTTGTTGGTAGATAATAAAATTGTGGAAAGAGAACGTTGCTAGTTATATGGTACTAGGGTGATAGCTATTTTGTAGTAGGGTCTGTTTGGTGGTGTAGCATCCATGGGTTTGGTTGTGGTTGGGTAGGTACAATTGTGCTTTGAAATCAATTTGCTGTTCAGTGTTGTCGTTGTTGATTTTGTGAACTTAGTCATTTTTAGGGGAGTTTAGCCCTTTGGCTACGGAAGCAATGTGCTTTAAAAGTAGCTGTTTTCTAATAATATTATAATACGCTAAGCTAAGATTCCATTTGTATTAAAATTATATAATATACAAAAGGAGTGAATGTACACATTTTCATGTTTTAATAATACTATATGGACTGAAAAGTCCCGTGATTTTTTAATAATAGTGCCACCAAAAAATGAACATGAATCATTTCGAGAGCCTCATCTGTTACTAGTTTATGTATGAGTGAGGTCAATTCTGTGGCCTCTTTGGTCAACTGACCTCAACCGACTGGATTTAATTTTATTGTAGCTGTTTTCACAACAGAGTCTACGCTAAAACGATCCACAATAAGGAGAAGCTATTGCAACGAATCAAGCAAGCAGCTCTGGAAATTCATTCGGATAGCCTGGGATGCCTCAATAGGTTATTTTTGCGTAGATATACTACATGGACTGAAAAGTCCTAAGATTTTGCAATAGGTGGCGCCACTAGAAAATTAACATGCCCCATTTCCAGAGCCTCATCTGTCACCAGTTTATGTACGAGGGTTGGCTCTTATGTTTCGGGATTTGGCAACCCTGGCGTTGCAATCCGGCAATTGACAGCTCTGTCGTAAAGTTGGACATTTTTGAGGTTATACGCACTCAGAACGTTTTGACATACGAGCGCTATTTGTGTTGTTTACAGTAACTTAAAAGATTCATCTCGGCCCAAAAATGGAATTAAATCGTCAACATTTTCGTGCGATTGTTTTTTACAACTTTCGGCGTGGATTAACTCAGCAACAGTGCATGGATGAACTTAATTCAATTTTTGGCAATGAAGCTCCATCAAGGACCAGTGTTTATCGATGGTATGGTGAATTCAATCGTGGTCGTAGTTCACTCCAAGATAAATTTCGTGAAGGTCGTCCAAAATCAGTTGTTGTTCCGAAAACCATTGATGCTGTGCGCGAACTGATATTGGAAGATCGTCATGTGTCCTATCGTGAGATTGAGACAACCTTGGGCGTTAGTGAGACCAGCATACATTCAATATTGCATAAACATTTGACTGTCAAAAAAATTTGTTCGCGTTGGATCCCACACAATTTGTCAACCGCCCAAAAAAAGGCTCTTGTCAATTGGTCGAAAGAAATGCTCAAAAAATACGGTCGCGGTGCTTCGAAACACGTCTATGACATCGTGACAGGTGATGAATCGTGGGTTTACGCGTATGAGCCCGAAAGTAAACAGCAGTCGACTGTCTGGGTGTTTCAAGATGAGCCAAATCCAACAAAAGTTGTTCGCGCACGAAGCACTTCCAAGCAAATGGTCGCCTGTTTTTTCGGAAAAACTGGACATGTCGCAACCGTACCACTAGAACAACGCAGAACAGTCAATTCTGAGTGGTACACAACCATTTGTTTACCAGTTGTCTTCCAAGAAATCGGGAAAACCAACCGCCGAAGACGGATCACTCTTCACCACGACATTGCGAGCTCTCACACATCGGCTGCGACGACTGCATTTTTGAGCACCCAAAACATCGATTTGATGGGTCATCCGCCCTATAGTCCTGACTTGGCACCGAATGACTTCTTTTTATTCCCGTACGTAAAAAACAAACTGAGAGGTCAACGTTTTTCGACACCTGAAGAAGCGGTTGCTGCATTCAGAACGCATGTGTTGGAGATACCTCAATCAGAGTGGCAAAAGTGCTTCGAGAATTGGTTCAAGCGCATGCCAAAGTGTATAGATCTTCATGGGGAATATTTTGAAAAACAATAAAGTGATTTTCGATGATCAATATTTGTTTTTGTTCTCTAATCCCGAAATATAAAAGGCAACCCTCGTATACAGTTTCGTGGCATTTCGTCTATTCGTTTACAAAGTACAGTCGTTTCAGTGACGCTACTTTCGCCTCCGTGAAAAATGGAAAAACAGGAATATCTCATCTTGATCAAACATTGTTTTTTGATGGGAAAACTTCTGAACAATCATTGCAATACTTGCAGAAACGTTATCCCACATCTGCTTCTTCGAGAACAACAGTTTATTGGTGATTTCATGCATTTAAAAGAGCCATGCAAGTACCGAGTCGCATCTCGTTCTGGAAGGCAAAAAGAGGCTCCGAATGCGGAAATCGTAAAGTAAGTGCGTCGAATCGTTGTGAGTGACCGTAAAATGGAGTTCCGCGAGTTAGCTGAACCAGTGAGCATTTCAAAAGAGCGGTCGGGATACATTTTGCACGATCTTTTGGAGATGAAAAAGCTATTGGTACGGTAGGTGCTCCGTTTGTTGAGCGTCGACCAAAAACAGCAGCGCGTTAATAATTCAACGGCTGATTTGGCGTTGGTGCAGGATAATCAAGCACCCTTTTTCGACGTTTTATGACGCCGGATGACACGTGGGTCGGTGGCGTTCCTAACAGATACACACACAATACACAAGCAAATAGTGAAGAACACCGAACGAAAATCGAATAAGAAAATGCATCAGAGCCGTATACCATAGCGATAACATAACAAAAATCCACATCGGTCGAATGTACTTGAGTTTAGAAATCGAATTCGTACACACGGCGGTGGCCTAATGGGTGGCGCTTTGGTTCAATTTTTTGTGATTCTAGCGGCCATAGCGTCAGTTCGAATCGCATGTTCTTCACTATCATTTCAAACGCTATAATTGGTGACTACGATGTGATCTGTGTACACACAGCACACAGTTTCCCGTAGTAAAACAGTTCTTTACAGCACGATCACGACTTCCGCATAGAGCACAAGCACACTCGCCTGCTCCGACGTTCTCCCGCTCGCTCGTTCCTCGCTCCGCCGTTCGCACACGAAGCTGATCGTACTAAGTTACTGAGGAGGGAGTCGTGTGGCGTCTGTGGCAGATACACACACAATACACAAGCAAATAGCGAAGAACACCGAACAAAAATCGAATGAGAAAATGCACCAGAGCCGTATACCATAGCGATAACATAACAAAAATCCACATCAGTCGAATGTACTTGAGTTTAGAAATCAAATTTGTACACACGACGGTGGCCTGGTGGGTTGCGCTTTGGTTCAATTTTTAGTGATTCTAACTGTCATAGCGTCAGTTCGAATCGCATGTTCTTCACTATCATCTCAAACGCTATAGACCTCAAGGGTAATCATTACATCCCGGATGATTAAGTGAGGGAAGTCTAAGGAATTTTTCGGCAACGGAATAAAAAAACTCCATACACGTTAGGAGAAATGTATTAGCCTCAGCGGTAACTATATTGAAAAATAAACACATAATTTTGAGCTTTAGCAATCGTAGAATTGTACTTTAATGTACTTCTTGTCCGATGTTGTTATTTCGTTTATGTTCACCATGTGTGTATTCGTTTTCAGTTTAACGCAGTAGCTACAAGATGGCCCAACATGTCTCAATGCAAGTTACGCTATCTTTTCTAGAACCCTCAAAACTTATTTGTACACCCAAGAATTCGTCATCGTTGTAATATACAGCCATAATTGATTAAAACCACAGCACACATTACTTACTTTCCTTACCCTCTAACCGTTCTTCCGCTCGCACTGAGCTTTGACATTTCAAGGAACCATAGTCTCCTTTTTGTTCACCCGTTAGCGTAGAAAATTTTAAGTTATGTGCAACTCATTGCTCCCCCTATGAATGGCTATTCCTTCACCCAGCAGGTGACACTCTGGGTAAATTTTACGTTTTCAAAAACGATAACAACATCAATATGACCCTTATAAATAGCCCCATTCGTCAACGTCCCCACCCCCTCAGTGTAGTTCAACAAGACCTCCACCCGAAACTTCTCATCAACATAGGCTTTTACCACGCCACACCCGATCCTTTAAACCCTCTATCAGGCCCGACCCCATTGCCCCCCTAAATCTACCATTCGGCGAATGTTTACCCTTAATCCCAACTGTACTCTTCGTACTGCCCGCCGCAAATCCAAACTTTGTTACGCATAATAAACGGAAAACCGATTACCACAGCTTTTCTCGTAAAAAGAGGTTTTCCTTTAAACCACCTCCCAATAGAGCCCCCTTTAACCCTACCCCACCCTTCTGAACGCCTCAAAACCGCTAAGCCAAACTCTCTCTACGCATCCAATTCCATTCCCAGCCACAATAACATCAAACAAATATCCCAATTACATCAGAACCCATTCTATTAACCCATCACATCACTCATTTTCCAAGTTCTTTGACTCTCCCACCTCTACCCAACTATCTACCGTCCCAAATAATTCTAGCCACTCACCGCGTTCCTCCTCCTTGGAAACTCCCCGCCCCCTCATCTCCAGCTCTCGTTCTCAGCCCATTTTTGACCTCGCGGCCTCCTCAGACACACAGGCTACCTTCAAATCATCTGATTGCCGCTACAAACTGTCCAAACTTAAAGACAGTCAGACATATGAAAATATTCATCTCTTTCTAGAGTATCTCCACGACAAATCTGATTCTGTCTGCCACGAAGGCAAAAGTAAAACTCTCTATTCAACAGGAAGCATTACCCACCGACGTACCCAATCTCCACAAACTATTCGTAAAATTCCACGCAATTTTCAATTTAGCCCCTCATAAAGTGTCGAATCACCTTAAAGTTTTCGGCCACTTCGTCCACTCGAGAACGTTATCACATCTTTAACGTGTTAAGGCCGGCTTCAACGAGTTTTTTTTTCGGTCCTAAACTCCTACCTCCCTAACACTCTCCCAAAACTGACCGTATAACTCACCTTACCCTCTATTATCAGAACGTGAGAGGTCTTCGCTCAAAGACCCAATTCATTTTGAAAAACTCCCATGCCCTACCTGTTGACATTTTCGCTTTATGCGAAACAAACCTAATCCCCAACATTCATAACCTGGAACAGTTTCCTCCCACGTTCACCATCTTCCGCGATGACCTCCTCAATCTGGTCACCGACTTTTCCCGCAACCGAGAAATGCTCATCCCTGTCCATGACAGCCCCGATTCGTAGTTTATCGCTTTTCCTATCTCCTCCAAGTTGGACTTTCATCATCACCATTGGCACTACAACCGGGAACCGGTCTTGGCCTTATTTAGCAAGTCCTGAGGCTTGTTAAATTTTCCATGATAATTTGTTTTTCCGGGCAAGGTCATTAGTCTTGCGCCAGAAGTTGGACTTTATGACAGTCAAAATCACTTTTCCTCGGAAATCAATCTTTGTCATGTGCTTCTATATCTTGCCATTCCGGCCTATGGAAGTTTACGAACTCGCTCTTACTTACCTACTATCAACCAGATACAATTGAGCTGAGTAAATGCGAGAACGAAATCATCGCCGTTGGAGATTTTAATCTTCCACAACTCAATTGGTGCTTATCTGACGATCAATCGCACTTCATCTCCCACCCTACCTCTGCCAAGGAATGTCTCTTTATTGATCGACTAGATGATTCTTGGCTCTGCCAAGCCAGCAACGCTCGAAACCTCTTGCGTAGGTAGCTAGTCCTCATCTTTACAACATCATCTGCATCATCGGCACTACAACCGGCATCCGGTCTTGGCCCTATTTAACAAATCTCTCCACCGTTCCCGATTTCGAGCCGTTGTCATCCAGTTTGGCACTCCCAGGCCCTGGGCGTCCTGGTCTACGCCATCCCTCCATCGCAGACAAGGTCTGCCGCGCTGTCTCCTTCCATACATCCCGCCACAAAGGACTTTACGGGCAGGCTCCTCTTCGCTCATTCGAGCTAGGTGTCCCGCCCACCGGAGTTTACCGAGCTTGATTTTTCTTACAATATTAGCTTCAAGGTAGATTGCGTACAGCTCATGGTTGTAGCGTCTCCGGAATCGTCCTCCCTCACATACGGGGCCAACAATTCTCTTTAAGACCTTTCTCTCGAACGCGGCCAAGAGTTCAGAGTGCCTTTTATTAAGCACCCAGGTCTCGGATCCATACATGATTACTGGTAAGACCATGGTCTTGTACAGTAGTAGCTCGGATGTTCTGGATAAAGTTCGGGATTTAAAGAACCTTGATAGACCATAGTACGCTTTGTTGGATTTAATCAGTCGTTCGCGTATTTCTTCTTCCATATTGTTATCGGCTGATACTATTGACCCAAGGTAGTTAAAGGATTGCACTACTTCAAATTCGTGCTCCACTACCCTGATAGTTTGACCAACGTTAGGTCTTCTCTTCGCAGAAGTTGCCACCATGTACTTAGTTTTTCCCTCATTAATGTGCAGTCCCAGTTTTTGTGTCGCCTGCTCGATCTGGGTGAAGGATTCCTGTACCGCCGATTCGGTTCTACCGATGATGTCGATGTCATCTGCGTAGGCAAGTATCTGGCTGGACTTGGTGACAATAGTCCCTCTTGTTGTAACGCCAGAGTCACGTATTGCTTTCTCCAACGCCAGGTTGAAGAGGAGGCAGGCCAGACCGTCCCATTGTCGGAGTCCATTATAGATGTTTATTGGTTTTGACAGCAATCCCGGTACTTTTACTTGACTCGTTACGTTGGTCATGGTCAACCTACAAAGTCGTATGAATTTGCTTGGAATGCCGAATTCTCTCATCTTTACAACAGACCCTATCAATACATCAGTCTCACTCAGCCACTTCGTCCTTACATCTATAGACTACCACCACCCCTTTCTTTCGAGTCCACTCGCCACCGTCCCCCGGCCTCAACCACTATGCCCACAATTTCCATCGATTTCCATAAATGTAACTTTCGCCTCATCAACGACTACCTAGGCCGCCCTCCGTCAACTACGATCACTTATCCGTCAAAGATACCATTACCCACCTATATACCGATCCTTTAATCTATTTCTCTGTTCGTTCCCTACACTAGACAAAGGACATCAACATCTTCCCTTCCGTGGTACAATCACAAGCTTTGTTCCCTGAGTAATCAAAGGAATATGTTATGGCTTTGTAGTTCATCTCCCGACGGCGCGAACATCCCTGCATCAGAACTCTTTCCGTTACAGGGCGGGGAAGGTGTGGAACTCCCTTCCCACGAGAGTGCTCCCGGAGCGTTACAACCTGCAACTGTTCAAAAAGAACTGCAACAGTTATTTGATGGCATCTCGGGGCGCCCACTCGGCGTTATAGGTTCGCCTCTCCCGAGAGAAGTCTAATAAACAAAAATAAAAAAAATTCTCTCAGAATCGAACTATTTTCGACTACTCCAACTTTATTGACTCTTACTTCCAATTCACGGAACTTTGAAACATCCTTTATCACAATTATCTTACAAAAAATCCTACCAGTCTCAAAAATGACCACAAAACTTTCTTTCAGTTCGTCAATCATAACCGTAAATCCGATGGTTACCCCATATCGCTAACGTTAAACTCTCATACTTCATCTGATCCTGTTACTATTACTAACCGCTTCGCCACTCACTTCAATCAGTCATTCTCTAACGACTCCTTTGTCCTGACCCGTCATACTTTAACTACCTACCTAACTGTTCCCTCAGGCTCCTTCATCACAACTCCTTTGATCCACCCTTAATTGAATCTAAGCTACTACAACTCAAAGACGAGTTTACATCGGGTCCTGATGATATCCCTGCAATTTTCCTCAAGAAATGTTCATCCGTTCTCTCTAACCCCTCTCACTGATCGTCAATCTCTCACTGTCTCAAGGTGTATTTCCCCATATTTGGAATCATTATCTTTGTCACCCCCATCCGCAAGAAGGGTACCAAAAACGATGTCGCGAGCATCACCAAACTGTCCCACTTACCCAAGATTCTCGAAGGAATTCTATACGAATCTCTTAGTTTTCGTAGCAATTCTTTTATTTCATCAAGGCAACATGGTTTTCTCAATGGTCGTTCAACTACAACCAACCTTGTTGAGTTCACTTCCTTTACACCTTCAGCACTAGAGCGTGGTAACGAGGTCGACATGGTCTCAGCCGATCTCAGTAAAGCATTCGACAAAATCACCAAGAATCTAATCCTCTACAAATTATCCACCGAACCGGGATTTCTAAAATGCATTCTTTCCTATCTAAAGGATAAACTTTATTCCGTTCGGTTCAGGTCCATGATATCCAACCCCTCCCTTGCCGCCTCTGGGTTCCCCCAAGGAAGCCACCTGGGCCCTCTCCTATTTATACTTGCCACTAATGCCATTGATAAGGTCATTAAGAATTCCTGCTTGTCCCTATACGCTGATGAAACCAAGATATACAAGATCATCGAGTCACCACTTGATTCTGCACTGCGGCAATCAGATCTTAACAACTTCTAGACTTGGTGTGACGAAAATTGCTTTGTGCTTAACATCGCCAAACGCGTCCATATTGCCTCTATAACCAACCCCCGACTATTGTCTAATCTATTCAAAAACTTGGGATCCTTTGCGACAGGGAGCTTAATTTCCCCCCTCACATTGACGAGACGATCTGTTACACAATTAACGCCCCCCCCCCCGCATTCTTTTTAAAAGCGCCATTTCCTGATCTCCCACACAAGATTTCCTACCTGAAATCAAAATTCCCATGCTGGTTAGCAACAGCAAAGCATGGATAAGCGACGTTTTTGCTACATAGAGAAGTTTCGTTTATCACCAATTTCTTTTGCGCATTCCCACGCAGAAGATGACCCAAGCGTCATCCGCCTCTCCGTGTATCTTATGATACAGCCATTCGCTAGGGAATAAAATCAGCGTCAGCCGAAAAGTATGCACGAGTATACTTTTCAACCCTCCCCATCTCAGAGTGCATTTTTGGTACTGCACTCTGAGAGCAATTCAAACATGTAACGGGGTTATGCGAACGGTTTTCGTTGCAAGCGAAACCAAATCAACACCTAAATCTTCATGCTCTCCTTTGCAATATTCCCATCCTCCCTGAGTTCATTGACTGTTGAGTAAATTCGCAAGAGTTTATTCACCTTAATGGGTGGGGAAATGGGAAAATGAGGATGAGTGTGCGATCGAAAATGGGCGATCACGGAGTCTGGGTACCCGTTGAGTAGTGAGGAGTCTGGGGATCTAAAGTGGAAGTTTGTCGAAGTCGGGTGTGCATTCTGTTACCGCGAACCCTGTGTGATTATTACGTTCGCCAATATAAATATATGTGAAAAATAAACTGAATTTTGGCGTCTGTTTTGTGTTGGAAGACTGTACGGTCGATATACTAAAAAGTAATTCGCAATCTATAAGAAGAGGTGTATTTAATTAAAGAAAATAAGGTGACTTTAAACAAACTCATTCAGTTAAGTGTGTTTATTGGGAAGCAGACAAACTAATTCATGGACCAACAAATTCAACAGCAGCAACACCGAATCTACTCCAGTCAGTTCAGCAGCAGCCACGTGAGTACTCTTTTAAGACATTATATTGCAAAGAAAGATAAGTGTTACAATTTCCAAGACACTACACAACCTTCCACGCAAGGTGTAACACTTTATCAAAAATCCAGAAGAGCCGTCGTCTTATCGCCCGTTGTACATGCTGGACACAACAGGAAAACTGCTTGAGCAAATAATTGCCACTCGCCTAGAAGAATTCACTGAGGGGACACCTGGGCTCTCTGAATGGCAGTACGGGTTCCGGAAAGGTAGATCAACCGGTAATGCATTATCGGTGGTGTGCGACATCGCTCGCAATGCGATAGCTGGAGCACGATGGCTAAATGGTACCAAAAACTATTGCGCGGTGGTGACACTAGATGTTAAAAATGCGTTTAACTCGGTGAATTGGAATCGGATTCTAGAAGCGTTGGGCGATCTACAAGTCTCACCCTACTTGGTGCGTATATTAGAAAACTATCTCTTGGATAAAAGACTGCTGTATTGCACAGATGAGGAACCACAGGAATATAAAATAACACCGGGTGTACCACAGGGATCTGTATTAGGTCCGCTGTTATGGAATATCATGTATGATGATGTGCTCAGGGTCAATGTACTAGAAGGGGTTAGAATTATTGGGTACGCAGATGATTCGGCAATATTAGCCGTAGCTAAACATCTAGATGAGCTGAAGAATATTTGCTCTCAAGCAATCCAGAGCATTAAATGCTGGCTAGATATGACGGGACTGAAACTAGCTGGACATAAGACGAAGGCAGTTTTAATAAGCAGCCGCAAGGAAGTTGAACACCTTGATTTGGAAATAGAAGGACAAATAATCAGATCCAGTCCCTATATTAAATATCTTGGTGTTATACTCGACAACAGGTTGAGCTTCAATGAACACCTGAGGAAAACGAGTGAAAAAACGGCAAGAGTATGCAAAGTTTGGGTGAGACTGCTACCAGATGTTAGAGGACCCCGGCCCCACAGAAGCAAACTCATAACAAGTGCCAACACCTCCATTATAATGTATGCAGCTCACATATGGGCAGGAGCCGCACAGTATAAGTCGTAGATGAGGGGAGTGAACTCAGCACATAGGCTGGTATCACTAAGAGTATGCTGTGCATTGCGAACGGTATCCGAAGATGCTATAAATGTTTTGGCCGGGAGGACACCACCTGACATTGCAGCTAAAGAAAACGCTGCAGTGCATGAGGTCTCCCAAGAGAATCGTCGGAGAATGCGGTCACAATTAGAGCTCTCAAGCCGAAGAGAATGGCAATGAAGGTGGGATTCTTCCACCAAAAGAAGATGGACCCACACTATGATACCTGATATAGAAACATGGGTGAAAAGCAAACATGGCGAGCTGAATTACCACTTGACTCAGCAAATATAAGGACATGGATGCTTTCGGGAATACTTGCATAAGTATAAGCATGTGAATCACCCATACTGATTGTATTGCGAAGGCAAAATAGAAAATGCGGAACACGTACTCACAGAGTGCGTGAGATTCGAGTCTGGACGAACGATTTTGGAGAGACATATGAGACGGACAGTTACTCCGGCGTAACAGGTAAACTCCGTCCCGCCCCGCGATGAAATATCTAAAAGAAAGTTCAGCGGGCATCAACGGTAATATGAGCCTGACGGGAGGTGGTTTTAGTCGGTAAAAACCCAGCATGCCTCTGGATTGGTCCAGAGGTATCTTTTGAAGATTTCCACCTTCCTAACGAAATCAAAAAAAAAAACAAAAAAAAACCTTCTACGCTTGACCATCCGAGGCGATCCCAAGGCCAAGCCTTACATTGTCCTCCCTTCTCCGTCGCGGCCGTCCTACCGGTCCGTTTCCCGATGGTCTACCGTCAAGAATTCTACGTACGGTCCTATCGTTGCCCATTCTTGCCACATGTCCGGTCATCTTAATTTTCGCAACCTGATTACTCTCACTATTGTAGGTTTGCGGTATAGCTGTTTCAATTCGTGGTTGTGCAGTTTCCTCTATTGTACAGCCTCTTCGTCATATTTACCGCCAAACATACTCCTTAAAACTCTATTCTCGAATCCGCAGAATTTGTTGTCTTCCCGTTTTGTAAGAGCCCATGTTTTGCATCCGTTTAGAACAATCGGCATTATTATGATTATATAAACATGGAGCTTTATATTACGTGATACCAGTTTGGAGTTCAACAGTTTACTGCCTGCGTGCCAACTAGCGTTGCCAGAATACAGTCTTGTTAATTTCCTTCGATGGTCCTGTGGTATGGTCTTGTACCATACCGAAGCAAAATTCATTCGTAACAAGCGCAATAGAGAATCTTCATCACTCGCTGGTAACCAAACAAGAAATTAAACACCGGCTTACAGTCAAGGAATTCTTTATTGTTATTAATTAGTAAATAAAACATAACCAGAACTAAAGAACACTTCTTAATAAAAACTTATGATATGGTTTTAGGAGATTAACATTAATTAAAAACTATAGTCTGTACACTTTTATTTTATTGATAAACTGAATTAAACTTTTAAAATACTTTTAGGAAATCCAGTCTGCGTAGAATTAACATTAATTAAAAACTGTAGTTTGTACACATTCATTTTATTGATAAACAGAATTAAACTTTTAAAATACTTTTAGGAAATACCGTCACAAAATACCAATGATCGGCACACTCACTACGATGGTAGCTGTGTTCTGACTCGAATTATTTAACGTGGAGGCCCGACGTGCCTCCACGGAATCTGTAACGCGATTGACTATATCAACCGAGGCGACGGAACACCAAAATTTGCATCCATGACCATATAATGGATGATCTTAGAAGATGCTCACCGAAAGGGTGTGCACACACACAGATGCGGTTACCTCGCACTCTCATGCTGTGCATGAGCAAGCGGACCGTGGATTTAATAATTCCATAAGGGGAACATTAGCTGGCATGGTTGTAGCTGGTGCCAATATCTCGACATAGAGATTAAGGTGTTTACACGATCAGCAACTGCGTAGAGGATTTATGCTGATCGTGCACATCTTGGCGGCATCTCCACGTAGTCGAATTCTCGATGGTAATTTTCCATTTAGGAGACTCGACTTCCTAGGGCGGTCAGCCGTATGCCATCATGTATTTGTCGGTCGGATGACCGATCGATGTGGGCATGTATGGAAAAGAAAAGATAACACATCTGCACGTGTGCGGCTGACTCGTAAGGGGATATCTCATTGATTTGGTTCTGGCAATGTTGGTTGCGTGATGGTGCAACCAAATTGCTCTTACTTGTGGAAGATACCTACAATTGCTGATGGAATTCGATCCGAGACATGTGTACTGAATTGGTTCGGTTCGTGTTGGTTGCTTGGTATATGCCGCATGTTATACTTTCATACTAAGAAATTCGATGATGCAACATACACCCGACGAATTACTTTCTAGCACATGATGCCCGTGAGGAAAATGTCTCTTGTGATTCGTGCTATTGAATTAGCGAAATTATGGTTTACGAAACACTTTAGGTGGGTGACAAAAAGGTAAGTACATGCTTAATTACTGGGCAAGCAATCAGTACTTGTTTTATCGGTTTTCGGCCGCTCTAGGTGGGAGTTTTTACATAGTTAATGGGAAGATGAGTAGTGGCGTTCAAGGGAACCCCCACAGTCCTCTACTGCAATTCAATTTTCATATTTGGTGAAACAATATAAAACAGCGTGTTCGCTGTCTAAGTAAATGCTTTCCCGGGTGAATGAACAATGTTTTGGTACCCATCAATCAGAGTTCACTTTAAATACTAACTTTAGCGGAAAAACACAGATGTATATGAAGGTGGTACGTTCTGCTCTATCCTGTGTTTTCTCATCATACATTGGGGACCGAATATATAAAAGTAATTTCAATTAGGTTGATCCGGTCAATTAATTGAAATGATTCGAGATTGCATCGTATCCGTCTTAACAAATTAAATAAAATACAATTTTCATGCATTCAAGACCAGTGTGTTTCGGAAACTCGTTTCTCTACCTTTCTCTCTTCTTCTATTGATATTATGCTTTGATCTTTAAGGCCGCCACAAACACCTTTTGTGCACTTTTTATATAAAAAATGTAATGGTTGCTTCCACTACTCGTCTATCTGCTTTAATTTTATTTCGCGGAAACTTAGAGCCGTCCGTTTGCTCTCTATAGATCTAAACGCAATATAGAACAGATTATTATTTTGCGGTGATTTCAAAAGATTAGGCATGCAACCGTAGAACCTAAAGAAAATCAAAAAATGCTTCCAATTTAGCACCAAAGCATTAACGTAGCAATCACAGATTGTGAAGCGAGTTAAGATATATTCGCGGAACTCGTGACTGTGGTGCGATACGTCGGTGCTTCGAATCTAACCATTATAGCGCGAGTTCGAATCACTGCTTTGCATATTCATATTCTCAACAAAAAAACAGTTTTCTAAAATTACGAAAATATAACAAAGCATTACTAGAACTCTAAATTAATCGGAGTTCGAGGTAGTTGTCTTCTCCTAATCACTCTACCCGATCTGATATCTTGATCGAGCTACCCCATCTGACCTTACCCAATTGATTTCACATAATTCACTCCTAATCTTCATCTCTTCTAAGCTTTTTTAGTTACTCATTTTTATTCACATTTTCTTTTAAGTTCTTCTATTGGTATATAAAATTAAATGTAAAATAAAAAACTGGAATAACAATTTCTGTGAAATCGATTAAACAAAAACTCAACAAATTCCTTGTGACATAACTAGAGAATATTGTGGGTATTTTCCACTAGTGCGTCGACATGGACGCAGGTTCAGTGCAATACCCCACAACTCTATTGGAAGCACTACAGTAATTCTCCAGGAAAACGCAGAAAAATTGGTCCATCGATGTATTTAAAAATAAAGACACACACAGTTATTTAATCGTATATGATTGTTTTGCTTTATTGATTATTGTTCTGAGGCGGTACACAGTGACATCGATTAAGTCTTTTAATCGTTATAACTTTAAATCTAGGCTTTTTGTTGTACTATATTCGCTTGCGCGTGCGGCGACGATTTTCGACAATGGCACATTAGTTTACTGGCGACGAAATATCACGACTCGACCAAACCACTTTTATTGAAGAAACAATTCGTATAAGACGTTGAAGAAATGTAACCTTAAAGTTCCCCACTATACTCCTCGCGTGTAATAATCTGACTCCGCTAGTGTCTGTTGCCGTCAACATCCACTAGCCGTGATCGTGATGGACTCCCGATCCAAGGGTAGGCAATCCGATCTTCTCCTGGGTGATAGCCAATGGGCGATCGAATTGGCGTTTAATGGGAGGGTTTTGCATATGACCGTACGGTCAAGTGCGATACCCTTTCGCTAGAAATACCGACAATGGATGATCCTGCACTTGTTCAAACAAAGGGACAAGCATAAGAGGCTGCAGGCATTGTTGTCGTAAATCATCGGGATGATCGCCGGAGAAACGAAATAGGTTTCTGTGTCCTATGTAAACAGAACGCTATTTCGAGGGTCATACATTAAATGCGCATTTGTTTGGTTTAACCAATGCTACATGGGAACGTCGGCTGTTTACATAATCGCCCAGAATCGTGCCGTTGGAGGCGATAGATTTTTCTGTGACGATAAGCAAACCGAAGATTTGTTCGCCTATGGCAAAGGCTAGGGTGGCTATTGTTTGGTTAGGCAAGAATCGTAGGGCATGGTCATTAATATGATTGTTTAATGAATGTGCTGGTACATGGGTACGATGGTGAGGGTGGCCAGGGTGGCCATGGACCAACAGATGGTTGGTAGAATAAATCAACACAGTGCGGTTACTGTGTGTTTATTTTTGTTTTCAGGAAGGAGCATTATAGGACATGGTCATGGGTATTGGTGCTTAAGTAACAATCATGTTCATGCCTAACCCCATAATCGGTTGATGGCCGATAAAAGGGAATTGGTTGAAACTGTTGCGAACCTAAGGATATGGGAGCAATGTTTGATTACGAAATGGTAGGAAAAATATCGGCTACAGCTGTGTCAACAAGTACGCTGGTCGGTGTGTCTTCCTGGACCAACGGATTGTTGGAACAAGAACACGCTGAAAGATTGGCGTGTGTTTATCGATTATGATTGCTGACGGGCTGAGCCAGTAGGGTTGGAATGATTCGTATATTATGAACAGAGTAATTTAATGTTGTGCATGCATGCCAGAGTTTTGCTTTCAGGTGAGAGATGATGCAGGGTAGCTTACGCTGCTCATTTGCAGGTAAGTAAAATGACTTTGAATGGTAAGTGGAAGGCAGGTTAATTTAAAGAGAATGGATGGTTCTTGGGGAATGCCTTAAGGGGGTAATCTCATGTAAATAGCCTGTTTTTCAGAATTTTTTTTTGAAAAATGTAATGCGTAGATTAATTTGCAATTTAAGGCACAATTTATTTACGTTATAATATTTAAAGAAAATATTTTTTTAAGACTAATCGTTAACAATAAAACGGTGCAATGGCGGCTTGAAAACAGCGTCTTGAAAATGCGCCGTGCAGCATACAGGTCACAAAAGTGATCTGAAACCAAAAATACAAAATGGGTTCAAATTTTTTGCAAATTTGCAATAACGGCAAAGTTTTGAAAAAAAAGGATTTTCTTTTATAAACAATTGTTAATAACAATGTTTTAAATAAAAAAATAAAAAATCGGAGTTGAGGCCAAATATCTATAGAATTTCTATATCAAACTTCATAAAAATCGAATGATTAGTTTTTGAGCTACGTTGCACGGCGTGCGAAAATTTGCGTTTCGAGAAAAACGCGTTTAAGGTTTGATCGAAAAATCGTGAAAAAAATCATAATTCGTTTTTTGCGTATTTTACGTTTTTGGCTAATCTGCGATTCCAGGGCCATAGAGTAGACCTTCCTCTTCTTCAAATTGTTCTAATTGAGCCGTTTTTTCCTGTTGTCGAAAAGTACGAGCCTCTTTGGTGGCATCAAGAGAGCTGTTCAATACGGCGTTTGTCGTCATTATCGGCGAAAATAAAGTACAAGGAGGTCTCGGATCACTTTTCAACTTTTTTTCTCGTATTTTTGAGGAAATTTCCTATCAATTTAGGCAAAAACAAAAAATGGCTAAAAAATTTCATTTTACATGAGGTTCCCCCCTTAAAGAACCCTCACAAAATGTTGACAAAGCTAATTGGGACTAACCACTGCCAGTATGTTCTCTACATTTATCTAGCAAAAAATGACCATATCGGTGCTGCCATTTATTTAGTCAGACCGGACGTATGATACAAGTTCGTGGTCTTAAGTTAACAGAACGCTCCATTTTTCGAACTATATGTTCGGTTTCGCACGTAATAAAAAAAAGAGCAAAGTAATCTCTCAAGTTTTAATTTAAAAAACAAAAGTTGATAAATGTTACTATCAAAACGCTCGTGAATCTACTAATTCAACTAGCTAATAAATACTTAAAACTGTCTTTAACTGAAACTTAATAAGCGACAAATGAGCACAGTCTTTTTATATATGAAGCCACCAATTCCCTCTCCATTCTTGTACTTTATTTCGCAAATGTGAGCAAAACCTCTTACGAGATTCATAAAGATCCAAATGACAAAATGGGAAGGGCACTCCCTACATAAGATAACTAACCTCGGCATCATAGCTGTATTCATAAGTAACTTCTCTTTGAGTTAACACACTCCACAAACAGCAGGCATAAAACCGCAAAGAAATCCCAGAATATGTACAATCAAACACACCATCATATTAAGTGCATAGTTTTCCAATACACATATGTATGCTAAAAGCCGAAGGAGGCAAACACCGTCTATAATGAAGTCCTGGTGCATGCGCCACTTCCAATATAACACCTCCTTCTACACGTAATGCAACAAAATCTACCCTAAAATGTATTCCATGCTAAAAATTTCAAAATTCCAAAATTTCAAACATATCTGAAATCACCACAGAAAAAAATATCAGAACCAATCTATCGTCCTTGTTGCAACCGCCAGGAAACTGCATCTGTTAACTACTATCCACAATTGCAATACATTTCTCCCGCTCTCAATGATTTTTTTCTCGTTTTACTTTTATTTTACAGTAAAAATAAATAAAATACAAAAACGGATAATAATATGAAAAACTGAAACAGAACGATAAAGGTCTAAAGCACAACAAACGAGAGACTGCAATATAAAAAGCGAGCGGCAACATACCCAACGTATACCTAGTTCAACGAAAAATTTATTGCATATGTAAAAAATGGCTAAAAGGACTCCTATCTTCAAATACACAGCAAAAAACAAAAACAAAAAAAAAAAAAAAAAAAAAAGCCGATGAACATAAAAAAAGAAATGAAACAAACCCCGGCACACAGACGCACACATACATGAGCACACAATCGACATCCCTAACAACAACCCCCCACAGAAAACAGTCCACTTTGGGATTGACTGGAGTGTGGAGTGTGGCTCCGTTCCTACAAAATACAAACAATAAATTTTCTTCATTTTCATCCGAAGAAGATTACGCTGTACACCACCTTCTTTGTACCCTCTTCAAAGCCTCAGCGAGTGAATTTTTTCATTCAACCCAGGAGCAAGGAGCAAAACGAAAATAAAAACCCCAAACGGCATTCTTTTCCGAGAAATAAAAACGCCACTACGCTCTGATGTAGGAAAGGACGAATAGCAGAAGAAAAACAACAAAAAAAAAAGAACGAGCAAAGACAACGGCAAAGAAAAAGGACAAAAAAAGGACGAGCAACGAAATACTCCTACTCCACCTCATTGACTCACGAGAGACCGTACCAGTCTGCCCCCCTTTTTCCCAACCTCGGGCAATATCATTCGAGGAGATCCTTTTTTCATCCTTCGTCCTTGCCCCACACTGACGCCTTTCCCTTTCTGCTTACGTTTACACGTTCGCGAGTAAAACTAAAATAAACTAAGGAAGCAGTCGGAAAATTAGAAAAAAGAGAACTAAAAAGGATACCTCCACCTTTAATCGGTTGTCCCCGTTATCGTTTGTATAGTGGTTGTTGTTGTTATTACTATTGTACTTTTTTGTGGTTCGAGTGTTACGTTATTTTGTCTTCGAGCTTTTCGGGGTTTTTGATACAAAACAGGGGTGCCGAAACACCCACAGCATTATAAACAGTCCTTTCCGGTCCAACAGAAGATAATAAAAAAAAACAGCAACAAGGACATCATCAGCTGTAAACTGGATGTAAAACTGAACAACAGACGAGCATGTAGTTTCGGGAATTTCAAAAGGACTCCAGCGATATTCCTTTAAATTTTTTGGGCGGTAAGTATTCAAGATACATACAATGCACAATCAATATATCCTGTGGCTCATTTCATGCATGTATACGCGAAACTTTCGCTTTAAATGCGAATAGTATACGTCTGAGCCAGTGAAGGCAACCAAGTACCGGTGTCACAGTGCCACAAGGCTTACTTTACGCATCCACAATACACACGATGCATTGTGTTCCTTATGCAATACAAGTCCGTCCAGGATACCCACATGAAAGTGAAATCGATTTGCCCGTTTTTCGGGAGGGCCTGCTCCACCATGCACACGAGCGGTACATCATATCCATTCATTGTACCACTACTGCCGCCAATCTGCCAAAAGGATATCGTTAAGTGAAAGGATCAAGTGCTGTTTCGGTAGCACGAGGTTGAATGTTCGCCATTGCATAGCCATCTTGTTCCACAATCACGCGCACACCAATGCAAACACCCTCGGTCGCATATAAACCCAATTGTTCGCCCTCGTCCCCTCACTCAATCCATCGCAAATAGCATAAGCTGTTGTGTGGGAGCCAAACAAACTCCAAAATTCTCCATCTTTCCCCCTCTTATCGACGGCATCAGCTCTTTGACGATTTTTATTCTTATCCTTGGAAATGGGCAATAAACCTACCAAAAGCAAAAAAAATGTACGGAACAAACACTTTCTACTCACTAGTAAATTGTTCGTCCTTTTGTCTGAGAACTAAAACTCTCTTGAAGCACTCAAACCATTTTGAATGTCTCTCTGGCATCCTTTTTCCGGCTATCCGCATATTTTTAGGGGGATCTGCCAACTCTGGGGTCAACTCAGTCCTTCTCCCAAAAAGGGATACATCGCCAGTTCAATTTGGAGTAACGTGGGGTGCGAAGGTGCTTTACAAACGTGTCGTGAGTGCTTTCGCTTCCGTTGAAAAGGTGCTTTTTGTTGTTCATTATTTCCGTCCTCCTTTTCGTGTGCCCAACTGACGACGGCAAGAATTTCGTTTTGCTTTATCAAATTTCGAAATTGTATTCACATACATATTTGTGTTTGGTTCTAATATTGATAAACATCAAAACAAACATAAACAACAAAATATCAAAAACATGGATACGAAGGATTCTCCCGAAACCACCAAAGGAAAGGTAGACTCGTATCTTTTTTAAATATTATTGAACAGGTTAAATATTATTTAAGAACTGCACTTTGAAAGAAAAACGTAAACCGCGTCCTAGAAAATACTTGATATGAAAACATCCTTATTTGAGCTCCTGGCCTCAGCACCGACGCTGACGTCTATTACAGCGCAAGTCATCTAGAGGTGGTGTTCTTTCGAAGCCTTGTAGCATCTCACACTTTGTGCACCCGTAATCATTGACAGGAGTTGCACCAACGCCTGTTGATTGTATCCTTCATATGTGAGAGATGAAAAGAATACACGGTCGAAAGAGTGCCAATATTCAATCAAAGTAATGAAGAATCATTATTTACTTGCTTATTTATTTCAACATTATTTAGATGTTTTAACATTAATTGGAGGTTTTACATATTATAAAAATGTTCTTTTCATTCTAAGTTTAAATAGTAAATTTACTTCAACAGTAATATTTCTTAATATAATTTACACGCTGTGCACGAGCCTTACGTAATTTTTGAATTTCAATTGTAATGATTTCTTGGGAATAATGGTTTGCTATTTATTATCGTTATGTTGACAGCGTAGTTAGCAGTTAGAAGTATAAATTAATACGATTAGCAACAGTATCTAGGACGTTTAGGTAGGTTTATGGTTTATACAACGAACAGGTGTTAGGGGAAGAAGAAAAGACCTTATGTGAAAAGTTGGTTCTGACGAAATTTATTAATTAATTCTAGTTTTTATTATCTTTAAAAAAAAACTGTATTTACTTATAATATGTACATAAAATTACAATTAGGAGAAAAATTTAAAAAAAAAAAAAGAAAAGAAAAACGTCTAGCCTACGAAGCATTCTAAGATTAAAGACGTGTAATCTATTTTTTATCCCTAAGTCAACACCAATTAGCTTCAAATCTTTTTCTGTAACTTTTATCTCGTATTTAAACGTATGTATTATATGGCACAAGGCTAATAACTTTGCCCGTAAAAATAAATTATTATGGACAATTTAACATGCCTCGAGACTTGCTAAATAAGGCCAAGACCGGATCCCGGCTGTAGTGCCGATGATGATGATTATATGCTAACATGCATACACTACTATACTCTCTTACCAAGAACAGTTTAATTTAAAAAGAAAAGAATTAATTAAATAAAAAGGGATCTATTTTGTAAGTTTGCGTTTGCCAATTCGGGGCAATGCTGACACTGGTCAGCTGGTCACTAATTTGGAGGTACTTTTCAGTAGGAATTGTATGACAAATCAAACTGTCAAACTATGATTTTTAACTATTTTTTTATTACACCGCAAATTTGTGCGATCCATCGGTTTGTCTCGTGGAGCGCATATAAACCGAATTACACGGAACAATACCACAATCTCCGAAGAACAGTACCCGTGATAATATCTGTTAAACAGACAGAGGCCAGCTACGCGCCTCCAATGTGACCGTAGTAACGACCGACTTCAACCCGGTATCTACAATCAGGCCGATCGCTCGTCTCTGTATGCTCTCAAGTAGGTCGACGGTATGCTTGGGAGCGGAGCTCCAAGCATGAGAGCAATATTCGAACATCGGTCTAATTTGGGATTTATACAGAAGAAGAAGTCAGGCGAGGGTAAAATATTTCTTGGCTCTAAAAAGATAACTCAGTTTTCCAGAGGCAACTTGGCGATGTTCGTCACGTGTTTATGCCACGATACATTCCCTAAGACCATGACGTCGAGCAATTTCATGCTTTCCCCAGATTCAAGAGTCTGGCCATTCATAATCAGCTTTGGAAACAACGATCCGCATATCTTTGTGAATGTTGTATATTGTGTCTTCATTGCATTGAAGTCGACGAGATTGGCATTTCCCCACTATAGAAACTTATCTAGATCTCAGTTCAGAGAGTCGATATGGCTATATCTCAGCTTATGCGACGTTGATGCAAGCATACTATTGTGGGGGTCCTGTATATCACACGGAGAACCAACCCACAATTCCTACCTAACTTCGACAGCTAACACCGCGTCCCCATAACCCAAACCCGCAATAGCACACATTCGCAAACACGCAAAAAACACCCTCCCAATATGCAACAGCATCCGTTCCCAAATCTGCAAGCGCCTACATCCCCAACTTGCAATAATTCATTTCCCAATCTGTAATAAAAGACATTTCCAAAAACTTACAACAGAATACAAATCATCTCCCTCATATACATCAAACCACATACATTTTCCCCAAAAACCACTTCGGTTAACTTCTCACTTACACTATATTTCTCGCTTGCAGCCAAGCAGCATTAACTTCCCCCGAAAGTCACTCCGGCTCACTTCCTGCTTAAACCATTTCCCTCGCTTGTAAAAAATCATTTCGACTCCCGTTCTACCCAATACCAATTCTCCTTACTGGCAAGCCACCAGCACGACTTTTTTTTCCCGCGAAATAGCCATCGCAACGACCAAGACCCACATTCCCTTGTCTAACCGACAACTCATGCCCATACTTGGTTATGTTCCCAAAACCGATTTCTCAGTACACTTAGCAACCGAGGAATCTAACCCAGCCTGTATGGCAATATTTCGCTGGAACTAAATTCTCATGCACGCATAGCAACCCTTTTCAACTTCCTAGTAAGTGGCAGCGAGCATACTTGGCTATAACTCAACTGCCACGACACCCTGAATGAATTCTCGCCTTCATCATTATTAGTCGCTTCGCAACCGCCGTCGCGCGCACACGCGCCAGGGCCCAGTCACCCTTCGGCAACCGCGGCGTGCGCACGCTAGTGCTCGCGAAGGAGTTAGCCTCCCATCCTCCCGTGTCCGCATTCAGTCAGTCGCTGACCATCCGCCAACCGCCGTACAAGCGACGGAGTCGCATTTCAACTACCGGACACGCCAGTTGTGTCTCCCCCTGCTCCCCGTGGCGCCGCGGGGACGCATACGTCCCGGAGTTGCGACCTCAACACACCCCCGAGTGTATTGATGGTTTTTCAGTGCCGAGTGGGAAGTTACAGAAAATAAATTGGCAACCAACCGTGTAATGTTAATAAAGAGCGGATCTGTCCTATGCCACTTGCTTATTTATAATATAGTTTTCGACATAAAATAATAACAAAAAACGAATCAAAAAGAATGCAAGAGTTTCATAGCGATAGTTTAAAATCCAAGGCTCGAGCTAATGTTTGATTTATTTTACTATCACCATTAAGTTAGGGAGCCTCTGGCGCAAGACTAATAACCTTGCCCGGAAAAAAATCATTATGGAAAATTTAACAAGCCCCAGGACTTGCTAAATAAGGCCAAGACCAGCTCCCGGTTGTAGTGCCGATGATGATGATTAAGTAAAATCAAGTGCGAAATTACAGAAAATAAATTGACATGCCAATCAATAAAAGAACATTCGCTACACTAGACCCAAACAGCGCCTTTTATTTACTTCTTGTGGACGGTGTGCTGTGGAGATGTACTTATTTTATTTTTCCGGTAAACAGTTCGCCCCGTCGAAACTTTTAGATGGTTTGGGGAGTGAAGTGAACCTCGCGCCGTACGCAGGCGCCCCCCCCCCCACCCCCCCCCCCTACACTATCATCCGCAAAACTGAACACCCTGTTATCCGCTGTCTTCAACAAATCAACAATACATTCCCACAGACCATGACCCCGAGAAATTTCAAGGCTTCCCCAAATTCGAGAAAAGACAACTCTGTTTTCCACGTGTTTATGGCACGATACATTCCCATAGACCGTGACGCCGAGCAATTTCAGACGTTTCTATTTTTTATCCAGCGCCAACGCCTTTTTTAAAATTATTTTTTATTGCCAGGTAGAATTTGCCAAATTGTGTTATATACCTTTGTTATTGAGTGGCTTCCGGCTTCCTAGGCCGCTTTCTAGGGTGTTCGTCTTAGAAATATTATATTAATACGTTATTACCTGGGGTGGCTTCCTCGTCCTTGCTTACTGTCCTTGTACCCGCATGTTGTTTTACCCACCGGATGAACCGGCGTACCCACCGAGTGAAACACTGGTTGTAGTTTTTTTAATCGCGGTGCGATCATTTATTTTTCTCTTTATTTTAAGTTGAGGTTTTTTAAGTTTAAGTTTTTAAGTTCAAACTGAAACTCAGCAGACTCCAGCAGTCTGGTTCTAATTCATCCTTGCCTACAACGGAACTCCCTATTTATACCCAAAATCGAATCCGAATTTTACATTCCTTCCCACGATTCATTTCTCACCTTGAGACAACCGCCTGATGCTAGCCCCAGTCGAAATCCATGCTAACGACGGTGGGAACTGTAACGTTGCAATCCTGCCGCCATTCACTCTAAGGTGGCAATCTTATGCCTACTCTGGCTGCAGCTCCATTCCAAGGCCATGGGAAAATTTCGGTTCAAGGTGATACGATTCTGATTTGCCCATATCAAATAGAATGCATGTGCAGGAGCATGGGTGGAATTTCCTTGAAGCTGATGAGGTGTTGGGTGATCATCAACGTATTGAGAATTTTTTGTTTGCTTACAACATATATTATGCAATGTTAGAGCATGTGTATGGGCGTGGGTATGGATGGAACGTGGGAATTGCAAAATTGCAAGTTTAGTTATGGGAACGGAAAATTTAGGATGGGAATTTGCGTTTACTAACAGGTAGGCATGTGATAAAGTTTCACAGCTACACTGAAAGAATTCCGTCGGCTGTAACAGGAAATTAATTTTAATGCTACACCGAAAGAACTTCTTTGGTTTAAAGTTGCTGAAACTTTAATGTATGACCGTTAATGCCATATATGCATACAACATAATTCATTTGTGGAATTATGATTTAGTTTTGTTTAATTTTTGACGGCTAATGTCATATATGCATACAACACTCGTGTCCCGTTGCCCGTCACTAACGGGAACATGTGAACTTATTGCTGACAGCCCTTGCCATTGATCAGAAGCAACGCGAACCAGTTGGGCACTCAAGGAGTTTGTTAGTAACTCTGTTGTTGTAAGTCGAGGTATCGGTCGCCCGGTTGCACGCGTTTCTGATTCTAATAAAATTCGTTATGTTCACCTCGGTGGGCTTAGAGCGCCATTGTGTAAAAGCTTTATTTTTTTCCGTTGTAATCTGCTCACATTTTTTATCAAACCAAGGTTTATCAGATAAACTTCGTTTGATGGAAGGTGGAATGTAGATCTCTATCCCGAGAAGAATAATCTCTGTGACCGGCTCCGCACATGCGTTAACATCGGAGCCTCCAAACCACGCCTCCGGCCACGGAAAGTATTCGAAGAAATCTCACAAATTGTCCCAGTTAGCAGCTTCATACTTCCATACATGGCGAAGCTTCTTAGGCCGGTTATTCGTTTGGAATGCTTCTGGTTGCGCGACAGATACCAAGCAGTGATCCGAGTTTCCCAGTGGCGCAGAAACTTCCTCGGTATAAATGCTCGTCTCGGATGTCAAAAACAATTCTCTGTTGTTACTCTGTTGTTGTAAGCCTTCTTCACGGTATCCATCGCCTGGTTGCACGCGTTTCTGATTCTAACCAAATTCCCACCTCGGTGGGATTGGAGGGGGGTTGTTTAAAAGATCAGTTTTTGCCGGTGTGATCTGTTCGCATTTTTTTATCAAACCAAGGTTTATCAGATGAATTTCTTGTGATGGAATGAGGAATCTAGATCTCCTTCCCGAGAGGCATAATATCTGTGACCGACCCCGTACATGCGTTAACATCGGAGTCTCCAAAGCATGTCTCCTACCACGGGAGGGATGCGAAGAAATCTCACAAATCATGTCCAAGTTATTAGTTTCTAAGGGCTCCCTGCTTTGGCAAGCCAGATCGGACCGCGTGAAAACGGAAACTCCACCCTTAAAACGGTGTCTCGAATGCAAGTCGTATCCTGAGCAACGATATATGTCGAATCAGTTGACGAATCGACCTGGGTCTTAGTTAAGGCAACGATGTCAGGTTTCGCTGTTTGCAAATAATTGTGGACGGCGTTTATATTCGTATTGGTGAAACCGACACCCATGATGTTACAAAATGCCGTTATCAGTCGAACGTAGATGGAGTTTCTAGAACGACCTCGATTACGCGAAGACGAATTTCTTAAAGTTCGATTATTTTTCAAAACATTTGCATGATGTTCCCCCTGACATAGCGACCCCGGAGTTTCAAATATGAGACTATTATAGTTTACCTCCGGAATTCTTTATCTCAGAAGGCACTATAGCATTTGCGACGATCGTGAAGAGCGTGTGATTCAAACCGACGCTATCAGGGTTAAAATCACTATAAGATAGAACCAAAGCTCAAAGCAACAGGCCACTGCCGCGTGTACGAATTCGATTTCTAAACTCAAGTACATTCGACTGATGTGGAAATGCTATATTATTGCTATGGCATACGGCTTTAATGGGTGCGCTTTTGGTGGTGTTGTTCTTCACTGTTGGTTGTGTGTGTATCGGGTAGAAATCCCGCAATGTTCTAGCCGAGTCCCCCATTCAAATAAGCGATTTTGACTTTGACCTGTTGTATCCTCATGTTGTACACGCCCACGACCCTGACCCAGTTGATTCGCGTTATAGGAGCAAACGTGCCAATATACGCACTTTCCGTCGCTCCAGAGTTCCATCGCGCATCTGTTTATTTCTCAAGACGATCCGGCCTCCGATAACTTTACTGTTTATAGGGCGGTCTACCAAGATACAGTTGTCACTACTAATAATGGTTTCGATTTCAATTCCCATTTGTTGGAGCCATTCTTCAAGGCCTGATCTTTGTAAACCCTCCGTAATGGGTGCTTAAACAACTCCAGCAAATTTTGCACGCTCGGCTGCGAGATCGTCGTGGTGGAAAAGTTTTCTAGGTCTACCTCTTAGCCCCATCCGTATTTCCCGGTCTTCTTTTAGATGCGCCCACGCTCTTATTTTAATTCGCATGCGAGTTATCCGAGCTCTCGTAGTCATCGATGTTCTCGACGTCGTCTTCTGCGTTAGGGTCGCTTGATAGGGGGAATCCGATTTTTGTCCCTCGTCGATTTTTGAACTCCACGTGCTTGGCACTCGGTCGGCCAATATGCAAATTTGATGCGAACGGCAGACTGCGCCTTGCAAGTTCCACCAACAACTGCTTCTGGTGGTGGGATATATTGTCCGCTGCAGTACAAGAAGCTCCTGGCATCAAAACACTGATTCCTGAAAACAATTGCTATGGTAAAGGAAAAGGGGAAACGAATACCTTTAGTTGGATGGACTGTTGACGGAACCTCAAGAAAAATCCTCCAGTTAATGTAAAAAGAACACGGTGGTATTCTGTTGTGCCTTTAAGTCTATTTCTCTTTATTTTATTTAACTATTGAACATTTACGTTTGATTGAATTGATTCCTTTGAGAACCGTGTCTCTTGCTATGATTTACGACAAATGTCAGCTCATTTGAATATAATTGAAATGTCAGCTGTTTGCTGACCTTTTTTTTTTCATGACAGCATTTCAGTGGTGCCTGCACCAGTGTTGCCATCGAGTGCTGCTCCGTCTCCAGCACGACGTCTCTAGTGGTGTCCATTTAACAGTCCTCGGAGATCTATATTCTGTAGGCCTTTGAGTGCTCTACATATCCAACGAAAATTCTTTTCTATGACCGGCATTGGAGTTTTCCTTAAACTCTCTGTTGAGCGAATAAGGTGTGCAACCAAATTTGCGAAAGCACTTGAAATTCGGTATATTTGCGGTCCATTTTTCGTAAGGGATTCTACCTCTGAGGGCACGGGTTAGACATTTATTCTGCATATAGTTGAAGGTGCTGACAGCATCTCCCTAAAAATTTGTCTTTAGATTAGATTGTATGAGGAGGCATCTTCCCATCTCCACTATAGTTCCTTTCTTCCGTTCTGCTGCGGGGTGTGTGCCGTCGAGAATATTCGGTCGGTTCTGTTTTCCTTTAAGTTAATATTAATTTCGTGATATTTCTCGCCATTGTCCGATTGAAGGCATGCTATTTTGTGTCCTGACTGATTTCCGACGAGCGCTTTAAGCTCCTTAAATACGTTGAACATTTCGCTCTTGCACTTTAGCACGCGAACTACACACCATTCCGAACAGTCATCAAAGAATGTCACGAAGTATCGCGACTTACCATCGGCCCACACACGTCGCTGTGGATCACTTCCAAGATGCCTTTTTCACATTTCGATTACTTCGAGAATGGAGACCTCACAATTTTTTTTACTATGCACGTGTTCCATTTGAATTCTCGTTTGGAATTGTTAATATTCATTCGGCGCAGAACGCTATCGCGTTGGTTTGCCGAAAGGTCCTTAATGTTTAAGTGACCCATCCTAGGATGCCAGATCTTGATCGGTGTCTATTGCACTTGTTTGTTTGATGGGAGTGCTGGCGCTGTTAAGAATTTGACTTCGTTCTCCTTCAAGAGGTTTAGTTCATCGACACGGGCTGCTTCGAACCTTGCTTTTAAATCCGAATCGACTATCTTTGCCATCCTTCTGTCGAATATCACTTTCTATTCCACATCGGTGATTTTCTGACAGAAAGTAGATTAGGCAAGTGTCTTTCCAAGTTCATGTTACTCAGCTTTTTCACAATACCAAAAAACGTTCGTAGGTGTTCGCTCACGTCGTCAATTTCACATATCCAATACACCATTAGTTGCTTTAAAATGCCGCCTTCCTGTCGGGTTCTTTTCAGTCGTATATAAAACCATGTACTTAGTTTTCCCCTCATTAATGTGCAGTCCCAGTTTCTGTGCCGCCTGCTCGATCTGGATGAAGGAATCCTGTACAGCCGATCGGTTCTACCGATGATGTCGATGTCATCTGCGTAGGGAAGTATCTGGCTGGACTTGGTGATAATAGTCCCTCTAGTTGTGACGCCAGAGTCACGGATTGCTTTCTCCAACGCCAGGTTGAAGAGGAAGCAGGCCAGACCGTCCCCTTGTCGAAGTCTATTAACGATGTTTATTGGTTTTGACAGCAATCCCGCTATCTTTACTTGACTAGTTACGTTGGTAATGGTCAACCTACAAAGTCGTATCCATTTGTTTGGAATGCCGAACTCTCTCAGGGCATTATATAGCTCTACCCTGGCTATGCTGTCGTGGGCGGCCTTAAAGTCTATAAATAGATGATCTAATGGAATCTTAAATTCCTGACATTTTTCCATCACCTGCTTAAGGGTGAATATCTGATTAATCGCTGATTTACCTGGGATGAAGCTACACTGAAGTTGACCAATGCTGGCTTTAGCGTATGGAGCTATCCGATCTTGTAGGATAGTGGAAAGTATACCCCTGTAGTTGCTGCACAGTGTGATATCTCCCTTCTTATGTATGGGGCAAATTATACCAAGACGCCAATCTTCTGGCATCTCCTCTTGCTCCCATACGTGTACCACGATCTCATGAATTGCGTGATATAACGCTGTCCCTCCTTGTTTGATCAGCTCAGCTGATATACCATCATCTCCAGGGGCTTTATTTGATTTGAGCTGTCTTATGACTTTTACTGTTTCCTCAATGCTTGCTGGCGGCAGGATTTGGTCTTGATCTTGCATTGGTGGAGCCTCCGATTCTTCTGTGAGCTGACCATTCACCAATTCATTGAAGCGCACTTTCCATCTCTCCAGAATGCCTTCACGATCGGTGATCAGATTACCCTCTTTATCCTTGTAGTAAGTGCAGCGTGGGGTGTACTGCGGATTATTTGATAGAACTTCCGCGTCTGGTGCGGACCTCGCTCTCTACTTTTCTCTATTTCACAGACAAGGTATTTTTCCCAGGCACTTTTCTATTGTCTGTGAAGTCTTTTTTCGGATCTTCTGAACTCTTTGTATCTCTCCTCGCGTACTCGGGTCCTATGAGGCTGCTGCATTGTCCGCTAGTTTGCAATCATCATCAAACCAGTAGCTCCGATCGCTACAACTACTGCCTAAGATCGGGTTGGCAGTACTAATGACAGGCGTGTCCATTTCTCTTCTACGCCCGCCATTCTGGCCCCCGGGCTTACTCTCCCTCCGTCGACCTCTTCGAGGGCGAGTCTTAGCGCATGACCAAAGGTGTTACTGGTATTCTCATTACGTAGGGCAGCCGTGTTGATTCGAACCTGATCCGCGGATGCAATACGTCTCCGCGCTTGGAAAACTGTACCAACAAGATAGTGATCCGAGTCGACGTTGGCACCTCGGTACGTTCGTACCGTCATCAGGGAGTGGCAGCGATCTATCAACACGTGGTCAATTTGGTTGCGAGTGGCTCCATCAGGTGATACCCAGGTGGCTTTGTGGATATCTTTACGCGAAAACCTGGTACTTGCAACGACCAAGTTTTTCGATGCTACTAGTTCGATGACTCATACTCCATTGTTATTAGTGTTCTCATGCAAACCATAGGAACCTGCGTAGTGCCTGAAAACCGGCTCCCGACCTATTTTTGCATTCAAATCACCAAGAACGATTTTGGGTCCTCAGTTCGACGTTCTCGTAGTATTCTTCTTTTTCGTTGTCAGGAGACTCCTCTGTAGGTCCGTGAACATTTCTGAGGCTTATGTTCTTAAGCTTGCCTCGTACGCGAAGAGTGGATAGCCTTTCGTTGATTGGCTTCAGTTTTTGGGTGACTAGAAAGCCTACCCCGAGCACATGGTGTTTTGCATGACAGCTGTAATAAATGTCATACTCGTTTCTTTGAATAACACCACTCCCCGTCCATCTTATTTCTTGTAATGCTGTTATTTCACCCTTATATTCGGACAGGGCATCGGCTAACTGCTGTGCAGCTCGAGCTCTGTATAGTGAGCGGACGTTCCATGAAAAAATTCTTAATTCGTTTAGCCATTTTCGTTTCCGTGGTCGTCGTTGTGTCCGGTCCATATCGGAGGCTTGTTAAATTTGCCATAATAATTTATTTTTACGGGCATAGTTATTAACCTTGCGCCAACCTTTCTCAAGATACTGTCCTCAGATACCTCCCGCTTTTCTTGTCAGATATCTTGAGACCGAGCTCAACATTTTCTCGGATGTGGGTGATTCTGGTTGTCGCAAGAAATCTCCTCGAGTTAATCTCTAAGTGGTTTTCAGGTACACGATCTTCTCTTACCTTACCAATAGTTATTCATCACAAATTTTCCGTGAAAACGCATTTCTTGAAATATAACCTCCAACACTTGAACGTGGAAAATATCAACCAGTGAAACGCATTTCTTGAAATATACGAGGGTTGCCTTTTATATTTCGGGATTAGAGAACAAAAACAAATATTGATCATCGAAAATCACTTTATTGTTTTTCAAAATATTACCCATGAAGATCTATACACTTTTACATGCGTTTGAACCAATTGTCGGAGCACTTTTGCCACTCTGATTGAGGTATCTGCAACACATGCATTCTGAATGCAGCAACCGCTTCTTCAGGTGTCGAAAAACGTTGACCTCTCAGTTTGTTTTTTACGTACGGGAATAAAAAGAAGTCATTCGGTGCCAAGTCAGGACTATATGGCGGGTGACCCATCAAATCGATGTTTTGGGTGCTCAAAAATGCAGTTGTCGCAGCCGATGTGTGAGAGCTCGCATTGTCGTGGTGAAGAGTGATCCGTCTTCGGCGGTTGGTTTTCCTGATTTCTTGGAAGACAACTGGCAAACAAATGGTTGTGTACCACTCAGAATTGACTGTTCTGCGTTGTTCTAGTGGTACGGTTGCGACATGTCCAGTTTTTCCGAAAAAACAGGCGACCATTTGCTTGGATGTGCTTCGTGCGCGAACAACTTTTGTTGGATTTGGCTCATCTTGAAACACCCAGACAGTCGACTGCTGTTTACTTTCGGGCTCATACGCGTAAATCCACGATTCATCACCTGTCACGATGTCATAGACGTGTTTCGAAGCACCGCGACCGTATTTTTTGAGCATTTCTTTCGACCAATTGACACGAGCCTTTTTTTGGGTGACTGACAAATTGTGTGGGATCCAACGCGAACAAATTTTTTTGACAGTCAAATGTTTATGCAATATTGAATGTATGCTGGTCCCACTAACGCCTAAGGTTGTCTCAATCTCACGATAGGTCACATGACGATCTTCCAATATCAGTTCGCGCACAGCATCAATGGTTTTCGGAACAACAACTGATTTTGGACGACCTTTACGAAATTCATCTTGGAGTGAACTACGACCACGATTAAATTCACCATACCATCGATAAACACTGGTCCTTGATGGAGCTTCATCGCCAAAAATTGAATTAAGTTCATCCATGCACTGTTGCTGAGTTAATCCACGCCGAGAGTTGTAAAAAATAATCGCACGAAAATGTTGACGATTTAATTCCATTTTTGGGCCGAGATGAATCTTTTAAGTTACTGTAAACAACACAAATAGCGCTCGTATGTCAAAACGTTCTGAGTGCGTATAACCTCAAAAATGTCCAACTTTACGACAGAGCTGTCAATTGCCGGATTGCAACAGTAAGGTTGCCAAATCCCGAAACATAATGTGCAACTCTCGTAACCTCCAACACTTGAACGTGGAAAATATCAACCAGTGAGTTTGTCTTCCGCTAACACACCTGTTCTCCCTATCATCTGTCACTCATATATTTGTTTTTTCCTGACTTCAAATTCCACAGTTTCTTCCGTCTTCTTCTCTACCATATAATGGTAATGCTTTTTTAATGCTCTGGAAATACATTTTCTTGGGAGGAAACCAGGTTTGCTGAGTGGTGCTCTTAATGGAAACGCAGCTTGTAAAAATATATAATTTATTTGATTTTTCTGGAAATCTACAAAACCATATTTTTCACATTTACAAAATTTATTACGCATCCATTTTATTACAAAAAAATTCTAGTTTTTGTCATTCTCATTCGACCAATGATTTTTCAAAAAAATATTTTCAGTTCTCTTTATATGTTTGACATTTCTTTTATAATATTTCGTTTTTTAATAATATTTACTTTTGGTTATCTATTGCTCGAGCTCTGTATAGTGAGCGGACGTTCCATGAGATAATTCTTAAATCGTTTAGCCACGTTTAGCCATTTTTGTTTCCGTGGTCGTCGCCGTGTATCCGGTCCATATCCAAAGCTTGTTAAATTTGCCAGAATTGATTCCCACACTTAATATTTCAATTGGGAATCAAAAGTCCATTCCCACAGTTCCAATTTTCACTAGAAATCGTATGTTCTAACGAAGAACCAAACATTGGCCAGCACAACTTCTCTCATGTTTGGGGAGGCATAACAATGTCCGTAAAAACTACAACAGTTTAATTGTTCTGTGGAAAGTCTATACATTGCCAATGTAAGAATAGTCTCTCTGATATTCGCCAATTCTTCGAATGTACCTGTTTTCTAGCACATGAATGAAGCTACCCGTATGATAATTGTTGTAATATCTCAAGCCCATAGACGCGAGCCTTCAGGTTCAACAAGAAAACTGTATCTTCCTGAGAACGTAGGTCATCATCAAACAAACCCAATATTGATTAACAAGTGCAACAAAATTCCCGTATATATTACTCAGCTTAATGACAATAAGATTAAAAAGCACAACAAAGACAACGTTTTTTTATTTCCACCACAATTAACAGCTTACAACCGAGACAAAAGCCTAAAGCACAACCCATTCATCATCATCATAGAGCAAAAAGCCTCGATACTCACCAAAAAACAATATCATCAAAAACACAAACCCCATACTACATACTACTACACAAACAACAAAATGCCCGTATATATTACTCAGCTTAATGACAATAAGATTAAAAAGCACAACAAAGACACCGTTTTTTTATTTCCACCACAATTAACAGCTTACCACCGAGACAAAAGCCTAAAGCACAACCCATTCATCAACATCATAGAGCAAAAAGCCCCCGCCCCCCGCCAGCAGAAACCTGTCCCAGATCCGCTACAATACTCGGCAAAAACATCTACCACCACCACCTACAAAATCAATATCATCAAAAACACAAACCCCATAACAAAAAGCCTATAGCAAGCAAAACCATTCACCACCTAAGCACAAATCCATTATCAAAAACACAAACCCCATAACAAAAAGCCCCGATATCACCACCTAAGCACAAATCCATTATCAAAAAGCCCCAATACTCACCAAAAAACAATATCATCAGAATCACAAACCCCATAACAAAAAGTCCAATAGCCAGCAAAACCATCCACCACCTAAACACAAATCCATTATCAAAAACACAAACCCCATATCAAAAAGCCCCGATATCACCACCTAAGCACAAAACCATTAGCAAAAAGCCCCAATACTCACCAAAAAACAATGTCATCAAAAACATAAACCCCATAACAAAAAGTTCAATAGCAAGCAAAACCATTCACCACCTAAGCACAAATCCATTAGCAAAAAGCCCCAATACTCACCAAAAAAACAATATCATCAAAAACATAAACCCCATAACAAAAAGCCTATAGCAAGCAAAACCATTCACCACCTAAGCACAAATCCATTATCAAAAAGCCCCAATACTCACCAAAAAAACAATATCATCAAAAACATAAACCCCATAACAACAAGCCCCGATATCACCACCTAAGCACAAATCCATTAGCAAAAAGCCCCGCCAAACAAACAACTACTGCGATAAGAATACTACAAACTATACCCATTTAATACCAATACTACTATTTCCACCTCAGATAAGAACCCACAACCATTAATCACATCCACAAAATATCACAATTAATACCAATACTGATAAGAAATACACTAAATACTACTATTTCCACCTCAGATAAGACACACCAACCATGAATCACATACGACTATCAACACTCACCACACAACAAACACATCTCCACCTTGACGTAGAGCTTTGGGGCAGAAAAAGAGCTTTGGGGCAGAAAATTGTGCCAGAACGTACATAACCATACTACTAACATTCCTTTATAGTGATCCATACATACATGATTGACTGTTTAACATATATTAACAGCATGATTTGTTTTCAGTTCATTCTTTCCACATCTAGATCGAATCCTCCGCTATGAACTTCACACCATTTGGTGGTCAATTTCCGGGTTCATTACCAGGTATACCTCAATTCACCACAACCTCTGCATCCTTAGTTGCAACCGTCACAACAAATCAAGATACAACCGGTAGCCGATACCACAATCCTACAACAGCTAACATGACGCACTTCAATCAACCCCTACCAACAAGTACAAGTTCTATCCCTATGGCTAAGTTCCGAGCTGAAGACGCAACAAACGCTGACAAGTACAATAATGGTCACTTAGCATTGCAGCAGCAGTATTCAACGACAAACCCTTATAATCAACAATCCGAAAACGATAAACGTTTAACAACGGTGCCTACTATATCATACGCCCAGAACGCAATTTCCGTTACAGCGACAACTGGTAGTGGAGGTGGACATGCCCAGCAGGCGCCTCAGGAACTTACTCAGGACTTGTGTAGTGCTATATTACAACAGCAAAATGTAGATACAAAACGGGGTATGATCAGACTCTTCTGATAATTTTCCCACATCTATATTACATTCTAATTTTGCAGTGCTTCAGAATTCCACATGGCAGACCTTGACCCCAGGAACATCTGTAGCGGATTACTTATCACATTTGCCTGCAAGCACACTTCCCTTGTCGCTCCACCATTTCTTGAAGTACTCAGCTGAGACAATCAAGAAGGAGAATCAAAGTGTAGTAAGTTCAACTAAATCCCGTTCTCGATGATGTTTTAATGGAATTCATTAATTTCAGCAAACGGGACCACCTATAGGACTAAGTACAATAACTATACCTCAGCACCAGGTTCCGACTCAACTAGCACCGCATCAACAAAGCCAGCATCTGACTCAGCAACACGTACAACAAGGCACCTCCGCAAGTGCTACAACAACGTCCGGCATTGGATCAACAACAAAAAAGAAGAAACGGAAAAAACATCCCAAGGAACGCAAACCAAAACCCCGCCCTGGAGAAATCCGACTCACCACAGCACTTGATGGAAGTCCACTATATATGTGCCCTGAATGTCAGGTAGCTTATCCTGAACAGGATCTACTTGAGATTCACCTCGTCGGGCATAATCTTGAAAGAAGATACATCTGCGATATATGTAATGCCGCCCTAAAACGTAAGGATCACCTAACCCGCCACAAGCAGTCACATAACCCTGAGAGGCCATTCATATGCACCGTGTGTCTGAAAGCGTTTAAAAGAAAAGAACAATTGAGTCTTCATTTTGTGATTCACTCCGGAGAGAAAAGACATATTTGTATTGAATGCGGCAAAGGATTCTATCGGAAGGATCACCTAAGAAAACACACTAGATCTCATATCGCTCGCCGGGTGAAAGCAGAGTTAAGTATGCAAAATCAAAATGGCGGCACCAGTATGCTTCAACCTAACCTCAGTATACAACAACAAGCTCAGGCTGCACTGCAACAGCATCAGCAACAGCAAGCGCAACAACAACAACAACAACAGCAAACAAATCAACAACAACAGCATCAAATGCATCAACAACAGCAACAACAAATGCAACACCATAGTCAAACACAGCAGAATGTTACACAGCAACAGCACGGACAACAGACCCAAATGATGAACTGAGAATACGAGAGGCAGGTCATTCCACTTTCAGACCTCACGCTTGCCTCCATAATCGATGTGAGTAGAATCTTGAACGCGTCCAGAAATTTCGTGGATTGAAGGGGCGTGTTAGCAATTCCACGTTTGCAGTTGCTCAATTGAATTTCTCAAAGTGTCAAAGTGTAGTAACTTTGGAAAAGAGTGAATGAGAGAACGTTGGTTGTGGATGCATTTGAACTTTCCGTTCAGGGATATAGCCATGGAATAGTAGGGCTTTGGTATCAAGATTGGGAAGTATTACATCTTATGCAGGACACACAATTTTTGCTCTATTCTACATTGAGACTTAGACCCCAATCACTGGTTCCACCTAAACCAAGGCCTTGCTATATCCATAATTATGATATAATCCTGCAAACGGGGTTAAGTTTCGTTCCAGGTCTTTTGAAGATCGCTTCGTGAGAAACGAAAATATAATGCTACCTCTGAAAAATGGAATCTGTTCTGGTGCAGGACAACAAGTAACAACGTTAGCTAAGACGCATTGCGAGAAAGGGCGGATTCATGAGGTACTTGAGTTAATGTGAATAGAAGAATCTTCGTAGAGGGAGAGTTGGTGAAATGGTGACCATCTGGGCCCCTACAGTAGTTCATGGATCAAATACTCGAAGTGGTAAAGGGAACGAAGTTCCAGACTACATGAACTGCATACAACAGAGAAATTTTACTTTGGTGTTAACTTCATAACTCCACTTCGAAATGTCGTGTAGATACCTGAATCATCCGATAGCCTTTTGGTGAGATTTGTTTTTAGGATATACATTTTTTTTTTTATTTTGGTTTTATTGGGCTGATCTCAATTTATTATCTTACAAGCTTACAAAATAATTTTGGGTAAACATGGACTTAATTTAATTTAAGCCCCAAGGTACTTCATCTTATCCTCGAGATCAATCGTCGTAAGTCCCATTTGTGTTCAAATATTCTGTGAATGTCGTGAAGTAATTTGGGAGTGTTTACTACTTACAATTTAACGACAGCTTCTCCACTGACTAATAATGGACTCCCGCGGTGTCCTCCTTATAAAGATCTGTAGTGTGGTTTCCATACTGTTATTCGTACGCGTGGTTATTTTTAATTAATAAAAGGTCATGCTCTCAATTCTACGAAGTCGAGAAAAGCAAACAAAGTCACATGGTTTGCATAAAGCATCTTAATATTTTTTTCCGACTCAGTAGCTTGTCTATTTTAGAGGAATGCACAAACAGTTTATTGGCAAGTTACCACAACATGTCATTTGAACCTGTGTAAAACCGCGCACATATAACAACCATAGAGCCGCGCAATCTATGTGAGATATGCTCGCTACCAAATTAGGAACGGCGATGTGAAGACAATGCTCCTCGGCAACCCGCCTGTCATGCGGGAGACCGGGTTTCGATTCCCCGTCGGGGAGCCTCTGGCGCAAGACTAATGACCTTGCGTGGAAAAAACAAATCATTATGATAAATTTAACAAGCCTCAAGACTTTTTAAATAAGGCCAAGACCGTTCCCGGTTGTAGTGCCGATGATGATGATGATGTGAAGGCAATACAAATAAAGATCATACATGTGAAAATGGACACATTAAGGCTATATCCGCTTATAAGAAAGAGGGTGCATTTAGGTGCTATATGTTTACCATAGAAAGTTCCGGATATTTAAAGCAGATTTTCATCGTCGCAACTCATGGTTGCTTACCCAATGAAGCAATGCCTGTTATTTATTATTATTATTTATTTATTGGTCTTTAGGAACCCGGAAGTTCATCACCTCACCGACTCGACTACGCCATCGTTCACTCTCCTGTGCACTCTCCTTCCACGCTTGACCATCTGATCCGATTTCCTCAAGGTCAAACCTAACATTGTCCTCCCACCTCCGTCGCGGCCGTCTTACCGGTGTCTTTCCCGTTGGTCTTCCGTCAAGAATTCTACGCACGGTCCTATCGTTGCCCGTTCGCGCCACGTGTCCGGCCAATTCGTGGTTATGGAGTTTCCTCCATTGTCCTGCCTCCTCGTCATATTTACCTCCAACGATGTCCCTCAAAACTTTATTCTCGAATACGCGAAGTTTGTTTTCTTCCTATTTTGTGACACCCCATGTTTCGCATCCGTATAGAACAATCGGCATGATTATGATTCTATAGACACGGAGCTTTATGTTACGTGATAGCAGCTTTTTTTCTCCAGGATTTCAGCAGTTTACTGGCTGCGTGCCAACTAACGTTGCCGGAGTGTAGTATTTTGTTAATTTCCTTCGACATTTCGTTACTGGCCGTCAGTATCGTTCCCGGATATTTAAATTCTTTAACTTTTTCAAATATCCTGCCTCTGACGTTTATATGTGTTCCCCGAGTTCCACCTGTTCTCGCCGTAACCATGCATTTTGTTTTGTCTTCATTTATTTCTAGGCCCACCTCTTCTGCCGCTTGCATGATGATTTCACAGTTTTTACTTACAGTTCCTAGATTATCGCCCAGAACGGCGATGTCCTCCGCATATGCGAGCATTTGTGTGACCACGTTCAGGGTTTTGTACCTTTCTGATGACATACTCGAGCACAAGGTTAAAAAGACATGGTAAGAGGACATCCCCCTGTTTTAGTCCGTCCCGGATTTCAAATGATTCTGAGAGCTGGTTTCTATTTTAACTCGCCCTTTGTTTCCGTTCATGCAAATTTGAATGAGGGCGGCATATTTTTTCGGGATTCCAAGCTCAACTACAATATGGTAGAGTCTTTGCCTTGCGATTGAGTCGTAGGCTTTTTTGAAGTCAACGAACGGTTGGTGAATCGTCTCTCCGTATTCCCACTTCTTTTCCAGCAGTTGACTTATTGTGAACATTTGGTCGCTTGTGGACCGGTTTCTACAAAATCTGCATTGGTAGTCTCCAGTATTTCTTCTACGTACGGTGTGATTCTCGCCAGAATGATATTTGTTAGTATTTTGTAAGTGGTTGGGAGCAATGATATTTCTCGCAGTCAGATATGTCGCCTTTTTTGAAAATGGGGACGACTATTGAGGTTTTCCATTCCTCCGGAGTGACTTCCTTATCCCATATTGTTTTGATGAGTTGGTGGATGTTTCGAGCGGTTGCCTCTCCAGAGGCAGAGCTCTGGGATCTGAGGCTCGGCTGTATGTTCGCCTGGTGCGTTTATTTGTGGTTGATGGGTGCGTACATTAAGCAGGTTTTCAAAGTACTACTTCCATCTTGTCACGATATTTTTTGTTTCTATGACCAGACAGCCGTTTGGGTCTATAATTATGTTGGCTCTCCTCGGTAGCCATTTCTAATTGAATTTATGCCGGCATACATATCTCTGATGTTCTTTGCTCTGGAATTTTCTAAGATTTTATTGACCCGAGTCTTCCTCCATTCGCGTTTTTTGCTTTTGAAAAAACTCATTGTCTCTTTCCGAATTGACACGTGTCTTTCTCAATGCAGAAATCATATCATCATATTCTTTCATCATCATCATCATCGGAACTACAACCGGCATCCGGTCTTGGCCCTATTTAGCAAGTCCTGAGGCTTTCATCATATCTTTCTAAATGGATCACCCTAAGAGGTTTACGTTCTTCGATCTTCGCCCTGCACTCATCGTCAAACCAAGGTTTGGACTTAATTGATTTCTTAAATCCTAATACCTTTTGGGCTGTTTGTTTGATTGTGTCTCTGCTCGCTGCCCATTTAGTGTCCACACTATTTGCTTCCTCTTCTTGACTGCTCCCATTCTCTATGATGCCAAATCTATTGGTTAGTTCGTCTTGATATTCAGGACTTTTGCGCAGGTGTTTTAGTTTATCAGCGTCGAACTTTTTGCTCGTCTGGATTGCTGCGAGCCGACTCCTAATTTTGCCCATCACTAGAAGGTGATCGGAGTCGCAATCTGCTCCTCTATATGATCTTACGTCAAGGATATTCGAGTGGTGTCTTTTGTCTATGAGGAAGTGGTCTATTTGGTTACGCGTTACGCCATCGGGTGATATCCATGTGGCTTTGTGAATATGCTTGTGCTTGAACATCGTGCTTTTCACTACCAGATCTTTTGATGCTGCGAACGTGATAATTCGAATTCCATTATCAGTTGAAACGTCATGTAGACTTTCTTTACCTATAGTTGGTTGAAAGATATCTTCCTTTCCAATTGTCGCATTCAGGTCCCCGAGGAGGATTTTAACATCGAATGATGAGATCCCATCAAATACTTCCTCTAGCGTCTCGTAGAACGTGTCCTTCGTTTCTTCGTCCGTAGATTCTGTTGGGGCGTGTGCGTTTATAAATACATAATTGTACCATCGTCCCTGTATTTTTAGCCGACATTCGGTCATTAATAAATTGCACATCTTTTACATGGGGCGTAATCTTCTGACTTATGATGAAGGCAGTCCCGCGGTTATGTGTATCGGTACCTCCACACACCAGTGTAAGCCCGTTGGTTTCGATTCCTTGATGTGGAAGTCAGACTTCCTGAAGCGCGACGATGTCTATTTTATATTGTTTCGCGTTTTCTACGACCGTCTGTATCGCGCCTGGTTTATATAACGTTCGAACATTCCACGAGCCGACGCGTATATCCTGCTTTTTCCGTTTTTCCCTACGTCTTCATTTTACCCTGGTGGTGTTTTCTTGACGATTCGTTCCCTTATGGTAGTGACGGCTTATCACACCTACGCCTACCGGATTTTTCGTGAGATTGTTTTTTGTGTATTGATTATTCATTTTTGTTTCCACGAGTCTTGGGGTTTCAAATAGTCCGCCATATCAGAGCCTCGATGGGAAATGGTAAAGACTACTCTAATTCGACCCGGTGTCAGAGAGGCGTCGTTATAATACAGCCGGTATACCCCTGGCTGCAAACCATCCAATGGGCACGGTGACGCGTAACACCTTGGATTAGGGGCGGTAGATCTTTGTGTGTTACTCCTCGCTGGCCTGTCTGACATGGGTGGTCCCACTGGAAGCGTATGCTTCCGTCAGCATAGCCTGAGTAATTCATCGTAGTTTAAGCCCCCGCACCACGTCAAAGTTTCTACCTAGCGGAGGAATGAAGCAATGCCTACGTTAGCATTAAATAAAATCCTCGAATTAAAAATCAAACATTGTGAGATAAATGAAACGCAGAGAATTGTGCAAATT
Organism: Microdon myrmicae; assembly: GCA_963931805.1. Lineage (NCBI taxonomy): Eukaryota > Metazoa > Arthropoda > Insecta > Diptera > Syrphidae > Microdon > Microdon myrmicae. The sequence goes on along the minus strand of OZ007501.1, from coordinate 78,467,133 downwards.
AAGGTTCGTTTGTAAACAAAATTTCAGCCTAAAAGGTAAAGTGTACCACTGCCAAAACAACTTCTAAATAAGTATTGATTTTGGCTACTCAAAATGTGCGTAACAGATAACTTTTTAAGACACCACTTCGGTGCAGGGTCACAAACCCAAAATGATAATTTCCTATTGCCCAACTTTTCTAAACCACCTTTGGGATATGATATGACTAATTTCATACACACATTTCTAAGGTGCTTTTGAACGAAATAAATGAATAAATAAGTAAATAAAATGTTGACTACAAAATAAATATTTTAATATAAGAAAAAACACAACAAAGTTCCACAATCAACAATAATATGTTCAACATTTAAATTAATTAAATTCTGTACAGATTAAAAACCAAGATGTAATTACTATTAGAAAAATAATGAATGAAAATAAATATTTTTTCAACGCTAAAGAAGCAATAGATAACCAAAAGTAAATATTAATAAAAAACAAAATATTATAAAAGAAACGTCAAACTTATAAAGAGAAGTGAAAATATTTTTTTGAAAAATCATTGGTCGAATGAGAATGACAAAAACTAGAATTTGTTTGTAATAAAATGGATGCGTAATAAATTTTGTAAATGTGAAAAATATGGATTTGTAGATTTCCAGAAAAATCAAATAAATTATATATTTTTACAAGCTGCGTTTCCATTAAGAGCACCACTCAGCAAAACCGATTTCCTCCCAGGAAAATGTATTTCCAGTGCATTAAAAAAGCATTACCATTATATGGTGGAGAAGAAGACGGAAGAAACTGTGGAATTTGAAGTCAGGAAAAAACTAATATATATGTGACAGATGATAGGGAGAACAGGTGTGTTAGCGGAAGACAAACTCACTGGTTGATATTTTCCACGTTCAAGTGTTGGAGGTTATATTTCAAGAAATGCGTTTTCACGGAAAATGTGTGATGAATAAATATTGGTAAGGTAAGAGAAGATCGTGTACCTGAAAACCAATTAGAGATTAACTCGAGGAGATTTCTTGCGACAACCAGAATCACCCACATCCGAGAAAATGTTGAGCTCGGTCTCAAGATATCTGACAAGAAAAGCGGGAGGTATCTGAGGACAGTATCTTGAGAAAGGTTAGCGCAAGGTTAATAACCATGCCCGTAAAAATAAATTATTATGGCAAATTTAACAAGCCTCCGATATGGACCGGACACAACGACGACCACGGAAACGAAAATGGCTAAACGATTTAAGAATTTTTTCATGGAACGTCCGCTCACTATACAGAGCTCGAGCTGCACAGCAGTTAGCCGATGCCCTGTCCGAATATAAGGCTGAAATAACAGCATTACAAGAAATAAGTTGGACGGGGAGTGGTGTTATTCAAAGAAACGAGTATGACATTTATTACAGCTGTCATGCAAAACACCATGTGCTCGGGGTAGGCTTTCTAGTCACCCAAAAACTGAAGCCAATCAACGAAAGGCTATCCACTCTTCGCGTACGAGGCAAGCTTAAGAACATACGCCTCAGAAATGTTCACGGACCTACAGAGGAGTCTCCTGACAACGAAAAAGAAGAATACTACGAGAACGTCGAACTGAGGACCCAAAATCGTTCTTGGTGATTTGAATGCAAAAATAGGTCGGGAGCCGATTTTCAGGCACTACGCAGGTTCCTATGGTTTGCATGAGAACACTAATAACAATGGAGTATGAGTCATCGAACTAGTAGCATCGAAAAACTTGGTCGTTGCAAGTACCAGGTTTTCGCGTAAAGATATCCACAAAGCCACCTGGGTATCACCTGATGGAGCCACTCGCAACCAAATTGACCACGTGTTGATAGATCGCTGCCACTCCCTGATGACGGTACGAACGTACCGAGGTGCCAACGTCGACTCGGATCACTATCTTGTTGGTACAGTTTTCCAAGCGCGGAGATGTATTGCAGCCGAATTGCGCGGAACAATACCAAGAATCTTCGAAGAACAGTACTCGTGATAATATCTGTACAACAGACAGAAGTCGGCTACGAGCCTTCGATGTGTTAGCGACTGTAGTCCCGACGTCAACGCCGAGTCCCCGATCAGGCGGATCGCTCGTCTCTGTATGCTCTGAGGTAGGTCGAGGGTATGTTTAGGAGCCGAGCTCCAAACATGAGAGCAATATAATAGCGGTTCTGATTTGGGATTTATAGAGGAGACGAAGTTGGGCCGGAGTAAAAAATGTCTTGGTTCTAAAAAGATAGCTCAGTTTTTCTGAGGCTGACCTGGCGATACTCGACACGTGTTTTTTGCCATGATACATTCGCACACACCGTGACGACGAGCAATCTCAAACTTTCCCCAGCCTCGAAGGCCCGGCCATTCATCATCAGCTGTGGAACCGATGAACCACTTTTCTTTGTGAATGTTGCATGCTGTGTCTTCGCTGCATTGAAGTCGACGAGATTGGCCCATCCCCACTGCAGGAGCTTAACCAGATCCTGATTTAGAGAGTCAATCTGTCTACATCTCAGCTGATGCGACGCAGACGCACAAATCGGCCGAACACTCGAAAAGGAGGAAACAAGCGTACTATCACCCGCAAAACTGAACACTTTGTTACCCGTTGTCTCCAACAAATCATTTATGTGAAGCAAGAACAAGGTTGGAGCCAAAATAGAATCTTGGGGCACCCCCAAATTAACAGGATACAGATCCGAACACTCGCCATCCACAACAACCCGGATCGATCGATTCTCGAGGAAGCTCCTCGTCCAGTCGCAAAGCTGTTGGGAAAGTCCATATGAACAAAGTTTGCTCAGCAATGCCCCGTGCCAGACGCGGTCAAAAGCCTTGGAGATATCCAATGTGACCCCCCTTGACTCACCCTGCCGTTCAATTGCAGATGTCCATATATCGGTTATAAGGATCGAAAGGTCTCCCGTGGACCGTCTGCCACGGAATCCGTATTGACGATCATTCAGAAGTCCGTTGCACTCCAAATACTTAACCAACACTGTATTGATAATTTTTTCCATTACCTTAGATAAAATAGACAGTAATGCTATCGGCCGGTAATTTTGTGGGAGACACTTTTTTCCCGTCTTTGGGATTGGCTGAACTCGAGCGATTTGCCAGCACGCAGGAAAGGTCCTCCGTGCAAAGGATAAGCGGAAGAGTCTGCCAAGAACCGGCGATAGTTCTGGAGCACACTTCTTAAGGACTAACGTCCCGCTGTCTGTCTCCAACGGAGGGAAAGAGGAGGATGCGAAGTTACCGCTGACAGCTTTTGCTATTGACCAGAAGGAGCGCGAACCAGTTGGCCACCGAAGGAGCTTATTGATCACTCTGTCGTTATGGGCCTTCTTCGCGGTATCAATCGCTTGGTTGCACGCGTTTCTGATTCTAACAAAATTCGTTCTGTTAACATCGGTGGGATTGGAGCGCCATTGCTTAAAAGCTCTATTTTTTGCCGGTGTAATCAGCTCGCATTTTTTATCAAACCAAGGTTTATCAGACGAACTTTGTTTGATGGAATGTGAAATATACCAGAAGAATAATCTCTGATACCGACTCCGCGCAAGCGTTAACATCGGAGTTTCCGAAGCACACCTCGGACCATGGAAAGGATGCGAAGAAATCTCGCAAATCGTCCCAGTTAGCAGCCCCATACTTGCATACATGGCGAAGCTGCCGGTTATTCGCTTGATATGCAAGTGCTTGCGCGACAGATACCAAGCAGTGATATGAGTTTCCCAACGAAGCAGAAACCTTGCAGATAGAAGCTTGATGGAAATAGCTGGGTACGACATGACCCACATTGCTGCTGAACGACTCTTCAGCAAGAGTCACTACAAGCCACAAGATGTCGATGTTATCGAGTTACACGATTGCTTTTCTTCCAATGAATTAATCACATATGAAGCCTTAGGACTGTGTCCAGCTGGAGAAGCACACAAATTAATTGATAACGGTGACAATACTTACGGGGGGAAGTATGTCGTGAATCCAAGTAGTGGTCTGACTTCAAAAGGGCATCCATTAGGTGCAACGGGCTTGGTCCAGTGTTCCGAACTCGTCTTGCAATTATAAGGTCAAGCCGAAAAGAGACAAATGCCAAACGATAAACTTGCTTTACAACATAACCTTGGATTGGGCGGAGCTGTTGTGATCGCTCTGTACCGTTTAGGCATCCCGAATGCTGGAAAAGAAATAACACACAACTTAACTGCTGCTGAAAACTTTGCAGATGGTCCGGAAGGATTTAAACTAGCGCCAATGTTGCGAATTCTAGAACAGGCCATGCAAGAAGATCCCGATGATTTTATTGAAAAGGTTCGTACAATCTATGGTTTCAAGGTGACTGACGGCCCCAATGGAAAGTCAGGTTATTGGGTAATCAATGCCAAGGAAGGGAAGGGGAAAATTGTATTTAATGGCAAAGATAAGGCTGACATAACGTTTATACTGTGCGACGAGGATGTGACTGACCTGATAACGGGAGCGCCTCCCCCTCAAAAGGCCTTCTTCCAAGGGAAACTCAAGATCCAAGGCAATATGGTATTAGCAATAAAACGTATGGATTTATAACGTAATGCGCAAAGTCGTGTGGATGTGTTACGTGCTAAATTGTAGGCGAATGACCTAGTATGTAGTTTATAAGTAGGGGGAGGGTCTTATATTTGTTAAATGTTTCTTATCCTTCTATGAGTGAAAATATGTGATGGGAATATTGTTCAATTAATGTGGTTAACCACTTAATAGAGTATTCAATAAGATGGTTGTTGCAATATATAGCAATTAATGTGGTTAACCACTTAATAGAGTATTCAATAAGATGGTTGTTGCAATATATTAATTGTGTGTTTTTTGTGCAATTATTAAACACAAAATATTCCAATGAAACACATTTTCCGACATTTAATATGTTGCATTTAAGCATTAATTGTATTTTTCTCTTCTAAATTCATCCTATAAACATACAAGATAATGTCATATCAGCCTTAAAGAAAATGAATCATTGGTTAGGTATGACTGAACAGAATGAACATATCGCCATTGCTCTAGAATGAAGCAAAATATAAAGGAAAAACAACAACAATGTACGGATGAAAGGAAAATATGGTTGTAGGGTTTTCACTGAAGTGCGAAATTAAATCGTCATTTTTGTTTAAAGTCGTCTGCAGGTGAAACTAATTCTGCAACCTTTCCAATAGCAACGCACAAAACTGAAGTCGTATTTCTATCTTTTCGAGCAATATGTTTCCAACTGAAGTAAATTTTTAATAAATATGCATTCGATGATTTGTGCTCGTCAAAACGTGGAAAATTTTGCCTAAAGATTGACGAAACAAAAGAAAAAGTCGGACGGGGTGGAGGACAGAAAAGCAATTGAAAGATAGAAAAAGGAATATAATTTAACTAAAAAGCTAGATAATAGAAATAATAATAAAAAAGAAATTTAATAAGTGCGAAACAAATATCGACGGAGCGACGATTGAATCCAGGTGACGTAAATACGAAATTATAAGCAACGGGAGTATATTATGACCATCAAACCAGTTGGCAGTCAAAAATCAGTAGACGGCGGAAAGAAAGACTCCCATGGTCATGTCCAGGTCGTCGGAGGAGAATCGTCCACCCAAAATGTCGGTCGATCCACGCATCGCAGTGTCGTAATCGAAACACAGGTGAGTGTAAATGTATCTCTAAATTAGTAGGGAAGCGCCATGCAGCGCCACACAATAGATTCGATTTTGTGTAGATTGGCCAGCGGGCAGAGGGCAGAGGACGGCAGTGGGTACAAGTGACACATGATCAGTTCACGGTGGGGAATGCAAATCTGAAGGAGCATCCACTAATTCATGGTGTCATCAGGATGATGTGTAGTGGGAAGGGCGGAAAGAGTTGGAAACATATTAATAGATTATTGGTGATTTCGGGAGAATGTATGTGGAGAAGGGGCTGTCAGTGTTTATTGTTTTATGTAAACCGCACATCGGCTAGTGCACTTGTTGGCTCATCTTCTAAGAACATTCTAGTCGGACGACGTAATCGCTATTCCTGGAGCTTAAATCACTGTTTTGCACTTTTCAAAATGTGACTTTCAATGATGCAGTGTTTAGTTTAGGTGCGCAGGAGAGTAGGGCATGTAGCGTCAGCTACTTTTCCGAGAGGGAGGTTCGCAACGTCACATTGGGGTAATCCACAGCTCGTTCCTCGTGACTCATTCCGTCATCAACTTGATTTGATACTTTTGCTTGTTGTTTAGTTGACTGGCCGATGGAATTTGTTTTGTTTTCTTAAAATGTCCAAGGCAGAGCGGAACTATTTCTGAATTCTTAGAAGACTTTGATTTTCTTACATATCGCTCCGGATATTGACATGCATTTTCTGTTTATTCTATTTTTTAGGTACGGACGGATGCCTGCAACAGTGGGCATCCGCTATTTCTTGCTTAGGCCTATAATGTATTTTATAGGAATAAAAATAGTAAATGAAAGCTGTTGCCCGCTGTTGAAGAGATCCGTCCGTTTTATTACAGGGCAACAGGAGTTTTTACATTTGCAAGGCAAAAGGTAGTTCCAGTTACATGTTTTCTTTTTCAAACTCAAATTTATGCTTACAATGGCGGTTTTGAATTTCGATTACCATAACCTAAATCTACCCACAACCTTCTCGACTGTGGATTCCATGCGTTCTTGTTTGTCCTATGCAGTTTTCCATGCTATCTTGTTTATCCTAAGACGTTTTGATTCCCACGTTTCTTACTTTTTTCTATTTATTTATCCCCTTTTCCGTAATATTGAAATAAAGATTTATATGAATGAGCTAGTCTTAGTCTCTTGTTATTTGTTTACTAGTCGACCGACGTCTCGCATTCAACTTAAAGATTTATGTATACTGGGGAATATTGCTTCTTTTCAGTAAAAATTAACAGTATTTTTTTTTAAATCACGAATAGTTTCGATTATCAAAATATTCCTTATCCTTTTCATCTACTTCTTCGCAGGAACCAATATTACTCTATTGTAGAGTTTCATGGTTTTATCTTTGAAAAACTGACTAATGATTTTCACAGTTCTCTTTTGAGCTAAATTTTGCGCCAACAGTGACCGTTCCAGATATCGACAAATTGATGATCTGATGGTGCATTATCAGGACTATTTGCTGGATACATGCGAAGTTTTCAGCCAAGCTGTCTTAATTTTTGTTGGATCATTAAGTATGTGTGTGATATAGCGATGTTAAGATGGGATACACCCTCCATCAAGTCACCCGGCTTGTCAAGTATATGTGATATAGCGTTGTTAGGATGGGACACACCTTTCCTGCTCATCATTTCTACCCTATTTTATCAACTTCTTGCAGTACCGATTCAAACCAATTGTTTGGTCAGACGGTAGTATGTAAGTTCATATTGTACGATACCCTTGTAATCCTACCAAACTTACGGAACCACCTTTCCTCTAGTCAGTACAAATAAAACAGAGAATCATTCTTTACTGTTGTTATATCCACACGTTTAAGACGAATGTGTCTTCTATACTTCTTCCCTTTCTCCCTTATCTGCTCTGTGCTCTGACATTTAAATATTTTACTATTATTACTATATATTGGCCTATAGGAAGTTCATGAACTCACCCGCTCGGCTGCGCCATCGGCCCCTGTCCTGTGTACTCTCCTTCCACGCTTGACCACTGATCTGATCTCCTCAAGGTCAAACCTTACACTCTTCTCCCATCTCCGTACACTCTTCTCTCATCTCGGCCGTTCTGCCGGTCTCTTTCCCGTTGGTCTTCCGTCAAGAATTTTACGCACCGTCCTGTCGTTGCTTATTCTCGGCACATGTCCGGCCCATCTTCGCAACCTGATTACTCTCATTATTATAGATTAGCGGTATAGCTCTTCCAATTCGTGGTTATAAAGATTCCTCCATTGTCCTGCTTCCTCGTCATATTTACCTCCAACGATGCCCCTTAAAACTTTATTCTCGAATACGCGGAATTTGTTTTCTTTCCGTTTTGTGAGATCCCATGTTTCGCATCCGTTTAGAACGATCGTCATGATTAGGTTTTATAGACATCGAGCTTTATATTACGTGATAGTGTAGTGTAGTGGTGGCCGAACCCTCATATATTCAGCTTAGTACAAGCGATAAAACTTAACAACTATCTTACAACTATATATAAGACTATAAACTATTGTTAAAAAGCAAAAAAAGAAGGAGGGGGGGGGGGGGGGGGGGGGGGGGGGGGGGGGGTATGTTTGGCGAGTTGGTTACTGGGTTTATCCATCAATTATCACTCATTCATTCAACTCGCTTAGTACAGGATGTAAGAGTGTAGATGGGGAGTGGGAGTGGTCAGGAGGGGAAAGAGAGGAGATGAAGTTTGACAGCAGTTTGGATCCCAGCAGTTTACCAACTACGTGCAACTAGCGTTGCCGGAATATCATCATCATCATCGGCACTACAACCAGGGTCCGGTCTTGGCCTCATTTAACAAATCTCTCCACCGATCCCGATTTCGAGCCGATGTCATCCAGTTTGGCACTCCCAGGCTCTGGGCGTCCTGGTCTACACCATCCCTCTATCGCAGACAAAGTCTGCCGTGCTGTCTCCTTCCATACATCCTGCCACAAACGACTTTCTGGGCAGGCTCTTCTTCTTACAACATTAGCTTGAAGTTTCGTTTATAGATGTTATCAGAGGTATTGATCTTCCGAGATTCGTGGTATTGTTCCGCGCTCCACAAGACAATCCGACGGATCCCACCGTTTTGCAGTTCATCTCCCGACGGCGCGAACATCTTTACATTAAAACTCGTTCGGTTACAGAGCGAGGAAGCTGTGGAATTCCCACCCCGCGCGAGTATTTCTGGAGCGTTGTAACTGTTCAAGAAGTTATTTCAACAGCTATTTGGCGGCATCTCGGGGCGGCTTGCGCTAGAGGTTCGCCTCTCCTGAGAAAAGTATCATCATCATCATCATCATCGGTACTACAATCGGGAGCCGGTCTTGGTCTTATTTAATAAATCTCTCCACCTGTCCCGATTTCGAGCCGATGTCATCCGGTTTGGCACTCCCAGGCTCTGGGCGTCCTGGTCTACGCTATCCCTCCATCACAGACAAGGTCCGCCGGGCTGTCGCCCTCCATACATTCTGCCACAAAGAACTTTCCGGGCAGGCTCTTCTTTGCTCATTCGAGCCCACCGGAATCTACCGAGCTTGATTTTTCTTACAACATTAGCTTCAAAGTTGGTTGTAGCTTTGGAAGGTAGACACAGCGAGTAATGAATGAATGAATGAGTAATTATCGCAACGTATGCGATATGAATATTAATTGCCTGTGGGAAAAAAGGCGACAGTTAATTGTTTGTGTATTGCTTTGTGCGCAATATAATTGTTAGATCTGAGGATGTTTGAGAGGGGTTGTGTAGCGGGGAGTAACAGGGACGACTATGGAGGATTTCCATTCTTCGGGAGTGACTTCTTTATCCCATATTGTTTTGATGAGTTGGTGGATCTTTCGAGCGGTTGCCTCTTCTTCATGCCTTATAAGCTCTGTCAATCCGTCTTGTTGTAATTGTAACATTTACGCGCGACCTGAACCAATGCAGAGTGTAGTAGTTTTGCTTTTCAGCCCCTTACTCCTAAAATTTTGAAAGTTATTAGTACTTTACCTAATTCAAATTCTTCCGGACCTGATGGGATATAAATTAATATAATTAAGAGAACAGCGTGCTTATCTAATCATTTTAATCGTTGTGTGTTGGGTGGGATCTTCCCCAACAGTCTTAAATGTACATACGTCATTCCTCTTTTCAAGAAAGGTTCTGCTGCGGAGGTCGGTAACTACAGGCCCATCCCATTGCTGTCTGTTTTTACTCAAATATAAAAAAAACTTATGAAAATCAGAACAATGAAGTTTTTTTGAAAAAAAAAACTTTCACACGCTATTATTATCCAGCTATCTAACTATCAGGGTAGCGGAGCACGAATTTGAAGTAGTGCAATCATTTAACTACCTTGGGTCAGTAGTATCACCTGATAACAATATGGAAGAAGAAATAGGCGGACGGTTGATCAAATCCAACAACGCCTACTATGGTCTTTCAAGGCTCTTCAAATCCCCAAATTTATCCAGAACATCCAAGCTACTATTGTACAAGACCATGGTTTTACCAGTACTCATGTATGGATCCGATACCTGGGTGCTCAATAAAAGGTAATCGTGTTCGAGAGGAAAGTCTGAAGGAGAATTTTTGGCCCCGTACGTAAGGGTGAACGATTCCGGAGACGTTACAACTACTAGTTGTACGCGATCTACCTTGAGGCTAATGTTGTAAGAACAATAAAGCCCGGTGGCGGGAAACCTACCTACCTACCGCTGGGCGGGACACCTACCTCGAATGAGTGAAGAGGAGCCTGCCCGCAAAGTCCTTTGTAGCAGGATGTATGGAAGGTGACAGCGCGGCAGACCTTGTCTGCGATTGAGGGATGTCGTAGACCAGGACGCCCAGAGCCTAAAAGTTCCAAACTGAATGATATCTAGTCGAAATCGGAACCGATGCAGAGACTTGCTAAATAAGGCCAAGACCGGGTCAGGTAAATCCACAGAGGATGTTCTGCAATTTTGTTCTCAAATAATGTTACACCTTGGTAGAAAGAAATTTACGGTTGGCCTGTTTATTGACCTTGCCAAGGCTTTCGACACAGTCAATCATTAATTGTTAAAGAAGTTAGAAAAAGCAGGTTTTCGTGGTTTCATGCTCAACTAGTCTGGGTCGTATCTTGGAAATAGGTCGCAGCGAGTGAAAATAAATGAGCGTAAGGAGCGGTGAACGATCCCTCAACCTAGGCGTTCCACAGGGCTCCGTTTGGGCCCTATGCTTTTTGTGGTGTACATTAGTTCGCTGTTTTCTGTTGGTTTCAGGGGCTCACCAACAGCTTTTGCTGATGATATTGCCTTCTCGTATGGTTTGGGTAGTCCCGTAGTTACACCTCTTATGTTAACTGGGATTTGAATTTGTCGAGACACTGGTTTGCTGATCATAATTTAGTAATCAGGTCTAAAACTAAATTAATGTTCTTCAACTTATCGCCTTCACTTGACTTGGAAGCCAATATGTACTTCCATCCACCTGAATGCCGTAGACTCAATCTTAAAAACTTCTCCTGTGCAAGTGGTCACCCCCCCCCCCCCCTCCCGTTTTTTTTTATTTTTTTATTTTTTTTTAAATAAATACTCTCCGGAGAGGCGAACCTATAGTGTCGAGTCGGCGCCCCGAGATGCCACCAGAAACTGTTGCAGTTCTTTTTGAACAGTTGCTGGTTGTAACGCTCCGAAAACACTCGCGTGTTGAGGGAATTTCATAGCTTTCCCACTCTGTAACGGAAGGAGTTCTGATGCAGGGATGTTCGCGCCGTTGGGAGATGAACTGCAAATTGGTGCGTAAATTGTCTTGTCGAGCGCATATAAACCGAATTGCGCGGAACAATACTACGAATCTCCGAAAAACAGTACCCGTGTTAATATCTGTAAAACGGACAGAGATTAGCTACGCGCCTTGGATATGATAGCGAGTGCAGTCCCGACGTCAGAGCTGTGTCCCTGACCAGGTGTATCCCCCGTCTCTGTGTGCTCTCAAGTAGGTCGAGGGTATGCTTAGGAGCAGAGCTCCAAACATGAGAGCAATATTCGAGCGCGGGTATAATTTGGGTTTTATACAGGAGAAGATGTTGGGGAGGACTAAAATATTTGTTGGTCTAAAAGGGCAACCCCGTTTTCCTGAGGCGGACCTGGCGATGTTCGAAACGTGTTACACCCCCACAGACCGAGACACCGAACAAATGTATGCTTCCCTTAGATTCAAAGGTCTGGCCTTGAATCTAAGGGAACTGATGATCCACTTTTCCTTGTGAATGTTGTGTACTGTGTCTTTGGTGCATTGAAGTCGACGAGATTGGCCTTTCCGCACTGCAGGACTTAATTCAGATCCCGATTCAGAGAGTTGTTCTGGCTACATTTCAGCTGGTTGATGCACTAATCGGCCGGTCACTCTAAAAAGAGGAAACAAGCGTACTATCATCCCCAAAACTGAACGATTTGTTGTTCGTTGATTCCAACTAAACATTTATATGAAGCAAAAACAAGTTTAGAGCCAAAATAGAACGTTAAGGCACCCCATATGACTGAAGTTTGCTCAGCAATGCTCCGTGCCAGACGCGGTCAAAAGCGAATTTCGTTTGATGGAATGCGGAATGTAAAGCTCCATCCCGAAAAGAATAATCTCTGTGAACGACTCCGCGCATGCGTTAACATCGGTGCGTACCTCCGACTACGGAAAGGAGGCGAAGAAATCGCGCAAATTGTCCCAGTTGGCAGCCCCATACCTCCATACTCGGCCAAGCTACTTAGGTCGTTTATTCGCCTGAAATGCAAGTGGTGGCGCAACCAAGCAGCGATCTAAGTTTCTCAGTGGGGCAGCAACTTCCACGGTATACCATAAATGCTCGGCTCGGATGGAAAAACATATCCAGGGTGTTCATATAATCACATCGGTTATCCGGCACTCGCGTAGGTTCATTCAAGAGTTGACCCAAATTGCGTCTAACAGTGAACATCTCCGCCAGCCTCTCAGCGTCCTCGGCTCTGTTAGAATGCACCAACCAACCGGAGATGTGTACATTGAAATCGTCAATACGACATTTTCATAAGCCGGGAGGTTGATCTGTATCCCGTCGACGGTACGTGAAAGATGTTCGAAAAGTGTCGGATCAATTGACGAATCGACCCGGGTCTCAGTTAGGGCAAGGATGTCAGATTTCGCTGTTTGCAAATATTGGTGGACGGCGTTTCCATTCGTATTGGTGAAACCGATGCCCTTGATGTTATAAAATGCAGTCATCAGTCGAACGTCGACAGAATTTCGAGACCGAAAACGATTACGTGATGACGAATTTCTTAAACTTCGGTTATTTATCAGAATGTTTGCATGATCTTCCCCCTGACATAGTCCTCCACCCCCACATACAAATGTTCTTATGTTATTGCCGGAGTCCTTGATCTTACTGTTACTAGAGATTTTTCAACGTCTGATTTATTGGCTTTTTTGTGGATGTTGCATACAACATATAGGACTTTACCGGTTGACCTACCTTTTTGGAATCCATACTGCCATTCAGAAAGTCTCGGTGTACACACGGTGAATTGTTCCAGATGAGTGACAATTACTCACTCAAGCAGTTTCCCTGTAGTGTGCAGCATGCATAGCGTGCGATACAATGACGGCGCTTCTTGTTCCTTGACACCTTTGGGAAATAAGCACAAGCTGCTGTTTTTTCATCGCTGAGGAAAATGTCTCGTTTGGAGGCAGATAGTGAAGAGGCTGCTGAAGACCCTGCTTTTTTATTATAGTAGTCTTCACTACAACGTTGGGAATTCCATTCAGCCAAGGGATGTTTTTGTTTTTAATGATCCTTGGAGCCATAAGCACCTCTTCGATGGTCATTGGAGCTATTGCTCTCTCACTGATGTTCCTCTTGTGCCCTCGTCTCACCACACTACGGGGAGAGATCAGGAACGATTCTGGCCATATTACTTTTGCACCTTTGCTATTGACTACTGTTGGTGGGTAGTCTCTTCATGACTATTCTGTTGGCGCTGCCCCATGGGATATTCATCATCATCGGCACTACAACCGGGAGCCGGTCTTGGCCTTATATTTAGCAAGTCCTGAGGCTTGTTAAATTTTCCATAATGATTTATTTCTTCTGGGCAAGGTCATTAGTCTTGCGCCAGAGGCTCCCCGACGGGGAATCGAACCCCGATCTCCCGGGTGACAGGCGGGTATACTCATATATATATATATATACTCGTATTTAATTCATCCTTTATAGCACAGAACGCATCATATTTACTTTTGCGGATCATATTCCTTAACTCCTACAGTTTGTTGATGAATTCTGCATTTAACTGTGGGTAGTTGTTATGGTTTCTTGCTCTTGTTCACTCATATAATTTTAGCTTAACAAACTATTTCAGTCTTAATTCATAATTCACTCAATATAATTCTGTTTATTGTGCTATTCTATTTCCTATCACCAGCTTAGCGCATAGTGTAAGAACAATGACACTAGTTGACCCAATTAATTGTGAATCACTTGCTAGCGGCAAGCTTGCAAGCGGGTGGCATATGATTTTTTCAAATCGTAACTGGAGCAATTCGTTTCTTTTACTCAATGAAAAGAATCGACCTTGAATTATTGTCGGCAACGAATGCTGGTTACTTGAAACTTGCTAATTGTGACAAGGGCAATTGATTTATTTGATATGATTATTCATGGTCATTTCGTGGGCATGTTGTTACACTACAATATTATTGAACCGGGGACGACTGGTAATGCCGACCGTGGGTATTATTGGGTGTCCAGCGTGTAGTTTGGACCGCTGACTATCCGCACATATTTTTATTGCCAAAGGGGAACAAATGACATGCTACTCACTGTGGAGGGAATGAGGAACAGATTCATTGTGTTGGAAGAATGAATTATTTGAATCAGCAAAGAGCTGGTGTTTCGCCAGGTGGGAAACAGCAAAGATTGAATTCCGCGTCGAGATCCTCCTCGACGAGACAGTAAACATGGCAACGGCGATTCTCTCGTCGTTGCAAGGGTTCCAAATAATGCCGCACTGGGCCCAAATAAATGATCGAAATGAATTATCGAACTAACCATCAACAAACTATACAAATCAAACTCAAAACGTTTCGAACAATATAAAACAAACGAATTAATCGCGCGGATCGTCTTCACGAGATCCATGTACCTTTATTACTCGAAATTAAAACCACATTATCAAAGCACAGGTGCTGAAGGCACCGTAAACAACATAACATTATAACTTTAACGTTCAACATATACAGGTGCTGCAAAAACCGTATACAAACAAGTCAAAACTGTGTGAGCACCGTACAGTAGTAAAAACAAGCACTGTGTGAAAACAGTAACATGGAAAACGTCACATGAACAGACAATTTTATTGTCTATTCAGCAATAGGTGGCGTTCCGTCTGGTATGTTTTTCCGACTGGTATAATGTAATCCATGTTGCGGAACTGCAACATCTTCCCGGGCCGCGACAATGGACCCAGTAGTCCTCCTTAGTTGGCGTCACCAACGTTTCGTGTCAGCGCCGTGGGAAGTGGCGGTTGGTATTTGTGGTTGAGCTCAGAGACCTTAATGCTCGTGTTACTCAAACACCGGTCCGGTAAAACGGTAGGGTGGCAATAATTAATTATGTTGACTAGAACTGACTATTAACTGAATTAATTTGTTATAAAATATACTTAGTTATTGTTTAAATTTCTAGTCAATTATCAGTGTTAGTGTGTGTGTGTGTGTGTGTGTGTGTGTGGTTGTTTATTGTTGATAGTCTCCGACATGTTGTGGAGAAGTGCCTGAAAGGCGATATTTGCCGCATCAGCTGCGGCAGCGGTGTGATTTGTGTGTTTAATGTTAAATGTTGGTTGGATCGTACATCCCTGGTTTCATCGATGAACTTCTTGGACGTAGTCCTCTCCTTGGATCGTGGATCCCTCTGTGTCATCGATGACCTTCTTTGACGTAGTCCTCTCTTTGGATCG
The DNA here is from genome assembly GCA_963931805.1 of Microdon myrmicae. NCBI lineage: Eukaryota > Metazoa > Arthropoda > Insecta > Diptera > Syrphidae > Microdon > Microdon myrmicae. The sequence goes on along the minus strand of OZ007501.1, from coordinate 78,451,512 downwards.
TGAATCCATTTGTATGAAGTGTCAATATGTTGGACGTAGTCCCATGTCGGATCGTAAATCCGTTTAAATGAATAAGAATATCTTGGACGTAGTCCCAGGATAATAATATATTGGACGTACTCCCATGCTGGATTGTAAATCCTTAAATAGTTATTGAGCGATGTGGTCGTCAATATGTTGAAGGTGATGGGTTGTAATTCCACCATCTTCTCAGTATGTCCAGCCTGTGCCGCTACCAGAAATGTTAGGTATACCGCCAACTGCCTAGAATCATCTGCATCTCGAAACCAAGTTGATTGCTCTGGCTGATGCTGTTGCAGTTGGGGATATGTCCCATCTACGCCGCTAAACCAATGCGCGGCGTTGGGCGAATTTCTTGATTGGAACTGAACTCTCTGTCGGCAGCGTTACCTGGTGGAGTTTTTGATCCACTGATAGAATGATGGTGCTGGACAAGGTGTCTTTTTCTTTTTGGAATGTTGTGGTTGAATGTTGTGGGTGCTGTGACGGCATATAATTCTCTTTTGGAACAGCATAGTTGTTCTGGTTTTGATGGTGTTGTGGTTGAACACCTTGTGGCATATTCTGTTGAACTAGACTGGCGCTTGATTGAGCCAGAACGGTTGCTATCAGGAAGAATACTCTGCTGATTGATAGAAGCCTTCGTTTAATTATGTCGCAGGATAAAATAGTCCCAATGCTAGGCGCTTTTCTTCGTTGACTGGTGGCTGGACCTTGTGTACACCGTTCGCCTTCCGTTGGTCTGATTTCCTGAAGGGTGCCGGCATCTTTCCTGTTCTTCTCCTTTTATATTCCCTAATCTTGGCACCGAAAGCCTATCTTAGACACCGACTCCGTAGGAGTGGTGCCCCCGTGGCAGCTATGTGCAATGGGCGGTATTAAGAGGGTGCCCCCAGAGCATTTCGCCCAGGCGGCGAAAGCGAAGAACCCCAGACACTTAACAGCGATGTGCCTGGGTGGCGAGAAGCGACAAATTCAGGAATGCGTGAACAATGCGCAGAGATTTCGAGAAGCGGTGCCCTAGGAACAGATGTAAATGAGGTGATAAAATCGCAATTCCCGGGGTTCTTTTTCTTATTCATCTGCAATTTGATGTTTGAGATGATACTGGCAGGTATAAGACCGGATGTCTTTGTTGACGAACTTTTCTTGGTACTGAGCCCTTAGATTTGATTGAATTGTCCTCTTGACTGTTTTGGCCGATGGGCCCTCGTCCTCTTCTTGAGGTTCCTTCATTGTACGCGGGGCGTATCGAATTCTCTAGCGTGGGTCGTGAAAAGTACCTACAACATCGTAAGAAGAGGAGCCGAATGATGTCCTCAATCGAAACCCTGGAATTGATCGAATAGAAAACTTCTTGATTTACCTGCGGTGAGTTCTGCTGAATTAAATAAATGAAACAACCTTGGATGTTCAAGACAGTGGACTGTAATTTGGCTTTGTTTAATAAGAGTAATTTGTGGACTGTAAATTATATTTGGTAGAATTACTAGCTTTGTTTATTAATGATGAAATCAATATTTTTATTCAGGTTATTGCGCGGCCTATGTGTTAAAGTTGGAATGTAAGTTGGGTTATCTTGGAGTTTGTAAAATGGGACAAATAGAAAGTATTCCTTAATTTATTTTATTTTCCGCCGATTACAAACAAACCTGTTATTCCAATAAAAGCAGACGTTAGGTTATTCTTCACAAGATTAATGAACCACCCAACCAGTACGGGCTCGTAGATGTCCAGTCCGATTGAAACTCAGGAAATATATATGTGGTAAGCATATTCCAGTTGACCAGGGTATCTTCGTTTTCAGAAGCTCATCTGCCAGAGTTTCAATCTTATGAAGTGCTCCATCCCTTTGATTATCATCAGCGCTTGGTGATGTAATAACTGCATCAGATTCCCATTGGTTTCGGTAGAATTTCTTTCTGCGTTCTACCTGATGTTGAAATATTTGTGTTGCAGAGACTGGATAGATAAAATCTTTAAATATGCCAAATATTGAAATATTCGTGCTGCAGGAACCAGACAACCGAAATCCTAAAAAATGTTATATATTGAAATTCAATTGAATAAATTCATGTGCGTCGCTTCCCCAGAGGTCTTGATCAGACTCCGTGAAGAACATTACTGGAAATAGAACATCTTAATAATTGCAACCATGTGTGGTTTAATTAACCACATGGTGTTTGTTGCAAATAAAACTTGAATGACGGTTAGTTTTGGTTCAAGAATAATGAGTGAATGAATGAAATGAGGGCGGGACCCTCTTAGTACGAGGGTTGCCTCTTATGTTTTGGGATTTGGCAACCCTAGTGTTGCAATCCGGCAATTGACAGCTCTGTCGTAAAGTTGGACATTTTTGAGGTTATACGCACTCAGAACGTTTTGACATACGTGCGCTATTTGTGTTGTTTACAGTAACTTAAAAGATTCATCTCGGCCCAAAAATGGAATTAAATCGTCAACATTTTCGTGCGATTATTTTTTACAACTTTCGGCGTGGATTAACTCAGCAACAGTGCATGGATGAACTTAATTCAATTTTTGGCGATGAAGCTCCATTAAGGACCAGTGTTTATCGATGGTATGGTGAATTCAATCGTGGTCGTAGTTCACTCCAAGATGAATTTCGTGAAGGTCGTCCAAAATCAGTTGTTGTTCCGAAAATCATTGATACTGTGCGCGAACTGATATTGGAAGATCGTCATGTGACCTATCGTGAGATTGAGACAACCTTAGGCGTTAGTGAGACCAGCATACATTCAATATTGCATAAACATTTGACTGTCAAAAAAATTTGTTCGCGTTGGATCCCACACAATTTGTCAATCGCCCAAAAAAAGGCTCGTGTCAATTGGTCGAAAGAAATGCTCAAAAAATACGGTCGCGGTGCTTCAAAACACGTCTATGACATCGTGACAGGTGATAAATCGTGGATTTACGCGTATGAGCCCGAAAGTAAACAGCAGTCGACTGTCTGGGTGTTTCAAGATGAGCCAAATCCAACAAAAGTTGTTCGCGCACGAAGCACTTCCAAGCAAATGGTCGCCTGTTTTTTCGGAAAAACTGGACATGTCGCAACCATCCCACTAGAATAACGCAGAACAGTCAATTCTGAGTGGTACACAACCATTTGTTTGCCAGTTGTCTTCCAAGAAATCAGGAAAACCAACCGCTGACGACGGATCACTCTTCACCACGACAATGCGAGCTCTCACACATCGGCTGCGACAACTGCATTTTTGAGCACCCAAAACATCGATTTGATGGGCCATCCGCCGTATAGTCCTGACTTGGCACCGAATGACTTCTTTTTATTCCCGTACGTAAAAAACAAACTGAGAGATCAACGTTTTTCGACACCTGAAGAAGCGGTTGCTGCATTCAGAATGTATGTGTTGGAGATACCTCAATCAGAGTGGCAAAAGTGCTTCGACAATTGGTTCAAACGCATGCAAAAGTGTATAGATCTTCATGGGGAATATTTTGAAAAACAATAAAGTGATTTTCGATGATCAATATTTGTTTTTGTTCTCTAATCCCTAAATATAAAAGGCAACCCTCGTACATGAGTCACAGCATTTTAGGTACATCATAATATGTGTTAAGGCTCGCTGTGACAAAGCTCCGTGCTTACGAGTTTGGTCGAAATCCTTGAGTGAAATCGAGACCATTTGACGTGACCGTAGGAAGATACTATTCCGCTAATTTCCGATAGTTATTATTAACGTTTTTGGGACTTCCATATCTTTCAAACATGTGGACCATTATGTCGGGAGCATGTACAATTGCATTCATAATATTGCCCGAATCAGTGCACGATCATGTTCAAAAATTGAGAAAGTAATTGCTTCATTAGGTTTTGTCTCCTTGTCGGACCAGTGGAAGAACATGAACCTTTGCGGTAGCTAAGTTCAACATCGTTCTTCATAGCGATTTGTAAAATGGTTTGAACTAATCACATAATTTAGTAGATCTGGGATAGGTTTTCTACGACTTGCTTTCGCTGCTCAGGAACAACAGCTATTGTGGCTCGTATCAATTCCTTCCGTTTGTTCAGGTCCATTTTTAATCGTTGTTATCAGGTTCCAATTGAACAGCTTTCGTATAAGCGTCTATGGCTTCATCGTACTTTCCTGTATAGAGATATACATCTCCCATTCGGCCATACGCTATGTTGTAATTTGGATTGTCGAACAACGCCGAGTTGCAGTCTTTAATCGCACTATCATTTTCTGTTACACGGATATATGCTGCAGCTCGATTATAGTAGAATGTTGGATTTTACGGATCGAAACTAATGGCCCGGTTGATTAAAGTACCACTTCTTCATATTTGCATTCCTTCATCAGGCGGTTGCCTTCATTCTTAATCTGTTCAGCTGTTTCAAGGAATTGCTGATTGCGTTCGATAAACATTGATTGGCACTTCGCATAGATCTAACTTTGCGGCCTTGTTTGTAATTGCCGTTATTGATTCCAAATCAATGTCGACACTCAGTTCATGTTAGAAACTAGAATAGTCCCGAACAAATATCACTCCAATATCGGTAATGTTCATTAAAGCACGACAATTGCTACCCGGTGGTAGAATGTCGACGAAAATTAGTTTTTATTGACACACCACACAACACTTTTATTTAAGATCACTTGGATCTATTAAATTAAGTTATATGTCAAATTATATAATTCAATTGCCACCTACCTTGGTTACTGGAGCGCTGCTCACGTTGATCACAGGTTGTTGGCGGAGTTCCCTCGTTGTAGTCTTCCAATTTGTTGATGTCTTCTTGCGGATGTCAGAATCCGGAATACTGCACACTTCGAGCCTTCTGGCTCGAAGGACCAAAATGTTTCGCCAGCTGGGAAACAGCAAAGATTGAATTCCGCGTCGAGATCCTCCTCGACGAGACAGCAAACATGGCAACGGCGATTCTCTCGTCGTTGCAAGGGTTCCAAATAATGCCGCACTGGGCCCAAATAAATGATCGAAATGAATGATCGAACTAACCATCAACAAACTATACAAATCAAACTCAAAACGTTTCGAACATATATCATCATATTTACTTTTGCGGATCATATTCCTTAACTCCTACCGTTTGTTGATGAATTCTGCATTTAACTGTGGGTAGTTGTTATGGTTTCTTGCTCTTGTTCACTCATATAATTTTTGCTTAACAAACTATTTCAGTCTTAATTCATAATTCACTCAATATAATTCTGTTTATTGTGCTATTCTATTTCCTATCACCAGCTTAGCGCATAGTGTAAGAACAATGACACTAGTTGACCCAATTAATTGTGAATCACTTGCTAGCGGCAAGCTCGCAAGCGGGTGGCATATGATTTTTTCAAATCGTAACTGGAGCAATTCGTTTCTTTTACTCAATGAAAAGAAACGACCTTGAATTATTGTCGGCAACGAATGCTGTTTACTTGAAACTTGCTAATTGTGACAAGGGCAATTGATTTATTTGATATGATTATTCATGGTCATTTCGTGGGCATGTTGTTACACTACAATATTATTGAACCGGGGACGACTGGTAATGCCCACCGTGGGTATTATTGGGTGTCCAGTGTGTAGTTTGGACCGCTGACTCTCCGCACATATTTTTATTGCCAAAGGGGAACAAATGACATGCTACTCACTGTGGAGGGAATGAGGAACAGATTCATTGTGTTGGAAGAATGAATTATTTGAATCAGCAAAGAGCTGGTGTTTCGCCAGCTGGGAAACAGCAAAGATTGAATTCCGCGTCGAGATCCTCCTCGACGAGACAGTAAACATGGCAACGGCGATTCTCTCGTCGTTGCAAGGGTTCCAAATAATGCCGCACTGGGCCCAAATAAATGATCGAAATGAATTATCGAACTAACCATCAACAAACTATACAAATCAAACTCAAAACGTTTCGAACAATATAAAACAAACGAATTAATCGCGCGGATCGTCTTCACGAGATCCATGTACCTTTATTACTCGAAATTAAAACCACATTATCAAAGCACAGGTGCTGAAGGCACCGTAAACAACATAACATTATAACTTTAACGTTCAACATATACAGGTGCTGCAAAAACCGTATACAAACAAGTCAAAACTGTGTGAGCACCGTACAGTAGTAAAAACAAGCACTGTGTGAAAACAGTAACATGGAGAACGTCACATGAACAGACAATTTTGCTTTTGCCTATTCAGCAATGGGTGGCGTTCCGTCTGGTATGTTTTTCCGACTAGTATAATGTAATCCATGTTGCGGAACTGCAACAGCTGGACATATTGAATTTCAGATGTTGTGTGTCCAGAGTGACGAAACCACTGAGAATTATGCACATTGAAATCCCAATAATGACGCAAGTTTAAGATCCTATCATACTGGTTTCTTAGTATGCCGGCGGAACTGTTACTGTGAATCGTATTGACGATCACTAAGCGGATCTAATGTTTTGAAATATATATTGAGTTAATGGTTTATTAAAAATTTCTTAACATTTGAAAGAGTGGAATGAATAAGCTCGGTTTTTCTTGCAGTTCCAAAAAAAGTTAGTTGTGTTTTATTGTCTGCAACTTCTTTTATCGTAGTTCTGTCTGCAAGTGCTGAATAGCTAATTGTCGCTAATTGATCACTTGAAGTTCTACAGAATTTTCTTCATCACGTGATTTGGTGTCTGCACCAGTCTTTTTTTTTGTGTTTTATGGCTTTGATTGTGACTGCACTATTACGAAAAAAGAAGGCATTATAGGCACGTTAATATTAACTAGCGGTGGTCAGCTGTTATAAAGTTGTTAATGGTAAAGATATCTCTTTTATGTATTTCTTCAAATTTTCTCGGCACATTGTTAAATATAGGAGTCTGACAAGTACGTTTTTTATGCTACATCGCACGGCCGCCTTTCAAGAACGCGCTATGTGTGGTAATTTGTATATGCATCCTTTGGTTTTTCATGGAACGCAGGATCCGCAAGAACGATCACACTAATGTTGACAAATACGCAGAAGAAACACCCAAAATTTATCACTTGAGATTCCGTAATCTTCACTTCATTGGATTTTCAGTCGACATTTGTATTTCCAGGTTTTTGTATTCGGTATCACTTCTCGGTGTACTTTGTTTGTTCTATTCTCGAATTATTCGTGTTCAATCGGGGCAATCTTCGCAATAAATTATTGCTGACGTTTCGGTCCGGTCCAAGTGCCACTAATCAGAATATTCGGGGTGGATTGCTTGTTACGAGAAAGCGAATTAAGACCTTAGAGTATCTTGATTTTTTAATGTTGAAAGTGACGACTCGACTGTATAGTTTCAATGTGGTTCGTGTCCTTTGGTTGATATATAATTATTTTGTGTCATTGAGATCAATTTTCGTTTTAGCATTGGCAAGATATTGTATGCATGGTTAAGTCAATCGTTTCAAAACATCATGATTATTCTATACATGTTTAAAAGGGTTCGTAAGTTTTTCTAATTTATTTAATTGATTTTACTTTTTTTTCTAATTTATTGGGATTAATTAATACAAGTTCTAACTAACTAAAAAACCTGGTAGCAGAAATGTCTGGGCTTTTGTAAAAAACATCAAAAACTCGATCTCCTCATCCATTGCTCTGCATATAGTCCATGACGTACTAGTCACCAGTGCAAAAGATAAAGCGAATCTCATTGTAGCAGTATCTTTTATTCTGTCGAAGTTAATGTAGTCTTGATAGGCCGTCAGCTTTCGACAATCTGGAATCAAATAACCAACCTTTTTATAACCCTCAATATGGCTTTCGTGGCAACAGGTATACTAGAGATCAGATGGCTTATCGTCCCGAAAAGTAAGGCCACTAAATCCACTTCGGGGAAGGCAGGGTTGTCGTTGCATTGAGCATTTCAAAACCATTCGACGGACTTTAGCACCCAGCATGATGTCGAAATTATATGGAGTTGGCGACACATTGATTTGATAGGTAAGAGACTATCTTTCAAGTCTTAAGTGGTTCATGCTCTTTCAGGGTTCCATATTGTTACCTATTCTCTACCCCATTTTCCATAAACGATTTCTTGTCTATTCCCCGCAACTCAATTCCCCCACCTGATGATTAGCACGGTGAGGTTTTCATACTCATTCGCCACTAAGCTCTTGGAACCTCATTATCAATTAGCGGTTCAAGTTCAATTCGTTGAGTTCAGTCCTTTACGAGATATCATCATCATCATCATTGGCACTACAACCGGGAGATATACTAATGGGAATTATCTAATTGAATAAAATGCATAGCCCTACGTAATTAAACTGTCGAATTGAAGGAACTATCAATCTTTGGCGCTCGAATTGATTCGTGTATGTACGACATGGGTTAAAAAGTCCCGGGATTTTTCAATAGGTAGCGCCGCTACAACATGACTCATTTCGAGAGACTCATCTGTCATTAGTTTATGTATGAAGTTTTGTGATATTTCGTCCATTTGCTTACAAGCTACAGTCGTTTGAGTGACGCTACTTTCGCCTTCGTAAAAAAATAGAAAAACAGGAATATCGCATCTTGATTAAACATTTTTTTTGATGAGAAACACTTCTGAACACTCATTGCAATGGTTGCAAAAATGTTATCTCACATCTGCTCTTTCGATAACAACACTTTACCGGTGGTGTAGTGAATTTAAAATGGGTTGTACAAGCACCGAAGAAGCACCTCGCTCTGGAAGACCAAAAGAAGCCACGAATGCGGAAATCGCAAAGCAAGTGCATCGAATCGTTTTAAGTGAATGTGAAGTGAAGTTGCGATAGTTAGCTGAGGCCATGGGCATCTCAATCGAGCGGGCGGGATACATTTTGCGCGATCATTTGGAAATGAAGAAGTTATCGGCCCGGTGGGTGTCGCGTTTGCTGACTGTCGACCACAAACAGCAGCGCGTTGATGATAATATGTAGTATATCTCGCCCATCTGCAAATTGCATTTGCAGATTATTGCATTTTCTACGAAGTATTTACGGTAAATGATGGCAATCGGATTTTATGTGGAGTAGCATTATTCCGATGTGGTATATTGAAATGATTTTCGTTTGATCCCTAATTGGACAACGGAGACGAATCAATAAAGAAGTGTTGATGAGTTTTGGTTCCTAGCATAATTTCATAGTTTCAATAGCATAGGGATGTGTGTGAGAGTTTGCATGAAGGTTCAATCGACGACTGTCTGATACTAACTATTATCCTGCCATTCCGAATTTTATGTATGTTATGTTATGTGATGATTGGTTTGGTTTTACATTCTGCTGTCACTTGTAGTAACTTGCGCATTTAGAAATACCTTTGTACAAACCCGGTGACGCAGGTGTGATGAGCCGACACTACCATAAGGAAAGGAATTATCAAGAAAACACCGACTCGGCAAACGGAGGCCGTAGACGAGTCAATGAGGCCATGAACTCTCGGGTTCCTACAGGCCAATAAATAATAATAATAATAACTAACTAAAACAATGCCCACAAAATCTTTTTCCGGGATTGATTCATTGTCGATTAGACGATACATTTGTTCATAAACGAGTTATGTTGTAAACTCCTTTCGTAACTGAAAACAGGATGAGAAGCCACGGCTAGCAACAAAAATCTGTTTCTTTTTCTTCTTCGAATAATTTTTACGACATCTTGGTGCTACATATACTCTCTATACTATTTGTTTCTACCTTTAAATTGAATATTTGCATTTCTTACATTTTAATTTTTTTCTACGAAACGTTTGTATCCTCATCATCATCATCATCGGCACTACAACCGGGATCCGGTCTTGGCCTTGGTTAACAAGTCTGAACCTTGTTAAATTTTCCATAATGATTTGTTTTTTCCCGGGCAAGGTCATTAGTCTTGCGCCGTTTGTATCCCCACTAAACAATATTTAATTTTTCTGTAGCGTTTATCTTCAGTAGAACGATCTGCCCACCGGAGAGCTAACCATTAATTGGCTTTCAATTGCTTGTTTTCACTTAAGGGTCAAAAACTTTTGGGCGATGCAGAGTTTTTTTATATAGTGTCGAAATACCATTAAATAACTGTTGGAGTTGATCTTAAACAGTTGTATGTTATTACACTGTGGAAACACCTGCGCGAGGAGGGAGTTTCCCAGCCATCCCGTTCGGTAGCCGAACGAGTGCTGGTACAGAGATGAACAGCAAATTGGTGGGATCCGTCGGAGTGGAGTGTAAATAAACCGAATTTTACGAAATAATACCACTAGGAACAGTCTCGATGATAATATCTGTAAAGCAGACCAAGGTCCTGTGGGGAGGAAGTGTATTGTGCCAGGCATGGGCACTCGGTTCACCTTCCTCCTCCACCATAAAACGTAAGTTCCACCGCAGCAGACTGTTTATCGAACGCAGAAGGATGCAGCATAGGAGAATAAAAAATAAAACGCACTGCCTATTGGTGATCACCGTTTTTTATTATTTTAATTGCTTGTTCCTTTTCACATTTTACACTATTAAGTAAAGCAGACCAATACAATAGTATTTGGACCGCGGTCACTAGAGAAATTACTTTTAATCGAGTAATTTTGCTGTCAACTTAATCTGACTCAATTTTTACAACTCCGGTATATACGCGTCCTCGGCGCGGACGAGGAGCGGGAGCGGCGCGACCGTGTTCGTCGGTGGATGTAATTGGACTCAGCGGAAATCGGCTCGTGTAGAGCCGACTCGCTAATGGGGTGAGTTTATAGCGTTTGAAATGATAGTGAAGAAGAACGTGTGATTAGAACTGACGCTATGACAGTTAGAATCACCAAAAATGTAACCGAAGCGTAACACATCAGGCTACTGGCCGATTTTAGAATTCGATTTTTAAACTCAACTATACTCCACTGATGTGAATTGTTATGTTATCGCTATGGTATACGGCTCCGATGTATTTTCTTCTTCGATTTTCTTTCGGTGTTCTTCACTATTTTGCTTGTCATTGTGTGTGTATCCGTTAGAGACGCCACAAGTTTCCCCGAGAGAGAAAGTGTTCCTCTCCACTAAGGATACGTTTTATCTACCACAAGAGAGACGTAAAGTCTCTTTGTGGAGCAGAAAACCAGATCTCGCAATGGAGATCATGGTAGTATGTGTGCATGGGCGATCGTGAGGATCATAATATTTAACACACGCGCGAAGGCGATGGATAAACGAAGCAGACCGGCGGTAAGGACTAGGGGACCGTGAAGATCGTTGGTAGTACACATGTATGTGTGTACACGGGTTCTTTTATATGACAAACTATGAGAACGGACCTGAAACGACGAAAAGGGCATAGGGTGTATCCATGAGATGTGAGTTCGGTAAAGCAAACAAACCGAATCTCCTTGGATGCTAATGGTTTTTGTTTGCTCATGCCGCTGCTGATGAGAAGCAGATCCCGAAATATGAGAAGACAAAGGGAACGCTTAGGTCTTTCTCTTAGATGTGCATTGCGGCTAAATAAATAGGCGGTAATGCAATGTGGAAATGCGCTAATGGGTTTTAGCTTGATTACCGGGAAATGGTGTTTATGGCCCGGTAAGGGTAGGTATTCAATTCCTATTTGCATTTACCTGTGCTGTAGGATTTAATTGATGCCTTAAGACGCGAGATGTGTATATTTGTTTTGGTCCCTTGGGCGTAGGTCGCCAGCAAATGTATATGTATGGTGATTTATGATACATGGTGAGGATGGGAAATAGGCGACGCAATGTTTATGATCCCTGTTATGATGGTTACATTGTATGTAAACCCAATCATTTTGTTTTCAGGAATTCGTCTAGGGGAATTTGCTTAGTGCTGAATTGGTTTTTGGATGCCTGATAAGTTAGGAAAGAATTTTTACAGGGAATTTGTATGCGAAGAGATGCATGAAAGGTAAGGATTCTTTACAGGGACTTTTAGATTATAAATTTGATCTATTTGATGCGTGAAGCATTTAAGGTGCAATTGCATTAGCGAAAACCTATGCAGACTGGGATGAAGTTATGGGGGTTTTTCAGGGAAGTGGGCCGCTGGGTTTGGCGGAACCGCCACAGTCCGTTTTAGAAAAACCTCGCTTACCTGGACTGTAGAACTCAGATGAGTCCGGTGCTGGAAAGGGCGACAGGTAATCCAGTAGGAACACAAGATTGCAGGATCGCCAGTAAGCTTTTTGGTTCTTCACGTACAGAATGTATGAGCTCTCCTTCAAATTGGAAGGGTGGCGGACCGGCTGGCGTCATGGGTACGAATTTACAATGTAAAATAAAATGTACATGTCTCCAGTGATTGGTATCTTACGAGGTGTACCGGAGTGAAGTGAGCGTCAAGATACAAGTGTATCGATAGGGAACGTTTGTTGTGAACGAGCCCATATATTTTTTTTATTTGGTTGCTATAATATCTGTCAAACATGTTTAGTATGCATCAAGTCATTGTACAAACATCTTTTTTTTTTAATCCTGTTAAAAATATCGAATTTTGTACCAGAAAATGATGATTTGCGGAAAGCATTAATTGTTTGTTTTCATTTGAAGAAAAGTGCTGCAGAGTCGCATCGAATGCTTGTCGAGGCTTATGGTGATCAAGCTCTATCGGAAGCAACATGCAAAAGATGGTTTAAGCGGTTCAGAGATAATGATTTTAATGTGCGAAATGAAGAACGTGGAAGACCACCAAAAAAGTTTGAAGACGCCGAATTGCAAGCAATATTGGATCAAGATGACACTTTAAGTCAAAAACAAATACCACAAATGTTAAATGTTGCACAACAAACAATTTCTGACCTTTTAAAAGCTATGGGGAAGATCCAAAAGTGTGGAAACTGGGTGCCACATGAATTGAATGACAGGCAGATGGAAAAGCGAAACACCGCATGTGAAACGTTGCTTCTACGCCACGAAAGGAAGTCAGTATTGCATCGAATTGTGACTGGTGATGAAAAATGGATTTATTTTAAAAATTCTAAACGCAAAAAATCATAGGTACATCCAAGAGAAGCATCAACATCGACTGCAGAGCCTGATCGGTTCGGAAAAAAGACAATGTTCTGTGTTTGGTGGGACCAGAAGGGGGTGGTGTATCACGAACTTCTAAACCCTGGCGAAACTGTTGATGCGCAACGCTGCCGACAACAAATGATCAATTTGAACCATGTATTGATCGAAAAACGACCAGAATCGGCCACAAGACACGGAAAGGTAATTTTGTTGTATGCTCCGAGTCATACAGCAAAACGTCAAAGAAACAATAAAAGCTCTCGGCTGGGAAGTGTTACCCCACCCGGCATATTCAGCAGACTTCCTTCCGACTACCATTTGTTTTCATTGATGGGACACGCCTTGGCTGAGCAGCAGTTCAATTCCTACGAAGGTGCCGAAAATTGGGTCTCCAAATGGTTTGCCTCAAAAGACGACCGGTTTTATTGACGTGGTATCCACAAATTGCCAGAAAGGTGGTCGAAATGTGTAGAAAGCAATGGCCAATACTTCGAATAAATTGTTTTTTACTTTCCCAAAAAAAATTGTTTTTTTATTAAAAAAAAACACTCAAGCAGGTACACCTTGTACTTCGTTCACCTTTCACCACTTTTCACTATATACACTCGTAGCGTTTCTAACAGATACACACACACTATACAAGCAAATAGTGAAGAACACCAAAAGAAAATCGAATAAGAAGAAATGTATCAGCTGTATACCAAGCAATAACATAGCAATTCCATATCAGTTGAATGTACTTGAGTTTTGAAATCGAATTCGCACAGGCGGCAGTGGGCTGATGTTTCAATGCTTCGCTTTTTACCCATTTCATCGTATGTTCAAATCACTGTCTTCACTATCCTTGCTTAACGCTATACACTCACTTTTGACGGCAATCTTTCGTTAAATTGTGAACGTCTGAATGTAAATAAAACCAAACGTTGAGCGTGTGAATTTCGCTGAGGATGTGTGGATTGTGTGTTGCATGCTCGCAGGTGGCTCTGGGTTGCATGGCCGTGAAACGATTTGACGAGGGCCGCAGCCTCGTGCACCAAAGTTGGTGAATGTTTATGTTAACTGAGGGCCTGGGGCGGCAAATTTGTCTGATCAAACAGTCGTTATGCCGTATCCGTGGGCATCCCCACCAACCGCACATGATTATACCAACGGACAACTGCTATGTTGTTCGACGAATTTTTATCCACCGGAAAATTGGTAGTTCGCCAAGCGAACCAACCACTTGGTGGTGATCTAACATTTTCGCCCGCCTTTCGATGACTCTGTCAACGAAACGCCCCATGTTCGGAGGTGAAGGGGAGCTGCAAACTTTGGTAGGGCGATCGGTGGCGTGCGGGTGTTTTAGGGAGTTTCATCGCGACTGCACCTTGCATTTGAAACATTCTAGGCTTCGAGAGTTTCTTCTTTGTAGGAAGGTGCAAAAGAGTACGTCAAACATGATGTTTTCAGACACAGAAATGGTGGTCGTAGGAATCGTAGAGGACTTTAGAGTTGGCGTATTTGAGTGAGATTTGCCTATACTTTTGACCTGTTCCAGCAACTTCAGAGTGTAATTATACGACGGCAGCTGTGGTAGTTGCTTTAGGCGGATTATTAAGTATCCTTGTTAATTCGTCTGCTGATGGTGGATTGCGATCGATGCAGTCTTTTAGAGAGTCTCATCGCTACTGAACCTTGCATTTGAAACATTCAAGGCTTCGAGAGTTTCTTCTTTGTAGGAAGGTGTAAAGGTCGGGGAACCTCCGGCGCAAGACTAATGACCTTGCCCGGAAAAAAAGCAAATCATTATGGAAAATTTAACAAGCCCCAGGACTTGCTAAATAAGGCCAAGACCGGTTCCCGGTTGTAGTGCCGATAATGATTAAGATGATGATGATGTAAAGCAGTACGTCAAATATTATGTTTTCATTTGACACAGAAATGGTCGTAGGGATCCACAGAGCTAACACAGAAACGGTGGTCGTAGAAATCGTAGAGCACTTTAGAGTTTGTGAATTTGGGTAAGATTTTCCTATACTTCCCTTTTGACCTCTTCCAGCAACTTCAGAGGGTAATTCTACGACGGCAGCGGTGGTTGTTACCTTAGGTGGATTATTAAGTATTCTTATTAATTCGTCTGCTGATGGTGGATTGTGATCGATGCAGTCCACTCCGGCGAACGTGAATCAAGTGAGGGTGCAACTGGTGTTGCACATTGTTTGATGTATCCTGGTCAACCTAATTTTGAGAACATCGTTGAATGTTTTCTTTTGGGTTTACGATTCAGGGCGCGTTTGAGGTAAGCTTCTCATCATCAGAGTCGGTATCGTAATCAATATGCCATCTTATAAACTTGATATGATCAGATTTAATTCACCGTATTGATTGGTTTTGTCATCGTAGTCGATGCTTCTTACAAGGTCCTCAGTGTCAGTCGGCGACTTCTTTAATGTAAATGTTGGATAACATCTGGGTGTGCTCCGTCATCTTAGAGGTAGTCAGGTAGTTGAATACCACCTGTGTTAAAGCAGTGTTGTATATTTCTATTATTATATTTACTACTATTTATTGGCCTATAGGAACCCAGAAGTTCATGAACTCACCGACCCGACTCCGGCATCGTTCCCTGTACCGTGCACTCTCCTTCCACGCTTGACCACCTGATCTGATGTCCTCAAGGTCAAACCTTACATTGTCCTCCCATCTCCGTCGCGGCCGCCCTGTCGGTCTCTTTCCTGTTGGTCTACCGTCAAGAATTCTACGCGCGGTCCTATCGTTGCCCATTCTCGCCACATGTCCGGCCCATATTAATCTTCGCGACTTGATTACTCTCACTATTGTAGGTTTGCGGAATAGCTCTTCCATTTTTTGTTGTTGTGGAGTTTCCTTCATTGCCCTGCCTCCTCTGTCATATTTACCGCCAAGGATACCCCTTAGAAATTTATTCTCGAATACGCGGAATTTGTTTTCTTCCCGTTTTGTGAGAACCCATGTTTCGCATCCGTATAGAACAATCGGCATGATTATGGTTCTATAGACACGGAGCTCTATATTCTGTGATAGCAGTTTGGATTTCAGAAGTTTTTTTTATTTTTATTTTTTTTATTTTTTTTTATTAGACTTCTCTCGGGAGAGGCGAACCTATAGCGTCGAGTGGGCGCCCCGAGATGCCATCAAATAACTGTTGCCGTTCTTTTTGAACAGTTGCAGGTTGTAACGCTCCGGGAACACTCGCGTGGGAAGGGAGTTCCACAGCTTCCCCGCTCTGTAACGGAACGAGTTCTGGGATGTTCGTGCTGTCGGGAGATGAACCACAAACGGGTGCGATCCGTCGGATTGTCTTGTGGAGCGCATATAGACCGAATTGCGTGGAACAATGCCAAGAATCTCCGAAGAACAGCACCCGTGATAATATCTGTAAAACCGACAGAGGTCGGCCACACGCCTTCGATGTGATAGCGACTGCAGTCCCGACGTCAGCGCCGAGTCCCCGATCAGGCGGATCGCTCGTCTTTGTACGCTCTCAATTAGGTCGAGGGTATGTTTAGGAGCCGAGCTCCAAACATGAGAACAATATTCGAGCGCGGGTCTAATTTGAGATTTATATAGGAGAAGAAGTTGGGCCGGAGTAAAGTATTTCTTGGCTCTAAAAAGATAACTCAGTTTTCCTGAGGCTGATCTGGCGATACCCGATACGTGTTTATGCCATGATACATTCCTACATACCGTGACGCCGAGCAATCTCAAACTTTCCCCAGTCTCGAGGGCCCGACCATTCATCATCAGCTGTGGAACCGATGATCCAGTTTTCTTTGTGAATGTTGTATACTGCGTCTTCGTTGCGTTGAAGTCGACAAGATTGGCCTTTCCCCACTGCAGGACTTTATCTAGATCCTGGTTCAGAAAGTCAATCTGTTTACATCTCAGCTGGTGCGACGTTGATGCACCAATCGGCCGATCACTCGAAAAGGAGGAAACAAGCGTACTATCATCCGCAAAACTGAACACTTTGTTATCCGTTGTCTCCAAGAAATCATTTATGTGAAGTAAGAACAAGGTTGGAGCTAAAATAGAACCCTGGGGCACCCCCGAATTAACAGGATACAGATCCGAACACTCGCCGTCCACAACAACCCGGATCGATCGATTCTCGAGGAAGCTCCTCCTCCAGTCGCAAAGCTGTTGGGAAAGTCCATATGAACGAAGTTTGCTCAGCAATGCCCCGTGCCAGACGCGGTCAAAAGCCTTGGAGATATCTAATGCGACCGCCCTTGACTCACCATGCCGTTCAATCGCAGATGTCCATATATCGGTTATAAGTGTCAAAAGGTCTCCTGTGGACCGCCTGCCACGGAATCCGTATTGACGATCATTCAGAAGACCGTTGCACTCCAAATACTTAACTAACTCTGTATTGATGACTTTTTCCATTACCTTAGATAAAATAGACAGTAATGCTATCGGACGGTAATTTTGTGGGAGACACTTTTTTTCCCGTCTTTTGGATTGGCTGAACTCGAGCGATTTTCCAGCAGGCAGGAAAGGTCCTCCGTGCATAAGATAAGCGGAAGAGTCTGCCAAGAACCGGCGATAGTTCTGGAGCACAGTTCTTAAGGACTATTGCTGGTATTACGTCCGGGCCGGTTGCCTTCCTACAATCCAGTTCACGTAGAATGCGTTGAATAGTGCGCGGACGAAATCTCACATCCCGCATGGAAGATTGTACGGCGAGATCACAGGTGACTCCAAAAGGCCGGGATCGAGGTTTGAATTCGCGGAAAATAAATTCGCGAACACATTAGCTTTATCGTTTGGATTCGTGACTAACGTCCCTCTGTCTGTCACCAACGGAGGGAAAGAGGAGGATGCGAAGTTACCGCTGACAGCTTTTGCCATTGACCAGAAGGAGCGCGAACCAGTTGGGCACCGAAGGAGCTTATTGATCACCCTGTCGTTATGAGCCTTCTTCGCGATATCAATCGCTTGGTTGCACGCGTTTCTGATTCTAACAAAATTCGTTCTGTTAACATCGGTGGGATTGGAGCGCCATTGCTTAAATGCTCTATTTTTTGCCGCCGTAATCAACTCGCATTTTTTGTCAAACCAAGGTTTATCAGACGAACTTCGTTTAATGGAATGTGGAATATACATCTCCATCCCCAGGAGAATAATCTCTGATACCGACTCCGCATAAGCGTTAACATCGGAGTTTCCGAAGCACACCTCCGACCATGGAAAGGATGCGAAGAAATCTCGCATATCGTCCCAGTTAGCAGCCCCATACTTCCATACATGGCGAAGCTGCCTAGGCCGGTTATTCGCTGGGTATGCAGTGATCTGAGTTTCCCAGTGGCGCAGAAACCTCTACGGTATAAATACTCGGTTGGGATGTCAAAAACAGATCCAGGGTGTTCGCATAATCGCCCGGGCATCCGGTACTCGCGTTGGCTCCCCCACGAGTTGAGTCAAGTTGTGGCTTACAGCAAACATCTCCGCCAGCCTCCCAGCCTCGTCGGTTCTGTTAGAATGTAACAACCAGTCGGAATTGAGCACATTAAAATCGCCAAGGACAATAATTTCAGAAGCTGGGTGGTTGATCTGTATCCAGTCGACGGTATATGAAAGATGTTCGAAAAATGTCGCCGGTCGATCGTTATTCGAGGAGCGGTAAAAACAACAAAGAAATTTAACGGAATTCCTCAGTACGACCCTCAACCATATGATGTCCATATTATTGGGCTCCAACGCCTCCATCCTCTGGCAAGCCAGATCGGACCGTGCGAAGACGCAGACTCCGCCCTTAAAACGGAATCTCGAATGTAAGTCGTATCCTGAGCAACGAAGATATGTCGAATCAGTTGACGAATCGACCTGGGTCTCAGTTAGGGCAAGGATATCAGGTTTCGTTGTTTGCAAATATTGGTGGACGGCGTTTACATTGGTATTGGTGAAACCGATGCCCCTGATGTTACAAAATGCCGTCACCAGTCGAGCGTGGGCCGAGCCTCGAGAGCTAGCCCGGTTATGGGATGACGAACCTCTCGAAGTTCCATTATTTATCATGATATCTGCATGATGTTCCCCCTGACATAGTCCCCCCCCCCCGGAGATCCGAATGGGAGACTAGTTTACCTCCGGAATTCTTTATATCAGAAGACACCATCATGACTTATCCCCGTGTCAGTCCGGGCCATCAGCCACACATCCGAAACACCGTCGAAGATTTCTCTCGGCGATATCGCGGAATGTACAGCGTGACGGGGTGGTATCTCAGCTTGGGACCGACTACCACCTAACCAACCTTTTCTCGAACCGGTCCATCAGCCAAGCTCCGAAAGATGGCCAGGGATTTCTCCCGACCATTTCACGGAGCCCAAGCTTGATGGGGTGGTATTTCACCGGGCGCACAGGGCGTTGGGACCCCGGCTATTACTCGGCCTTTAGTCGCCTCTTACGACAAGCTGATCTAGCTGTGAGTATATTCTAACGCCCTACTCACAGGGCTGTTTACTGACTGCATGCCAACTAGCGTTGCCTGAGTGTAGTCTTTTGTTAATTTCCTTCGACGTTACTGGCCGTCAGTATCGTTTCCAGATATTTAATCTTTAACTCTTTCAAATATCTTGCCTCTGACGTTTCTATGTGTTCCCCGAGTTCCACCTGCTCTCGCCGTAATCATGCATTTTCTTTTGTCTTCATTTATTTTTAGGCCCACCTCTTCTGCCGCCTGCATGATGATTTCACAGTTTTTACTTACAGTTTCTAGATTATCGCCCAGAACGGCGATGTCATCCGCATATGCGAGCACTTGTGTGACTCCGTTGAGGGCTGATCCGGCCATGTCGTCTTGTACCTTTTTGATGACATCTCGAGCACAAGGTTAAAAAGACATGGTGAGAGGCCATCCGCCTGTTTTAGTCCGTCCCTGATTTCAAATGGTTCTGAGAGGTGGTTTTCTATTCTAACTCGCCCTTTGTTTTCGTTCATACTAATTTGAATGTGGGCGGCGTATTTTTTCGGGGTTCCCAGCTCAACTACAATATGGTAGAGTCTTTGCCTTGCGCCTGGGTCATAGGATTTCTGAAGTCAACAAACAGTTGGTGAACCGTCTCTCGGTATACCCACTTCTTTTCCAGCAGTTGCCTTGTATATTTATTTCTATACAACATTTATTTTTACTTTGTTATATATATTATTTACTTTATTTCGCTTGCCTTCGGCTGCTTGAGCCCGTTCTAATTTGTGTCTGCTGGAGGCGTAAAAGGTGTGCCCAACCACCTTGATGTGTCCCCGATAAGCCGATGGTGCTTTTAATTAAGAAGACCCTTTTTGGTTTTCCTTTTGTGTTGGTTAATTTATTTATTTCAATTGCACACTTTGGCTGTCTGATTCTAATTAATTTTGCCTATAATGGAACTCCCTATTTATACCCAAAATCAAATCTGAATTTTACATTCCTTCCCACGATTCATTTCTCACCTTGAGACAGCCACCTGATGCCAGCCCCAGTCGAAGGCCATTCCATCGACGATGGGAACTGCAACGTTGCAATTTTGCCGCCATTCGCCCTGAGGAGTATTTGAACTGATTGGGTAGCATTGGTATTGGGTTCTTTGTTGCGTTAAGTAAAATGTCGTTGGCTTTCATTGTTTTATTACACTCTTCTGTTAATGTTAAAATACTAGAAGTATTTTTACACGCGCACTTCACAAACTTTTACTGACACCTGCGTTTTACACACTTTCACAAACACGTGTTTCACATATGCTATGAGCGAACGTCTGTTCGCTCTGAAGTACTCGATAAGAATCCCTGTGTCCGGAGTCCAGCCCTCTGATAAGAGTTTTGTTGGGAATGCATTCCTCGTTGATGAGTTTCTTTGACAAGATGTATAACTGGGAGGAGTCGTGTGTGCTTATGATTGGCTTTGTATTTTTGGTGATACTGGTTGTTGTTGGCTTTCGATTATTAGTTAGGACGATTTGAGATGTACCAAAGTACAGTATTTGGGATTACAATATTTGAGGTGTGCAGTATTTTAGATTACAATATTTGAGATGATAGAGACATCCTTGGGGTTAATGAGGTTTATAATACAGCGGTTTATAGTACAATAGAGATAATATAATATTTGGGACTACGACGTTTAATTTATCGGGTTTTCCAATAGGGACTTGACAACTTTGAATTTAATTTGTGAACGCACGCTTTCACTAATCATCGAACTGTCACTGTCAATTTATTCAGTAAACTTGTGGCGGTTCCGCCAAACCCCACTGTTACTTACCTGAAGATTCCCCACAACTTCGACCAAACCTTATAAGTTTCGCTAATGCAATCGCATTAGCACCTTAAATGCTTCACGCATCAAATAGATCAAATTTATATAACCTAAAAGTCCCTGTAAAAGAATTCTTACCTTTCATGCATTTCCTCGCATACAAATTCCCACAAACGCATTTCCCTGCATATGCAAATGCAAGCAAGGGATTTGTTTCGTCCATCAACCCATTAGCACCTTTTCCAATGTCTATTCGTATATTTACACAAGGACATCACTCATCTAAGACTTTTATGATGCCCTCGTCTCATCTTTTCTCTTACCACATTTCTTCGAAGCATGGTCGACTATATATTTAGACGCGATGCACTTCATAGACAAGATCTTCTCGATCCCTTTGTCCTTGCCGCCTGCCTGCTTTGTTTTGCCATTGCCTTCGCGCATGGGCAAACAACACGGATCTGAACGATCACACACCTACCACCATGATCTCCATTACGAGATCTGATTTTCTATTCCGCCAAGAGAGACTTTACGTTTCTCTGGTGGTAAGTAAATACATATCCTTAGTGGAGAGGATATCTACCAACACACCACAAACTCACCCCAAACGAAGGTTGTATCGCTGAGTCTAATTACATCTGCCGACCACGCTGGTCGCGCGGCGGAGAAGCGTATATATAGTGAAGTCGTGTCGAGAAAGAGGTGTTTCATCGTGTATAAAATTTATAAAAATCAATTTAATATTAATAATAAGTTCTAAGTGAAGTATAAAAACACTAACATATTTAATAATGGCTGAGAACAAAGGTAAAGATTGTGAAATATAAGAACCATGTATAATAAATAAAAGGCGCGTTTCAATTATTTACTTCTGCTGGTGCCGATCGTTTAATGTGGACAACAAACGTGGCGGCGTTTCGTTCTTTTGTCAGTATTTATTTCTTTCATTGATGGACAATTCGCGCCGGTGCTGTTTAGTGTATGATGGAGGAGGAAGGTGAACCGAGTGCCCATGCCTGGCACAATACACTTCCTCCCCACAAGCTCAACATTTTCATTATGGTTAAGTACACGAACGAACAACGTCTACAATTTATAAAAATTTACTACCGAAAAAAATTTGTCAAGCCCCTTTTGGAAAACCCTAGGGTTATACAATAGGGTTGTGGCGGTGCCGCCAAACTCCATGGTACACTTGCCTAAAAACCCCCATAACCTCAGTTTTGCTAATGCAATCGCATTAAGCACCTGAAAATGCTTCACGCATTAATTAGATCAAATCTATAATCTTAAAGTCCCTGTAAAGAAAACTTACCTTTTCATGCATCACTTCGCATACAATTTTCCGTAAGATTTCTTTCTTTGCTTATCTGGAATTCCAAACCAATTCGGTACCGTCGGTACCAGACAAATTCCTGTAAACCAAATGATTCGGTTTGCATACAATGTAACCGTCATGACAGGGACCATAAATATTGCGCCGTCTATTTTCCAACTTCGCCATGTGTACGATAACTTTCTTTACATACACATTGGTCGGCGACCTTTTTCTCCCAGCAATAAAATTCTCTAGCTCGCACCATGTGCAAACAGAAGAACGCTGTTCCTACATAGGTTTCCTGTGATACCATAAACAATTCATATCGTTGACCCTCATTACCGGACGATGCATAAGCAAACCCATGGGCATCCGAAGAGTTCGGTTTTATTTGCTTTACCGAAATCGTATCCTATGAATGCACTTTATGCCCTTTTCTTTGTTCTAGGTTCGTTCTCATCAATGAAAAAACCATGCACACACCACCATGATCACCATATCAAGTGAGCTCTGCACGAGCAAGATATCGCTGAGTCGTTTTCCATCCGCTGACCGCCACGGTCACGCGTCACTCCCGCTCTCCGCCGGCTGCGGAGACGCGTAAAAATATCCGGAGTCGTGAGGAGTATTTTGAACAGTGTTCGGTTTCCAATTGTTTGGTGAGCTTGTGCCGCAGTTCGTGTGTGTAATAGTTCAGAATTTATAAAAATCGTTCAACATTAATAATAGGTTATAAGTAAAGACCATTTACAATAAAAAATGTTTGTGCATAAACAGCATCGCCCGAGTGTTTTTGTTTTTGTGTTGTGTCCGCTCGGTCGCGAAGGTCAACCATCGTTTTCTTCCCCCCTTGCGCTGTGATCAGTATCCGCGTGAACAATTCATGATGGAGGAAGAAGAGAATCAGCGCCGTACGCCGGTGCACAACGCTTCTACCCCACAGGGTTATACAATAGGGACTTGACAACTTTGAATTTAATTTGTGAACGCACAGTTTCACTAATCATCGAACTGTCACTGTCAATTTATTCAGCAAACTCAACATTTTCATTATGGTTAAGTACACGAACGAACAACGTCTGCAAATTATAAAAATTTACTACCGAAAAAAAGTTGTCAAATCCCTATTGGAAAACCCATTATATTTATAGTACAGATGATATAATATTTGGGATTACAAAGGCTAACGTATATAGAGATTCATGATAGAATATTTGGGAACGTTAAGTCGCCCAAGTTGTTACAGTTTGGTTACTTATCAATACATTTGCGTGATGTTCCTCCCGACATGGTTCTATTGTTCGACTTGATAACTGGAATCGATTTTAAACGTAAACAAATTTACAATACATGTTATGGTTGTTACTGTTCTAGTTCAGTGGTTCATTTGATATGTAAGTTGCGATTTGTGTGCGTCCGTCTATTCGCGTTCAATTTAGGCGGTTATGCATAAACCATGCGGGATATCCCCACAGCTAGGGTCGCTTGACGTACAAAGCGACTAAGTACTGAGTGGTAAGTTGGCTTCCCAACGCCCAGTAGTTCGGTGAAATGCCCCATTAAGCTATAGGCTCCGTGAAATGGTCACAAGAAATCCTTGACCATCTTTTGATGCATGTCCGGTGGACCCGTTCGAAAAAAAAATTGCATCTCAAAGCGCCGACAGTGAGAGAAGCACACAAAAATGTTGAATTGTGCCTTTGGGAAAAGTGACAGAAAATTTGAACCTATGTCTCCCTAATCAAACGCATGGCATAACCTTCTTACTGCCTACTGCCACCTAGCAAAAAAATAATAGAATTCTTTTTTCCCAAACGAGTGATATATAATAGTGTGATGCTACAAGACGTAACACATTTTGTACCCTATGTAAACGATAGCGGGGGAGACCTTGCCTCCGCCAGTGGGATGACGTTGACCAGGGTGTAAAAAGGATGTTGTGTGTACATTATTTGAAAAAGAAGGTTCCTAATAGGGATTTCAATTTAGTACGCCGTCGTTTCTAATCTCCAATGTCACTACAGAATTATCAATTAATCTAGAAATATCCTTTTGACCTCTTCTATATTGATATCTAATGTACAATGTCTTTTTGCAGCCTCCACAACGACGGGATGTATATGAAGAAATTTCTCGGATTCGTCGTAGTCCTCATAAAAGGTAAGTTCTAACATCCAGAGTTTAGTAATTTTCTAGATTATTGTACTTTCTCCTAAAAAATTTTAGTAGTGGTAGGTGTAAACGTGAACATCATAAACGTGAACGTGAACGAGAGAAGATCACGACCAGCTCTCAAAAATGTAATAGCCCCCACCATTCAGTCTTCGGTTCTAGCCATGGCAATAAATCGCCAGCTGATCAATCTACACATACAGCATCTTCTGGTCGGGCTCCGTCACCTTCCATACAGATAGCTGGCAATATTTTAAAGGCTGTTGAAGACGCATGCTCCGGCTACAATAGTGGAGATGAGCATGTACACCCGAAGGATTACTTAACCTCAGTCGAGGAATGGAAACTACGTGATGAACAATTCGATAAGCTTATGTCTGAAAATGGATTTATAGTTAAGAACGTTGAAGAGGATGGTGCTTGCTTATTTAGAGCGATATCCTTACAAATATATGGGGACGAAGATATGCATGATTGTATTCGTCAACAAACTATGGATTATATTGTAAGATTTTGTTATAAAGCGCTGTTTTTGCTTAAAAGTGGATTTAATTTATTAATTTCAGTATCAAAATCGTGAGTATTTCTCACATTTTGTCACCGAGGATATTAACAGCTATATCAAACGAAAGCGCCGAAAGGACTCTCATGGAAATCACATCGAAATTCAAGCAATTTCCGAGATCTACAATCGTCCAGTCGAGTTGTATTGCTACAAATCGAGTATGCAAAATCTTTATATTCATTTGGATACACTTTTGTATTAATGTATTTCCCCACTTAACAGAGCCTATAAATATATTTAATTCGGAGCAATTGAATAAAGGATATCCTCCTTTGAGACTGTCTTACCAACGCGGATCTCATTATAATGCAATTTTAGATCCTTATGATGCTACAGTAGGCGTTGGTTTAGGTCTATCTGGCTACAAGCCAGAATTACAAACACGAGATGCCGTACTTCTCAGTGAACAGTTGGAAATTGAACAGGTAATACTTTCAATCAAAATCACAGCAACGGTTCAAACCGCTTTCAAGTTACCCCTATTTCATTTTAAAGACCATGTTTGAGGATAAACTTAAGACAACTGACTGGGAGGCTACCAATGAGGCGATCGAAGAGCAAATCGCTCGCGAATCATATTTACAATGGTGCCGAGAAAATATTCAACGTGCGCAGATTAGTGACCCTTCGACTGGCAATAATTATAATAACAGTCACCCAAGTAGTAGTAATGCATGCATTGCCACAACATCTGCCACTGTTACTTCGGCCCAAACAGCTCCAATTGCTTCTCCTTCCAAACATTTCCAAAAACATTTGAGAAACTCAACTTGCACCATTACAAATGAAAATGTAAATACATCAGCATCCAGTAATGCCTCTACATGTCCGGGATCCTGTGGCACTACACCGTTGGCGTCACCAACAACAGCTACAGCAACAACAGCTTCCCCATTGACTGTTGGTAATCTATCCCCAAAGTCATTAGCAGCCTTTGGAAAGAGCCTTCGAAAAGATTCTGAATTATGCTTCGATAGTGATGACACTGATATGAGTAGCACCAGTTCCATTGATCATCCGCCCAATGAAAAACGAATTGCGCGCGGGAAGAAAAGTAAATGTCGCACTTCAAATACGAGAGTAATAAAGAGACGCCGCCGAGAAATGATTGGCGATAGCGGCAATGTAGATGATAACGAGTAAGTTGATCTGTTCCCGATGATAAGTTATTGCTCATTTATAAATTTTTGTTTTTTGTTTTTTATAGGAAAACCGATGGTGAGCAGGTATTTATGGTCGGTAATCAAAATAATGGAGTACAAATCTATGATTCCGAAACAAAATGCTCAAGACCAAGTACTCCAGTAACTTGTACAATTCCTTCGGATAACATGAAACTAATAATACCATTGCAGTCACCTTCGGGGCCTTCCCCAAAATCTCCGAAACCGATTAGTCGTTCAGTAAAATGTGGATCTCCTTCATCTTCTCCAGGAACATCAAAACAAAGTGCTAATCAAGATATGATCAATGATTCGTCCCAGTCTCCACCTTTATCGCCGTCTTTTCAATCAACATTTTATCAATCCTTACTAGAATCTTCGTATGACGTTGATGGTGAGTATGTAACCACAAGTGCTCGACAATATTATGTAGACGGGTTTTGTCTTGAACAAGGAAGCTTCACCTTCTTGAATTTCCATTTTTTGGGAAAGTAGAATTGATCGTTATTCTTCCGAGAGCTGACGCAAGTATGGGAGAGAAGGGATAATTCTAGATGATTCCACTTGGATGATCTTATTCTACTTGGTATGAGGATCTTAATTTAACAGGATAAAAAGATCAGTCTATTCGGCTACTAGAGTTAAAGAGCTAAGCTTCCGGTTAAATATTAGGTCTACTACTTGCTTCCGCATTCTTTTTTCTTGATACTCGCGGTTTTATTGTAAAATGCGCTTCACAAGACAATCCGACGGATGGCACCCGTTTGTGGTTCATCTCCCGACGGCGCGAACATCCCTGCATCAGAACTCGTTCCGTTACAGAGCGGGGAAGCTGTGGAACTCCCTTCCCACGCGAATGTTCCCGGAGCGTTACAACCTGCAACTGTTCAAAAAGAACTGCAACAGTTATTTCTCTCCCGAGAGAGATCTAATAAAAAAAAAATGGTGGTATATTTGTGTTTCGAGATATCGTGCAACGCTGGTCAATATTTTCTTCCATCTTAAGGGCAATGTACAGAATTTTTATCGAAAAAAATCCCTGTTATTAATGTAATCCACGAATCGGTTTTTTTTTAGTTCTGTGAAGTGTGGCTCTGCCAATTTTTCCGCCATCGATCAGACCAAGTCTCAGAAGAGCAACGTTTGGAGAATACGGTGGACGTAGTAGAATTTCCCATTTCAGTGTTTCCAAGTATGTCTTGACTACTATGGGCTCGATCATTACCATGCTCCAAAACCGCTTTATCAGGTCTCGTTTTGTTGTGGTTGTTGGTCTTTGAGTGCTATACGCATTGTATAAGGTAAAAACAAACTAGAGTTTTTAGATTTTTAAAAAATCAACTTTATTAGTGAACTATCACCAAGCAACTAACTTACTGACTAACTTACAACATTCTTATTTATACCTATGCGACGGATGCTGGGTGCAACATTGTTGCTGTCGAAGAAGCTGTTATGATGAGATGTGTCACGGAGGCTAGTGTGACAATGTCCAGTGTGATGGGCCATGACCTGTGGTTCCATAGTGATACGCACGAACGAGTGCGCAGATTAGTCCATGGGTGGTGAATGAATGCGTACGTAGATTGGTTTATGGGGCAAGTGCTAGTTTGTGCTTTATGTGGAGTGCGTGTGACAATGATGATATGCATGAATGCGTGCGCAGATTGGTTTATGGGGCAAGTGCTAGTTTGTGCTTTATGTGAAGTGCGTGTGCCAATGATGATACGCACGAATGCCTGTGCGGATTTGTTTATGATATGTGTCATGTTTATTCAGAGTCGTGTGTTAACTTATATATTGCGTACGATATCGATCGTTTGATTATTACAGTTGGTTTTAACAACTTATGATACACTTTTCTTTTTTTTTACACTTACGCGCGCACAAAAGGGGATTTTGAAGTACCCTTAAATGTCAGACCACAGTGCGAGCGGATGGAGAGGAAGTGGATAAGGAAAGGATGTGTCGATGT
Organism: Microdon myrmicae; assembly: GCA_963931805.1. Classification (NCBI taxonomy): domain Eukaryota; kingdom Metazoa; phylum Arthropoda; class Insecta; order Diptera; family Syrphidae; genus Microdon; species Microdon myrmicae. The sequence goes on along the minus strand of OZ007501.1, from coordinate 78,423,068 downwards.
ATATTGGTCTTGAATGTCTGGACATCACAAAGGCCAGGAAACACATGATCAGGCAGAACATTCCACATTCGTGTGGTTCGGCTAAAAAATGACTCTCTATGTTAATATGTGCGCCTGAAGTCCACTTTCAACGTGAACTGATGCGCATTCACAGATTACGGGTATCGCGGGAAAATGTCTGAAAGGACGGAACACATTCAGCAGCAAGTTCAGTTGAGCAACGACCGTGGTAATACCTATAGAAAAGAGATAGGCATGATACTGCGTTCCAACGACGGAATTGATCGACTTACGGGTGGGTCCCCAATAAGTTTCACTGCTCGTTTTTGCATCCTGTCGAGCATGTGTAGTGCAGTTTTGGATGCGCCTGACCAAATATGGGAGTTGAACTCCATTTTTGGACGAATATACGCCTTGAAAAAGGGCTCCTCGATAGTATAGTGGTTAGTATACCCACCTGTCACCCGGGAGACCGGGGTTCGATTCCCCGTCGGGGAGCCTTTGGCGCAAGACTAATGACCTTGCCCGGAAAAAAAGCAAATCATTATGGAAAATTTAACAAGCCTCAGGATTTGCTGAATAAGGCCAAGACCGGTTCCCGGTTGTAGTGCCGATGGTGATGATGATGTTGATACGCCTTGAAAATAGTGGCCAGGTTGAATGGAGTGAAGTATCTTTTGCATCTCTTAAGGAACCCCATACATTTCGCTGCACTTTTCGCAGCTTCAAATATGTGGTCATTCCAATTAAGAGTCGAATTAATTCGAGTGCCGAGGATTGATAATTCCTTGGCTTCGTCGATGCAAGTGTCGTTCATAGACAGTATATTTACTTTGGGGCTCACCTTTGACGACAAGAGGCAGCACTTTGTTTTTAAGGCATTGAATTCTACTCGGTTAGATAATCCCCATTGATAAATCTTGTTGAGGTCTGAATTCAATGTATCAAGCATAAGTTGCTGGTTGGTAGTGACGTTCAAAGAGTTTGGACGGGAGTGTTCGTATGACTATAGAAACTCAACGTGCTATCATTAGCAAACGAGTGAATTGGCTTGTGAGTAATAGGCAAGAGATCATTTATGAAGATGAGGAAGCGAGTGGGTGAGAGTACCGAACCCTGAGGAACACCTGCATTAATTTCATGGGAGACAGATTTGACACCATCAAGAACCACTTGGATTGAACGGCCAGAAAGATAGTCTTTTATCCATTGGATCAGGGAATTGTCCACTCCATATGAATGCAATTTTGATAAAAGGGATGGATGCCAAACTCTGTCGAGAGCTTTTGAAATATCCAATGCGACTACCTTGCTTTCACCGAGGTAGTGGGTGGAATGGCTCTACTTTTCGGTAAGGTACGTCATCAGATCTCCTGCGGGCTTGTTGCTACGAAAGCCGTATTGGCGACCATTGAGCAGGTCATTTGATTCCAGATATTTCGAAAGTTGACGGTTGATAAGAGATTCCATTACCTCGGAGAGAGTAGAAGTTAGTGCTATGGGTGGATAGGAAGAAAGGGATGATTTGTCACCCCTTTTGGGAATTGCCTGAATGTTCGCTGACTTCCATCTATTTGGGAAACGGCCAGTAGAATAAGATAAATGGAAGAGTTTCCGCAGTGGTTTAGCGAGTGAAGAGGAACATCTCTTCAAGAGGATTGGGGGAATGCCGTCCGGACCAGCGGATTTGTGTGCGTTTAGCTCTTTGAGTGCGCGGGCAACACTATGCGTTCGGAAGCGAATCTGGCTCCTGGTGTGTTGTTTATGCTCAAGTTGAGGTGGAACTGATGCGGTATCAGGCAGCGTTGAGTTGGTTGCAAAATGTGCGGCAAGTAGATTCGCCTTCTCTATTCCAGTGGTGACTGTTTTGTCATCGACTATAAGCGATGGAATGGATGAAGAGACCGAGTTTTGAATGATTTTCACGAATGCCCAGAAGTTTCTACTACCTGCGGGAGAGTGTAGCATTTTTTGTCTCACTCTCTGGTCACGCAAGAACTTGGCGCGTTGAATATACGCATTGCAGTCATTCCTAGCTCTCTTAAATCTTTTCCGATTTTGCTCAGTATTGTTTGATCCTTTACAACCGGAAGCTCAACTCTTTAGTCTTAATGGCTTCTCTGCACCCGGAATCGAACCACATATTTCTCTTGGGTTTGATACTCTTTACTCTGTGTGGAATAAAGGTCCGCATGCCAAGTAGAATCGTGTCTGTCAATGTGTCCGCTATACCACTACGTTGGTCCCACCAAATACGGAGTCTGATTCTGTGAGGTGTCGTTAAATTGAACCATATACGATCTATCTTTATGTATGCGGGTTGCCTGTGATAACATAATTACTTATATATTTTCAATGGCAATATGTGGAAGTGTGCCGTCTGTATCCTGATGCCGTTCATGTTAAAAGTCAAGAACACATATGACGGAACAAAGACGTTGGGTCTCACACTTATTATATTACATTTATTCTGTAGGAAGCAGTTCATGTTAAAAGTCAAGAATACATATCATGGAACAAGGGCGTTGCGACTCACACTCATTATACATGGGTAAAAAACCTCAAAAACGAAGATCGTTTAACTGATTGATCTCGTAACATGTCATTGGATCAGTTTGATTGCAGAGTTATCCATCCTGATTATATTGGTTCCAAGTTTCATTTGGACATTATTTTTTTATCGTTGGATTCAGGAGTTCGATAAAGCTCACGGTAAGTTCTGAAACAGTCTTTCGAAACCCCGAACCTTTTTCATTGCATTGGTTTGATAAGGTCCATGTAGTATATAGGTTTTACTTGGGTGTCAATTTGCCGCCTTTGGAATAGCCTTCTTGATATAGCAAACATTGTCTTTGCTTTGGACAAACATCTTGCTCAAATGCCCAGCTGCCTCATACCAGTATGTCTTCTTAGGTAACCAACTCTCGCCAGTTTTCCATTTCTTCTTTACAGTTAATGACACACCCTTTGTTCCCCAGCGGGCATTGATCCGATCGACTTGACCTTCAGTGCTATTATCAGTACTACGATAGATCCTCATCCTGAGAAAGGTTGGCGCAACGTTAATAACCTTGCGCGGAAAAACAAATTATTATGGACAATTTAACAAGTCTGATATGGACCAAATACCGGTGGAGAGACTTGCTAAATAAGACCAAGATCGGATGCCGGTTGTAGTGCCGATGGTGATTACGATAGATCCACTGATTTGCGGTTGTATCCGGTGTTATTTATTATTATTATTTAGCTTATAGGAACCCGGAACTTTATGACGTCATCGACTCGACTGCGCCATCGTTTCCTGTCCTGTGCACTTTCCTTCCACGCTTGACCATCTGCTCTGATTTCTTCAAGGTCAAACCTAACATTGTCCTTCCATCTCCGTCAAGGCCGTCCTGCCGGTCTTTTTCCCGTTGGTCTACCGTCAAGAATTCCATGCACGGTCCTATTCGAGCCACATGTCCGATCCATCTAAATCTTCGTGACTTGATAACTTTCACTATTGTAGGTTTGCGGTATAGCTCTTCCAATTCGTGGTTGTGGAGTTTCCTCCATTGTCCTGCCGGGTCGTCATATTTACCGCCAAAGATACTCCTTAACACTTTATTTTCGCATACGCGAATCCAAAAAAAAAAGTGGCGAGAGGGCCGACTTTAGCGAGACAACGACAGATGTGTCCTTCATCTTGTCTGACTTCTGGTCATCTTGCGATAACCAGAATCACCCACATCGGTGAGGATGTTGGGCTCGGTCTCGCGATATCTGAAAAGAAAAGAAAAAAGTGGGGGTATCTAAGGATAGTGTGGACAGAGTTAGTTCAGGTGTTCTCTAACTATTTGGATGGAGGGGTGGTGGGATGGTGTGAAAGAAATCGTACAAGACCGGTAGGTTTTGGTCGGTGTGTGTGTATGTTTGTGCTGTCTTGTACTGTGCGTGCGTGTGTGCGTGTGGTATGCTAACAGTACACCCTATGGGATGGGTCCAGGAATCCTCTATTGTAGAGGGGAATGTTGTGGGGAGGGTGCTTTCTTCAGTTTTGTACTGAAGAAAAAATTATGGTGGTCTGATCCGAAGTGATCGAGAGAGAGAAGTGTCAAGAACGCAAGACTCCCGTACAAGTGGGTTCTCGCTGTTCTGAAAAACGACTATGGTTCTATAAATACGGAGCTTTATATCGCGTGGCAGCAGTTTGGATTTCAACAGTTTACTGACTGTGTACCAACTAGCGTCGCCAGAATGCAGTCTTTTGTTAATTTCCTTCGACATTTCGTTACTGGCCGTCAGTATTGTTGTCAAATATTTAAATTCTTTAACTTTTTCAAATATCTTGCCTCGGACGTTTATGTGTGTTCCCCGAGGTTCACCTGCTCTCGCCGTAATCATTTATTTTGTTTTGTCTTCATTTATTTCTAGGCCCACCAATTCTGCCGCTTGGATTGATGATGTCACTACTTTTTCTTACAGTTTCTAGATTTTCGCCCAACACGGCGATGTCAATTGCATATGCGACCACTTGTGTGGCCCCGTTCAGGGATGATCCGGCCATGTTGTCGCATTGTACCTATCCGATAATATACTCGAGCACAAGGTTAAAATGACATGGTGAAAGGCCATCCCCATATTTTAGTCCGTCGCGGATTTCAAATGGTTCTGAGATGTGATTTTCTATTCTAACTCACTTTATTTTCGTTCATTCAGATTTGAATGAGTGCGGCATATTTTTTCGGGATTCCCAGCTCAACCACAATATGGTAAAGTCTTTGCTCTGAGACTGAGTCGTAGGATTTTTTGAAATCAACGAAAAGTTGGTGAGCCGTCTCTTCGTATTCCCATTTATTTTCCAACAATTGCCTTACTGTGAACATCCGGGTCCTACGGAATTCGCACTGGTAGTCTCCCAGTATTTCTTCTGCGTACGGTATGATTCTCGCCAGTGTGATATTTGTTAGTATTTGGTATGTGATTAGGAGCAGTGATATTCCCCTGTAGTTTTCGCAGTCAGATGTGTCGCCTTTTTTGAAGATGGGGACGAGTATGGAGTATTTCCATTCTTCCGGAGTGACTTCCTTATCCCGTATTGTTTTGATGAGTTGGTGGATCTATAGCGTTTGCGACGATAGTGAAGAACGTGTGATTGGAACTGACACTATGATGGTTAGAATCACTACAAATTTAACCAATGCTCAACACACCAGGCCACTGCCGCGTGTACGAATTCGACTTATAAATTCAAGTACACTCAACTGATGTGGAATTGTTATGTTATCGCCATGGTATACGGCTCTGATACTTTGCTTATTCGAATTTTCCTTTCACCGTTCTTTACTGTTTTTGCTTGTGTATTGTGTGTGTAGCTGATAGAAACGCCACAGATCTTTCGAGCTGCTGCCTCTCCTCCATGCCTCATAAGCTCTGCCGGTATGCAGTCGACTCCGGAAGCATTGTTGTTTTTCAATCAATTTATTGCGTCTATCATCATCATTGGCACTACAACCGGGGACCGGTCTTCGCCTTATTTAGCAAGTCCTGAGGCTTGTTAAATTTTCCATAATGATTTGTTTTTTTTTTTTGGGCAAGGTCATTAGTCTTGCGCTAGAGGCTCCCCGGCGGGGAATCGAACCCCGGTCCCCCGCGTGACAGGCGGGTATACTAACCACTATACTATCGAGCAGCCTATAGTTTCGTTAAAAGAGACCTCTGAGATCTGGGGCTCGGCTGCATGTACGTCTGGTGCGTTTATTTGTGGTTGATGGGTGCGCACGTTGAGCAGGTTTTCAGAGTACTGCTTGCATCTTGTCATGACATTGTTTGTTTCTGTGACCAGACAGCCGTTTGTGTCTCGAATTATTTTGGCTCCCCTCGGTAGCCATTTCGAATTGAATTTATGCCGGCATACATACCTCTGGTGTTCTTTGCTCTGGGATTTTCTAGGATTTCACCGATCCGAGTTTTCTCCCCTTCTCGTTTTTTGCATTTGGAAAGTCTCGTTGTCGGATCGTCGCGTATCTTTCTGCATTAACTTGATCATATCTTCGTAGGTCACTCTGAGGCGTTGTTCGATCTTCGTCTTTCACTCATCGTCAAACCGAGTCCTCCCATTCGCGTTTTTTGTGTTTGAAAAGTCTCGTTGTCTCTTTTCGAATCGCACGCGTCTTTCTGCGTTGAATTTATCATACCTTTCTAAGTGGATCATCCAGAGGCGTTTACGTTCTTCGATCTTCGCCCTGCACTCATCGTCAAACTAAGGTTTGGACTTAATTGTTTTCTTAAATCCTAATACCTCTTGGGTTGTTCGTTTGATTACGTCTCTGATCGATGCACATTTAGTGTCATTATTGATTTCCTCTTCCTCACTACTCCCATTCTCTAGAATGCCAAATCTGTTCGTTAGTTCGTCTTGATATTCAGCCCTTTTGCGCACGTCTTTTAAGATGATCGGAGTCACAATCTACTCCTCTATATGATCTATATGATCTTACGTCAAGGATATTCGAGTGGTTTCTTTTGTCTTGATCTTTCGACTTTATTCGGGTGCTTTTGCAATAACAATTTAATTTTGCAACATAAAATTCAACAGGTTTACAGCAAGCCAATAATATTAAGAAGGTATCATCACAGTTTCAGCCAAATCGATCGAGTAGTTTTTGAGTAATCGTTGGTCGTAAATTTAAAACATGTTGTGGCGGTGCCGTCAAACCCCACGGTTCACTTACCTAAAACCCCCATAACTGCCATCCAATTTCCTAACTTTACTAATACAATCGCATTAGTACCTGAAAATGCTCCACGCATCATATAGATCAAGTCAAGGATCTTAAAGTCCCTGTCAAAGAAAACTTACCTTTGATGCATGCTCCGCATATAATTTCTCGTAAGAATCCTTTCTTTACCTTATCAGGCAGAACTCCCATTATTACGACCCAATCTACATCAGTTTCCGCTAATGCAACAGCATTAGCACCTGTAAATGCTGCACGCATTAATCTGACCGAATATATTTATTTTCAAGCTTCTGCAAAAGAATTCTTACTTCGCATGTAAAACCCCCTATAAGAGTTCTTTATCTTATCCAAAATTACCTGAAGGAAAATTCATCGGTTCATATATAATACAACCGCATAATCAGGAAACCTTGCCCTTGAGTTGCTTTATCCCAGCTTCATCATGTGCATCATAAATCACCAGACAAACACATTGGCTGGCGACCTACACCCAAGGGACTAAAACAAATACACACATCTCTTGGCACCAATTAAATCCTACAGCATAAGCAAATGCAAATAGGAATTCAATACTTACCCTTACCAGTGATGCCATAAACACCATTTCCTGGTAATCTAGCCAAAACCTATTAATACCATTTCTTCATTGCGCCGCGTCTATTTATTTAGCCGCGACGCACATCTCAAACAAAGATGCAACTAGCATCCGACGAGTTTCGGTTTTGTTTGTTTTACCAGACTCGCATCCCATGAATGCACCTCTTCCTTTCTTTGTTTATATTCCTTCCCATGGTTTTGATCCATAAAAGAACCAGTTTACACACATATATGTGTACTGTGGCGATCTTCTGTATGAGATCTGTTGGTTACCCCAAAGAGACACTTTACGTCTCTCTTGGAACAGGAAATACATCCTTTATTTAAGAGAGCCAGCTTCACTGACCGAATTCCCTAGTCGGCGAATTTATATCGCTAAGTCCTTTTCCATCGGCCGACGACAATAGTCGTGCGGACTTCCGCTCCCGTTCCACGGACGGGAACGATAATACCCGAAGTGTAGTGTTTGAAATTATAGTCGCCGTGTCGAATATTATAGTCGCTGCAGTTTTCGAAGATTGCATTTTTTATTGACTCCACATTGTAATTTTCACGTGTGCTTCCGTAAAAATAAAATAAAAATTAACAATAGAAGTTCAGTGCTTTTTATTTTTGCTTGTACGGTGTTAGTGCTTCCCCTCGATGTTCGACTCGTTGCCTTAACAGCGGAAATTACAGTGACGATGGCGGAAGGTAGTGAATCAGCGTCGTACGCCGGCGTACCATACTACCCCGCCACAATGTTGTGTCGAGAAGAGCTTGCCTTAGTTTTTAAGTTAGTCCGTAAGTTTATTTGTATATATGACTTGTACGAGGGTTGCCTTTTATATTTAGGGATTAGAGAACAAAAACAAATATTGATCATCGAAAATCACTTTACTGTTTTTCAAAATATTCCCCATGAAGATCTATACACTTTTGCATGCGTTTGAACCAATTGTCGAAGCACTTTTGCCACTCTGATTGACGTATCTCCAACACATGCATTCTGAATGCAGCAACCGCTTCTTCAGGTGTCGAAAAACGTTGACCTCTCAGTTTGTTTTTTACGTACGGGAATAAAAAGAAGTCATTCGGTGCCAAGTCAGGACTATACGGCGGATGGCCCATCAAATCGATGTTTTGGGTGCTCAAAAATGCAGTTGTCGCGGCTGATGTGTGAGAGCTCGCATTGTCGTGGTGAAGAGTGATCCGTCTTCAGCGGTTGGTTTTCCTGATTTCTTGGAAGACGACTGGCAAACAAATGGTTGTGTACCACTCAGAATTGACTGTTCTGCGTTATTCTAGTGGTACGGTTGCGACATGTCCAGTTTTTCCGAAAAAACAGGCGACCATTTGCTTGGAAGTGCTTCGTGCGCGAACAACTTTTGTTGGATTTGGCTCATCTTGAAACACCCAGACAGTCGACTGCTGTTTACTTTCGGGCTCATACGCGTAAATCCACGATTTATCACCTGTCACGATGTCATAGACGTGTTTCGAAGCACCGCGACCGTATTTTTTGAGCATTTCTTTCGACCAATTGACACGAGCCTTTTTTGGGCGATTGACAAATTGTGTGGGATCCAACGCGAACAAATTTTTTTGACAGTCAAATGTTTATGCAATATTGAATGTATGCTGGTCCCACTAACGCCTAAGGTTGTCTCAATCTCACGATAGGTCACATGACGATCTTCCAATATCAGTTCGCGCACAGCATCAATGGTTTTCGGAACAACAACTGATTTTGGACGACCTTCACGAAATTCATCTTGGAGTGAACTACGACCACGATTGAATTCACCATACCATCGATAAACTCTGGTCCTTGATGGAGCTTCATCGCCAAAAATTGAATTAAGTTCATCCATGCACTGTTGCTGAGTTAATCCACGCCGAAAGTTGTAAAAAATAATCGCACGAAAATGTTGACGATTTAATTCCATTTTTGGGCCGAGATGAATCTTTTAAGTTACTGTAAACAACACAAATAGCGCTCGTATGTCAAAACGTTCTGAGTGCGTATAACCTCAAAAATGTCCAACTTTACGACAGAGCTGTCAATTGCCGGATTGCAACACTAGGGTTGCCAAATCCCGAAACATAAGAGGCAACCCTCGTACTAAGAGGGTCCCGCCCTCATTTCATTCATTCACTCATTATTCTTGAACCAAAACTAACCGTCATTCAAGTTTTATTTGCAACAAACACCAATCAACGACATTATAAAAAATAAATTAATCATATTTTTTTGTAGGTTTTGCTCAACTGTCTGAGAGTGAGATGCTTCAACAGGCGATCCAATTATCAACTCAAGAATATTTGGAAGATCAAAAACGAAAAGGAGGTTTTCTGCGTTAGGCGCCTATACTCAAAATATTCATTTTCAATCCACATCTTAATCTTCTTTACGATATAAATATTTTAAAAATTATTTTTGGAAACCCGGGGGTTAATTATAGATTGTAATAAAATAAATGCGATACAAAACGAACATAAGCAATTTAAGTGGACTTCAAAATACCTTTAAAAAGTGATTAATATATATTAGTATCTAAGAGCAATATAGAATGGTAAGAATCGATATAAAACTCATATTTCTTTATACTAAACTAATATTAATTGAGTTACCATCATCTAATGGTAGTGAATAAAAATACGGTAAGCCAGTGGAAGTTTTATTTGGCGGCCCAATTTTTTTTCAGATATTTTCAAAATTTGTTATACTATGTGCAACATTTGGTTGGGTTTGTTTTCATTTCTATTAAGAAGTCAACTTATTAATTGGCTTTCCCATAATATAGTTTTGTTTTTAATCCGCTTCATATTGTATTCTATTTCTTGTTATATGAACCTTTAGTTGTAATTTAGTTAAATAAGATTTTTAACGTTTACCTCGAGCTTTTTTTTTTTTTGTTTTTTTTTTTTTTTTTTTCGTTGCAATATCAACATGTGTTAACACAAATTATCCGTAGATCTTCTCTATAAATGAATTTAAAGGAAGGTATTTAGATTTAGTTATATCATACTTGTAAAATATCATAGCAGTCGTCTGTTTAGTACACAAACGGAATTTTGCGGTTCCAATCTAAAATGTATTTTACTAAATTTTGTTTCTGGTTCGCTGAAATAATAAAGAAAATTGAGATAAAGATAACAAGTATATTTATTTTATTCTGTGGTGCTCTCTCTGTGTAGAATGAAGTAGTGAAAAGCACATACGTTTATAGTAGAAGGTGATGCAATGAAGATAGTTTGGAGTAGAAATCTGCCTCCGTAAAGAATGATCAAAATGTCCAAAAGTTGAATAGTTTTTGTAGCGTTCATCCTTCTAAACTCTTCTTAAAAGTTCAATTTCCCACAGATTCGTGTTTGATCATAAGTGGATTACTGGCAGCACACACTAAAGTTTAAAAACAATATTTAACACACAATTAAGTAAGGGTGGCTTCGTCCACTGCTGCAGAAATTTCAAAAAAGCGATTAATTGTTGTTGGCTTAAAAATACTTTGAACCTTATAGAATAAAAAGACAATTGTATAGGGTGCGCCATCTCTCATGTCGGCATCTCAGTATTGAATAACTTAAAAAAAACTGATTTCCATATATAAGGTATTTTTATTTAATTTGACAGTCACCGTCAGACTTTCAGGCCGACAAGTTTTTCTCGCAGTTTTGCTCGCGCTATTTTCTCAATTATTCAACCGCTATATTCTCAGCATTTGTGACAACCTAAACCTTGCTTTTGTTTGTCTCGATACCGCGTATATATAATTTGATCAAGTGCGTTATCCGTTAAATTATGGCCACTGGGCCCTGGTGTGCTCTCGGGTGGCAGATTTGATGTGCTTGGTAAAAAGCATCTGTGGCTGAGCCCAACGTTAAAAAAAGGAAAAAAGTGATATGCATATCTACCCATACTCCATAATGCCTAATTATCTATACTCCATAATGCCTAACTATCTATCCTCCATAATACCTAACTATCTATACTCCATAATGCGTAACTATCTATACTCCATAATGCCTATCTACCCATACTCCATAATGCCTACCTACCTATTGTTACATGCTATCTATCTATCAATACTTATTGTTACATGCAATTTTGCAGTTCCCATCGCCTTGAGGCGACTTGCAGCCAGAATAGACATAAAGTTACCGTCTCAGGGTGAATAATGACGGGATTGCAAGGTGGCAGTTCCCATCACCTTGGAATAGTCTGCGCCTGACACCAGGATTGGTTGCCTGCAATTTTGCAATTTCCATCGCCTTGAGACGATCTGCAACCAGAATAAGCAAATATTACCGTTTCAAGAGGAATAACGACGGGATTGCAAGGTTGCAGTTCCCATCACCTTGGGATAGTCTGCGCCCAAAACTGGCATCAGGTGACTGTCTCAGGGTGAATGAGATGGTACAATCTGGTCATGGAAATAAAGAAACAGTAAAACAAAAAACAAAAAAAAAAAGGAGGTGGCTGGCATTGGTTTTTGGGAAGAATAATTGAGATATAAAAGATTTTGATCGAAGCTTCTATGATGAGATTAGACCCTTGGCTTCAAGCGAAGGAATGTGTTAATACATATCCAACAAATCTGCATTTATTAATTAACTATATGTTAAAAACAAAAAGGATAGAGTTTAGGTGGCTACATTACATTTATTGGCTTAATTCAAGCAACATAATTACCTACAACAAAAGTATAAATAACTTACAAACTAAAGAGCTTAAGAACTTCCTTAACTAAGCTTAACCTTAAGTAACCAGGGCAAATTAAGAAGGCAGGAGTAAGGGCGAGAGGTGGGAGCAGGTTGTAGTAAAGTGTAGAAGCGCTGCTTAAGATTGAATGGTTTAGGAGGCGGTGCTTGAGACTATGGACAGAGCGGTCGAAGTCGAACAAGGTGGAATTGGAGTTGACATTTCTCAGCATCCGCGAAAGGGGTTCGCTGAGACCATAAGAGGTACGGTGAGAGGGAATGTAGAGAAGGCGGGGATTACGTGTATCTCGAGGGTTTGTGTTCAGAGGAATTAAGTTAACGAGGTAGGAGTGAGAGTGATATAAATTAAAACATAAATTAACTAAATAAAAATTAAATCAAACATCAACATAAAAAAAAGAATAACATGAATTATCGCAGCGCGATTTAGAAGAAATATTGTTTATATTTCATTTTGAATGTACACAAAAATTCGAAAGGCCTGTTGAGCACTTGGAAAAAACAACAGGATAATAAACAAAAGGGTGGGCTCGTAAGACGTACAGGTAAGGAAGTTGTATGGTTGCGCTAAAGTTAAAGTACCAACGAGGAACTAAAAAGGACGAAATCTGTTATAAAGGAGGGTGGACTGAAAAGTTTCCGACCTCAACGTGAAGACAGCGGCACTCGTCAATAAAAACTAGTGAATGTAGTTGTGCATCTTTTGACAGTTTTTCACCAAAATTTCACCTATTTTGGATTGGTAGTTTTTATTTTACAATCGTTTGAGTGAGTCGATGTGTGCTTTTGTGAAAATGGACAAAATTGAGTATCGAGCTATCATTAAAGTTTTGTTTTTGAAAAGCAATACACCTACGCAAATCAAAAAAATACAGAGCGAACGGGGCCAACCACAACTGCTACTAGTAACACACAAATGAACAATAAACCAAATGAGAGAGCAGATAATAAAAGCAGACAACAACCTGTCAATAACGAGCCTACCATCATGGATATGATGAAGATGCTCAGCGTATTCCAGGACGACATCAAAAAAGCATCAACCAGCTAACAGAAAAGGTAGGTAAACTTGAAAATTTTCAAAAACTACCGCCCAAAAAATCCAGGAAATGAGTAATCGGCTCCTACGAATAATCACTTGGAACGCAAATGGGCTCAAGAACTAGAAATATTTTTAAGAGAGCACAACATAGATATTGCGTTGATATCAGAGACACACTTTTCTCATATGAGCTTCATAAAAATCAGGGGTTATAAAGCCTATTGGAGTACGCACCTCAGCGACCGTGCCCGTGGGGGTACAGCTCTGATAATAAAAGAAAATATACATCACTTCCAACAAGAAGAAGCCTCCATTGTTACTATCAACCTTAATGGAGCTGATTTAAATGTAGGTGCTGTATATTGCCCACCTAGACACACAATCTCAAAACAACAATTCACGGATATCTTCAAGAAGCTCGGACCAAGGTTTATAATTGGTGGAGATTTCAATGTCAAGCACAGTGCTTGAGGGCCAAGGTTGAATACTCCAGGCAAGGGAAAGAATTGCTTACAGCCATCAAAGAAGCAAAGTGCGAATTTCATTCGTCTTGTTCACCAACATACTGGCCTACTGATAGCAACAAAACTCCTGACCCGGTCGATTTCTTTATTTCGAAAGGAGTGTCATCGAATTATATTGAAACGGATAGTTTAGTTGATTTAACGTCTGACCACACTCCAGTACTACTAAAACTGAATGCAGCTGTTCCCAGAAAGAACAGAAAACTAAATCTTACAAATAAATAAACAGATTGGGGAAAATTCCGAACAGAGCTTGACAATCAGATTGAATTAAACGCTAAACTTCAAGATTGTGAAGAATTGGAACAGCAAGTGCAACAATTTATCGAAACATTGAAAAGCGCAGCCGCAACAGCAACTCCGTTGCCAAGTGATAAACCAGAACCAGCAACCACCTACCCTATTGAGATTAGAGATCTAATCAAAGACAGGCGCAGAGCTAGACGAACCTGGCACAGATCCAGACACCCTAACGATAAAAAAATATTAAACAAGGTGACCAAAAAAGTATTTAACAAGGTGATCTAGTTAACAAATTAATTAAAGAACATAAACAGACTTGTATTGATGAGTATCTAAGGGGACTAAGTCCGTCAGCGGATACGGATTACTCTCTATAGAAGGCAACACGTAAATTTAAACGTCCCCTTATTCAAGTGCCACCTATAAAGGATGCGCAGGGACAGTGGGTACGCAGAACTGAAGATAAAGTTGAAATATTTGCTCAACACATGGCTTCAGTGTTCAAACCACACATCATCCACACTAGCATTGATCCTTCACTCAAGTGTCAAACTGAGCAAACAATCAAACCAGTGACCCCAATGGAGGTTGCCCAAGAAATCGACAAAAGTTTGAACCACAAAAAAGCACCAGGTATCGATGAAATATCACCTGGCGTGTACAAGGAATCACCTCGAAAAGCTGTCATTATGCTAACATATTTGTTTAATGCTTGCTTTCGACTAAGATACATTCCGAATTCATCCAAAACAGGGCAGATAATAATACTCAAGAAACCAGATAAACCAGCAGAAGAAGTAACGTCTTATAGACCCATATCGCTATTGCCATCCATTTCAAAACAGTTTGAGAAAATACTCCTCAAGCAACTCAAGCCAGTCATCAATATTCCAGATTTTCAATTCATCTTTAGGAATAAACACTTATAGCGTTTGAAATAATAGTGAAGAAGAACGTGTGATTCGAACTGACGCTATGACAGTTTGAATCACCAAAAATTGTACCTAAGCGTTACCCATCAGGCTACTGGCCGATTTTTGAATTTGATTTTTAAACTCGACTATACTCCACTGATGTGAATTGTTATGTTATCGCTTGGTATACGGCTCTGATGTATTTTCTTCTTCGATTTTTCGTTCGGTGCTCTTCACTATTTTGCTTGTGAATTGTGTGTGTATCTGTTAGAGTCGCCACACACTCAACTATTGAACAGGTTCACCGTGTGACCACAGTAATAGAAAAGGCTTTCGAAGAAAATAAATATTGCTCAACTATCTTTCTTGATGTCTCCCAAGCATTCGACAGAGTATGGCATGGAGGTCTTATATATAAAATGAGGAAACTGTTTCCAGCAAACTATTGCCGGCTAATCGAATCCTACTTGTTTGATAGAACGTTCAAAGTAACACACGAAGGACCTCACTCTAGTTTCTATCCAATAGAAGCAGGCGTACCACAAGGAAGTGTCCTGGTAGTTCCCAAAAATTATGTCAGGATCATCCAAATACTTTGATAAATAACCGAGCTTTAAGAAATACGTCATCGCGTAATCGGGTTCGTTCTCGAAACTCTGTCGAGGTTCGACTGATAACGGCTTTTGTAACATAAGTGCATCGTTTCACCAATCCAAATGTAAACGCCGTCCACCAATCTCCGCAAACAGTAAAACTATATCCTTGCCCTAACTAAGGGTGAAGTCTAAGACTTCGCGCGGTCCGATTTCGCTTGCCAAAGGATGGAGGCGTTGGAGCCCAATTACTTGAACATCATGTGTTTGAAGGTCGTAGTGAGGAATTTTGTAAAATTTCTTTGTTGGCCTTACCGCTCCCCGAATGACAATCGACCGATGACATTTTTCGAACATCTTTCACGTACCATCGACTGGATACAGATCAACCACCCACCTTCTGAAATGGTCGTCCTTGGCGATTTTAATGTACACAACTCCGGCTGGTTGGTACTCGTACATAATAACAGAACTGATCAGTCTGGGAGGCTACCGGAGATGTTCGCTGTTAGCCGCAATTTGACATAACTCGCGGAGGAACCTACGCGAGTGCCGGATACCCGAAGTGATTATACGAACACCCTAGATCTGCTTTTGACATCCGAAGCGCGCGTTTGGTAGTTGCTGCGCCACTGGGAAACTCAAATCACTGCTTGGTATCGGTCGCGCAACGACTGCCATTTCAAACGAATACCCACGTAAGCAGCTTCCCCATGTATGTAGGTATGGGGCTGCTATCTGTGACGATTTGCGAGATTTCTTCGCATCCTTTCCGTGGTCGGAGGTGTGCTTTGGAGACTCCGATGTTAACGCATACGCGGAGTCGCACACAGAGATTATTCTTCTGGGGATGAAGATCTACATTCCGCATTCAATCAAACGAAATTCATTTGCTAAACCTTGGTTTGATAAAAAAAAACGACTAAATTACAGCGGCAAAAAATAAAACTTTTATCAATGCCGCTCCAATCCCACCGAGGTGAACAGAACTAATTTTGTTAGAATCAGAAACGCGTGGAATCAGGCGATTGATATCGCGAAGAAGGCTTACAGCGACAGTGTGACCAATAAACTTGAGTACCCAACTGGTTCGCGTCCCTTCTGGTCAATACGGTTTTCGATGCGGGATGTGAAGTTTCGTCCAGGTACTATTCAATGCATTCTACGTGTATTGAACTGTAAGAAGGCAACCGACACGGACGGAATACCACTAATAGTCTTTAAGAACTCTGCTCCAGAACTGTCGCCGGTACTTGGCAGACTGTTCCGCTTATCCTATGCGCGGAGGACATTTCCTACCTGCTGGAAAATCGTTCGAGTTCAGCCAATCCCAAAGATGGGAGAAAGTGTCTCCCGCGAAATTACCGTACGATAGAATTATTGTCTATGTTATGTGAGGTGATTGGAAAGGTCATCAATGCCGAGTTAAATAAATATTTGGAGTGTAACGGACTTCTGAACGATCGTTAATACGGATTTCGTGGCTGGCGGTCCACAGGGACCTTTTGACCCGTATAACCGATATATGGACATCAGCGCTTGGGGGGTATGGCGAGTCAAGGGCGGTCGTATTAGATATCTCCAAGGCTTTCGACCGCGTCTAGCAGGGGCATTGTTGAGCAAACTTTGTTCATACGTACTTTTCTAGCAGTTTTGCTACTGGATGAAGAGCTTCCTCGAAAATCGATTCGGGTTGTTGTAGACGACGAGTTTTCAGATCTGTATCCTGTTAATTCCGGGGTGCCTCAAGGTTCTATTTTAGCCCCAACCTTGTTTTACTTCACATAAATGAATTGTTGGAATCAGCGGAGGACAGAGTCTTCAGTTTTGCGGATGATAGTATGTTTGTTTCCTCTTTTTTGAGTGACCGACCAATTAGTGTCTCAACGTCGCACCAGCTGAGATGTAGCTAGAACGGCTCTCTGAATCGGGATCTGGATAAGATCATGCAGTGGGGAATGGCCAATCTCGGCGGCTTGAATGCAACGAAGACACAATATACAGCATTCACAAAGAAAAGTGGATCATGGGTTCCACAGCTGATGATGAATGGCCAGACCACCAAATCTGGGGGAAGCTTGAAATTACTCGGGGTCACAGCCTGTAGGAATGTATCGTGGCATAAACACGTGTCGAACATGGTCAGGTCCGCTTCAGGAAAACTGAGTTATCTTTTTAGAGCCAAGAAATATTTTACTCCGCCCCAACTTTTTCTCCTGTATAAATCCCAAATTAAACCCGCGCTCAAATATTGCTCTCAAGTTTCCAGCTCTGCTTTTAAACATACTAATCTACTTAAGAGCATACCGAGACGAGCGATCTGCCTGATGGGAGATAGGGCCAGGACTGCAGTCGCTATCACACCGAAGGCGCACAGCTGACGTCTGTTTCGTTTATAGATGTTATCAGAGGTATTGTTCTTCCGAGATTCGTGGTATTGTCCCGCGCAATTTGGTTTATCCGCGCTCCACAAGACAATCCGGCGGATCCCACCGTTTTGCAGTTCATCTCCCGACGGCGCGAGCATCTTTGCATTAAAACTCGTTCCGTTACAGAGCGGGGAAGCTGTGGAATTCCCTCCCCGCGCGATTGTTTCCGGAGCGCTGTAACTGTTCAAGAAGAATTTCAACAGTTATTTGGTGGTGTGGCGTCTCCACTAACGCCATTGCTTGTCTTTTCCAGGAGCGACACAAAAACTTCCCCCTAGAACATCCAAAAACCCTGAAAAACAAGTGTCGTGGCAGTTCCATTGAACGCCAGTACTTACCTTTCCATGATTTATGAAGAGACTGCTTCCTGGAGCACTAAAGCCCTGGGAAACATTTACTTACCTTTTTGTCATCCACCTAAAATGTCTCCTAACCACCTAAGCCATAGTTCTGCTCTAAGGCAAAAAGCATTGCATCAAACAGACATTTTCCACAGGGGCATAATCACACCAAACGCACCATGATCCGAAAAAGCAATTCGGTCGCATCACTAAGCAACCGATTTAAACTTAAATCATTTTCGGCGCCCATATCTCCTGTCGGTGCGAGCATGTCAGTCACTAAACCGATCGACAAGCAAATTAATAAATCATGCCTGGCCGCTCGAAAAGGGTAAATCAGGATAGCACCCGCGGGAATGCTGCACCAATTACCAAACGAGGGATGTACGACCGATGTAGACGCGGCGCACAGTCGCCGATCGTATAAACATCAAATATTCCCTTGTACCAAGTATTGCACAGCTGCAACTCTTTCGGTTGGTATTCTCTGTGTTTGATTTTCGCCTAGGGAATCGACTGATCCTCGGTTCGCTGACATTAGGACACACATCACGAGCGACCAAAAAGGGTCATCGTGTGTGTGTTCCGCGCCCTTTACCACGGCCAATGTGTGAAGAATCATCCCCTATTGGTCACTAAAACGATGAATAAAATTTGGTATTCGTTCGTTTCTAAGTCATTCTTCAATCTTTAAACAGATTCCGTGGAGGCAGATCGTGTCCTCCGCGTAGAACGGTACGCAAATGGAGTCGAGTCTGAACTCAACAACTGTCGGTGGGCGAGCGTCCGGGAATATTAGTAAAGTTACCGTGCCATTTAAAACCATTTAAGTTAAAGTAAACATAGTGTCTCCCAATCATTTATAGTGAACCTTTTTGATATTTGGAGTCAAACTATTTTTGTAAGATAAAAAAGAAGTATTGTTTAGTTTAGTTTGTATTGTATTTGAGGCTTTAAATAAATCAATAAGGTAATAAATAAAGATGAAGAAGAACCGGCGGTGTTTCCGAATTGATACGATTGGAAGACTTTCAGAGACAATATAGAGAAAATAACAGCCATATTGGCGACAGAGACAGTGAAAACGAACTTATGGTGGAGGAAGGAAGAGAACCCCGCGCCGTACGCCGGCGCACACACATTTTTTCCCCACAGTGGCAGCTCGGGGCGCCTTGTCAGCACTACAGGTTCGCCTCTCCTGAGAAAAGTATCATCATCATCATCATCATCGGCACTACAATCGGGATCCGGTCTTGGTGTTATTTAACAAATCTCTCCACCGGTCCCGATTTCGAGCCGATGTCATCCAGTTTGGCACGTCCTGGTCTACGCCATCCCTCCATTGCAGACAATGTCTGCCGCGCTGTCTCCTTCCATACATCCTGCCGCAAACTACTTTCCGGACAGGCTCCTCTTCCCTCATTCGAGCTATGTGTCCCGTCCACCCGAGTCTACCGAGCTTGATTTTTCTTACAACATTAGCTTCAAGGTAGATTGCGTACAATTCATGGTTGTACCGTCTCCGGAATCGTCCTCCCTCACATACGGGGCCAACAATTCTCCTTAAGACCTTCCTCTCGAACGCGGCTAAGAGTTCAGAGTGCCTTTTATTGAGCACCCAGGTCTCGAATCCATACATGAGTACTGGTAAGACCATGGTCTTTACAGTAGTAGCTTGGATGTTCTGGATAAATTTGGGAATTTAAAGAGCCTTGATAGACTAGTAGGCTTTGTTGGATTTGATCAGCCGTTCGCGTATTTCTTCTTCCATGTTGTTATCGGCTGATAGATACTATTGACCAAAGGTAGTTAAAGGATTGCACTACTTCAAATTCGTGCTCCACTACCCTGATAGTTTGACCAACGTTAGGTCTTCTCTTCGCAGAACTTGCCACCACGTACTTAGTTTTTCCCTCATTAATGTGCAGTCCCAGTTTTTGTGCCACCTGCTCGATCTGGGTGAAGGAGTCCTGTACAGCCGATTCGGTTCTACCGATGATGTCGATGTCATCTGCGTAGGCAAGCATCTGGCTGGACTTGGTGATAATAGTCCCTCTAGTTGTGACGCCAGAGTCACGGATTGCTTTCTCCAACGCCAGGTTGAAAAGGAGGCAAGCCAGACCGTCCCCTTGTCGGAGTCCATTAAAGATGTTTATTGGTTTGGACAACAATCCCGCTATTTTTACTTGACTAGTTACGTTGGCCATGGTCAACCTACAAAGTCGTATCAATTTGTTTGGAATGCCGAACTCTCATGGCATTATACAGTTCTACCCTGGCTATGCTGTCGTAGACGGCCTTAAAGTCTATAAATAGATGATATAATGCAACCTTAAATGCCAGACATTTTTCCATCATCTGCTTAAGGGTGAATATCTGATCAATCGCTGATTTGCCTGGGATGAAGACACACTGATATTGACCAATGATGGCTTTAGCGTATGGGGCTATCCGATTTTGTAGGATAGTGGAGAGTATCTTATAGGCGGTATTCAGCAATGTTATACCCCTATACCTGCTGCACACTGTGATAACTCCTTTCCTACGTAAGGATCAAATTATTCCACGACGCCAATCTTCTAGCATCTCCTCTTGCTCCTATACGTGCACCACGATCTCACGAATTGCATGATGTAACGCTGTCGCTCCTTGTTTGATCAGCTCCGGTGGTGTGCCTTCGGCTCCGGGGGCTTTATTTGATTTGAGTTGTCTTATGGCTTTTAATGTTTCCTCAATGCTTGTTGACCGCAGCATTTGGTCTTGATTTTGCATTGGTGGGGCCTTCAATTCTTCTGTGAACTGACCATTTAGGAATTCATTGAAGTGCACTTCACATCGCTCCAGAATGCCTTCGGGATCGGTGATCAGATTACCCTCTTTATCCTTGCAGTAAGTGCAGCGTGGTGTGTACCGCGTCATACTGCGGATTATTTAGTAGAGCTTTCGCGGCTGGTGCGGACCTCGCTCTCTACTTTTCTCTATTTCACAGACAAGGGTTTTTTCCTAGGCACTTTTGTTTTGTCTCCATTTTTCAAGTCTTTTGAGCTCTTTGTATTTCTCCTTGCGTACCCGCATCCTATGAGTCTGCTGCATTGCCCTGTATGCATGATTCTTACCTTCCGTCGCTAGTTTGCACTCATCATCAAACCAGCCGTTCCGATCTTTCCAACTACGGCCTAAGATGAAGTTGGCAGTACTAATGACAGTATCAACAAAAAAAAAAAAAGAACAACCGTCTTCGAGTTGATCCAATCTAGCCCTATCATAGAACTACCTAACGGTTATAATGGATCACAATATGAGGTATGTGGCAGAGAACATAGCAAAAACAAGGCCTAAAAGAACGGACAGAATGGTCTTTGTCCTGCGTTATATACGCAGCTCTCGCAAGGGGTTGGGGGTCTATAACAGCAAGTTTTATCTCATATACAAAGTCTATAGGATTCCTTCAAAGAGAAAGAAGAGGAAATGAGCTCATCTGCAGGATCTATAGAATGGTGTCAACGGTGTCAGTTGCGGTTATTTCCTGTCGTGGAATGGAGGTAAGAGCAGCGGCGGATATACATAATCAGCACCAACTGAATAGACGGGCCTCCAGAGACGGAATCATGCTAATCGGAGAACGGAGCCACAGCTAGCACAGGAAGATGGGCCAAAAATTGGATGTCGATCATTAGAGACTGAAAGTCTAGAGTACACGGCGAGGCAGACTTTTACATGTGTCATTGTCTGAGAGGACGTGGGTGCTTTGGACAATATAGAAAACGCAGAAATTTAAGTATATGAAGCGCAATTCTGTAAGAGATGTATAGAATATGCGGAATATATCCTATTTAAATGCAGTCGTTTCCAAGAGGAGCACAGCATGCTTGCAGAGAAACTCAGCGGTGGAGTAAATACAGCCAACATAAGAGTGCTGTTGTAAGGTTTAAGCAACGGATGGGATGACTCCCTAATGTCATGCAGGAGGTTCGTAGACTATTAGAACTGGAACAATTCTAGCGACGAAATACACCGAGCCCGTCCCAGAAGAAATATTTCGCGAGACGGCCCCTAGAGAACAAACAAGAACGCGTTACGTGTTTCACAGTGGATGTGGGTTTAGTCCGTGGGCACTGCCAAATTAATGTTAATTGAGTGAACCGGGTATGCAAGTAGACACGGGTTTACCATTTCTAGATTGAAAACCAAAAAAACTCCTCTTTTTTCGATTTCATGTAAAGTCAAATGACTTTCTTTGTACCTCGATAACCGCCACTGTACAGCCTACTTGTGCTATGCCTCTTCTCCTGAAAGAAGGCTTTGGCGGTGTGTTATTGTCTTTGGACGTTAATCTCCGAAGAATGTGGGAGTGTTCCGCCGAACACAGTCCGCACATAAGGAGGAAACACACGGGAGCGAAAACGGCACAAATTAAAGTCAGAAGGAATTGTTTTATTTTGAACTTTTTTATTTTTCGTTTTAAATTTTTTTTTATCAGAAGGTACACAATGTTTGAATGTTCGCAATATTACAATTTATGGTGATATGACACAACCGCTCTGGTGTTCACAATATAATGGTTTTTATAATTTAAAACTATCGTTCGACGGTCACAATATAATGTTTTCTTGCTAGGTGTTTGTGGCAAAACAAATCACTAGACCTTTTTCAAATTTCAACCGCTAGATTACACATGACGTTACTTTTAACCTTTCACAAATTCTTTTCGCGGATCGACCTCCTCGTTGGATTCTCAGTCACTGTATCTCGAAGTAGACTAATTGTCTCTATCTTTAAAATCCCATTCGAACTTCTCATCCCCGCATCTGCAAAAGAAAATTATCCCATCAACAATCATTCTCCTTTCCGTCTTCCTTATCGGAAACTTGTTCCTTTGTTTGACGATCGATCGTACTTTATTTTCGATCTTTTCTTGGTATTTGCTTATGTTCCCCATCTGGCCCAAGACAACGAGGTTTTTGTGCGCTTCAGATGGGTACAAAGGAACCGTGGGATCTGTATGGTTTTTTGTTATTTTATTATTTATTATTTATTGGCCTGTAGGAACCCGGAAGTTCATGACCTCACCGACTCGGCTTCGCCATCCTTCCCTGTCCTGGGCACTCTCCTTCCACGCTTGACCATTCGATCCGATCTCCTCAAGGTCAAACCTAACATTGTCCTCCCATCTCCGTCGCGGCCGTCCTACCGGTCTCTTTCCCGTTGGTCTACCGTCAAGAATTCTATGCACGGTCCTATCGTTCCCCATTCGCGCCACGTGTCCGGCCCATCTTAATCTTCGCGACTTGATTACTCTCACTATTGTAGGTTATGGTTTTTTGTTAGCATTTCCAAATCATAAACATCTAGCGAGCGATCTACGTTAAGATGTTTATGATTGCATGACTGTTGGTCGGCGGCGAATCGCTATACTTTGTTTGCATAAGTGTGCCTTTTAGGTTTTGGGTCATGCTAGGAATTTAGGTGCTAATTGCTATTAGCTACAAGCGGAGATATTCGTTGTTCGGTTTGTTTACCGAAGAACGCGTTTAATGGATGTCTTGAATGGGTGCGTTGGTTTGGATGCGTTGAATTGCCGCGTCGAATTGGATGCGTTGGATTGGCGCGTCGGATTGGCGCGTCGGATTGGATGCGTTGAATTCAATATTAGAGACTTTTGAACGTTTAGTTCGATTTATATCTGCCATTGAATTTAATGTTGCTGTCTGAAATGTTACCTTTTGTTTCAGGTGGGAGTAAGGACTTTTGGGACAGACACACGTCTGTGGGTACGTGTGATGGATAAAGATGAGCATGTTCCTTTGGCGGAAAGGATATCTCAACCTATAGTGGGTTGTGGTTCGTAGACCGCCACAAGGCCACTTCTGAAGTACCCTAAGATAGTCACCACATCCTCTTGCTTATTCCTGCTATTGGTGATGTCGACAAGACTCCTTTATCAAAGAAGGGACAATTTTCAAAGTAATTAATTCTAGTCGCAGTTTAAAAACTAATCTATACCAGGAGCCAGCAGTACTATGGACAGTATTTTTGAGAGGTATCTTACTTCCAATCACGGTCATCATCATTGATACAGTATTCTTTTTTGACTGGTTTATAAAATGCGACTTTTATTGTTTCTGACTACTTAACCTTTTCAGCTCGGAGTGCCGTTGTTAACCTTATCGGTGGGGCATATGTATTCCAACAGGGTCGCAAGGCTTAAGGTAACCGCGTAGATTTGAATCCGTTTCGCAGTTACAGCACATTCTGGCATTGTAATTTGCGCCCGTAGCATCGAATTAATACGATGGCTATTCATGTTGACATTGTCCCCATAAATTCAACAGATTCAATTCGGCATTCAATTGTCATCTGGTCTATTTGGTAACGGTTGTCTGCATCTAGGGATATCCAAGCGATTATATAATTTTTTAACGCATAAACCTTGTCCTTGCAATATCAATTATTTTCAGACAAGATTCGGTAGCCACTGTTTATCTCAGCAACCTCGACCTAATATAGCATTACAATCAACCAGAGTGATTTTCATGTCGTACCGAATTCCCATTCGGGTAGCTCAAGACATTCTTATTGTGCCCCAGTCGTTTTTGAATTGTGACTAGAAGCCTATTTAAGTGTCGCTACAAGATGTATGAGAGCGTCCACCATATTGATTTTATGAAGAAGTTAATAGCCCGCATGCCCAGCTCATACTAACGAAAACAAACTGACCCGAAATTATGTCCGTTGCGATTTGCGATAGCAAGTTCCACGGCTACAATAACTCGGTAGCATTGGCCAGGACGCAAAATCTAGTGGAAACCAAAGTCAGCGACATTTATAAGAGACGTCTACTGGAGGACAAGTCCGAGCTCGGTTGAAGAACCCGATAAATACGTAAGTAATAACCGCCGCCTCAAAAACACTCCTTCCACAGTGTCTCTCGTACATCTAATTCTATTTGTACAATAATTTAATTAACCTTATTGATAAATTTTGTTTTTGAGATCTATTTTGTAAACTAGTGTATCTAACTTCTGTTCTTGCTTTTGTGCAGGGAAAAGTGGTTTCATAACCAAACATCTAGTACCACTTTGTTTGACTTGTACAATAGCCCAAAGGTTTCTTTAAAACTACCAAGTTCAAGTTCTAGAAATAATTTATTCTTGATAAAGTTCATGAATTGTGAATAAAAGAGAGAATAGTTCTTCGACCTTAGTACTCATCAACTACTTCATTGTTACTTTAAAGTCTCAAGTGAGTTATGCGTATTTACCACCTATTGCCTATCATTAAAAACATGGTATCCTCCCAGATGTATACCATTAACCATAAGAAGGATTTCTTTTACAACTTTTTATAGAGAAACTTTATGAAAACCTCATCCTTCCAGCTTAGAATGGTGAAGATAGTGTAGAGTGTGCGAACCAATAGCCAACACAGCCCATAGACGCCGTTGCTTTTAGCTGAAGTAATCTCGTCCGTACAACAGGTTACAGTTGTATATTTAACTTGTTACGGCATTATCTTGGACATTCTCTCCGAAATCGAGGTGACTGGTCGAGCTTCTGTTCAACGCCTAAGCAAACAGTTGCCCATGCAAATGCCCTTTAACAAATGTACAGAGTGCAACAATTGTCTCCTCTTCTAATGGGATAGGGAAGCGTGTTGTTCATAAAGTTCCTTTATTGACCTGAGCAATTTTTATTGAACAACATGGTCGAGGTGATGGTCCACTTGGGCAAGGATACACACATCCTGGGCGCCGGATGGCAAATTGATTGTCTGCGTTTAATTGGAAGGGCCATATGTACAATTACTTTCGAGTAGTGTCCATACAGGCAGATAAATCTTTCTGGAACCAAATTTATCGAATCAAGAGGGTTCGATATCTTCTGAGTAAACACGATGAATCAGCGTGAGATATCAGAGAAGAGTTATTAATAACAATGATTAGGTTATGAGCGACTAATTAGTAAAATGATTTGATGACTGATGACGGCCTTTGAGATCTATAAAATTAGGCGTTTGGGTGGGTCTACTTTCCGCTAAAAAATTACTACTTTCGCTTAAAAATCGGTGCCTCAAAAATTGAAGTGGTCTGTAGTTTGCCTTTGTTGATTTTATTATAGAAAAAGGCGTGTTGTTTTTACTATTCCGATCTTCGCGTTCGTAAAACGATCCTTCTGTTGCTGTTGGTATTAGTATTTAATTTACAAAGGTCTAATATTTCTCCCTTTTTAGAAAACCAGTGGATCAATGATTACATCACTCCATTCTTTTATTTAATTAACGTGCATATATCATCACTTTACTTCTTATATCGTCGGTTAGTATATTTAAGTCGGAGTCGTCTTCTTTTCGTTTCAAAATTTTACGGCGAGAGAATTGTTTCTTATTTTTCTTTTTCTTTTCGCTGCCCTTTTTTACCCACTGTATTTTCATTTTTGTTTTTTCAGAGCCTACTGTCGCGTTCTTTGTTCAGTAGTTTATTTTTTTATTTTTATTTATAATTTACCTTCCAACGCGAGCTCATAGGAAAGGGAGCCCTTAGAGGGGTTTAATTATATAACATCTATCTGCCAAGGAAAAGGAACACCTTTTTTGTTGTTCTCGAAAAGTATCTACAGTTTTTGAATTTCGTGGAATTTATTAATTGGATTGCCGAAAGAAAGTTGTCTTATCTTATCTGGGATAAATGTTCCCTATGTATTTGGCTTTTTACAGCTGTTTGGAATGTTAAGTTTATTTTTGACAGTCGAAACGATTATACGTGTTTAGTGCGCACGGCGTTTTTTTTACTTTGCATGTTCAGCTTTTTTTTCTTTTTTGTGAAACAGAATCGTTATTTTATCTTCGCCATTGCATTCGTCATCATATCCTCCTGCGACTTCTTTCTATTACCAGGGCTTATAGAGCATTGTAGGGGCGACGTTTTACTGTGATTCATCATCATCGGCACTACAACCGGGAACCGGTCTTGGCCTTATTTAGCAAGTCCTGAGGCTTGCTAAATTTTCCATGATAATTTGTTTTTCCGGGCAAGGTCATTAGTCTTACGCCAGTTTTACTGTGATTGTTGACATAAAAACAGAATCGCTAAAGGTGTTACGTAGTAACTCTGTGGCGGTTCCGCCACACCCCGCTGTCTACTTACCCGAAGAACCCCCGTAACTACAACCCAACCTTCATAGTTTTCTGCTAATGCAATCGCATTAGCACCTGTAAATGCTTCACGCATCAAGTTCATCAAATGTATTTAGCTAAAAGCTCCTGGAAGAGAATTCTTACCTTCATTCATTTATTCGAATTCAAAATTCTCTATAATAATTCTATTCCAAACTTCATTAATCTCAAGCCCAATCCGGCACCTTTGGTTGCCAGGCAAATCCCAATCCTAAACACACAATTTCCCTAGTCGAATTCCTGAAAACAAAACAATTTGGTTTACATATAATGTAACCATCATAACAGGGATCATAAACATCGCATCGCCAATTCCCAGCCTAACCATATGTATAATAAATCCTTTATATACACATTGGCTGGCGACCTAAACCCAAGGGACAAAAGCAAATATACGCATCTTGCGTCTTAAGGCATAAATTAAATCCTACAGCATAGGCAAATGCAAATACGAATAGTATACTTACCATTGGTAGCGATGCTATGAACACCAATTCCCCGTGAATACGCTAAAACCAATTAGCACCAAGACCACCAGCATTGCGGTCTATCAATACAGCTGCAATGCACATTCCTAGACAATGATCTATACGATCTCTTTGTCCTGCATGTTTCTGGATCTGTTTCTCATGACTAGCGACATGAACAAACAGAAACCCCAATTAGCACGCAATGAGATTCGGCCTGTTTACTTAGCCGAACTCACATCTCATTGATGCACATCATTCCTTTTATTGTTTTTAGATTCGTTCCCATGGCCTTGTGTATGAAAAAACCAATGTGATCTTCACTCACACATGCACATACATTACCAAGTCCTCCTTCCTTGTTTTCACCACACACTTTCTCTCTCGAGGAAACTCACCCCCGGTTGCGAAGTGGCTCTGCATCGAGCAGAGCAACGCTGAGTCATATTACATCCACCAACTGAGCAGGTCGCGTCACTCGCGCTCCCCGGTGCGCACGGGGACGCGAAAGTCAACAGCGAGTCGAGTTTTTTGTCTTTTAGTACATAGTATTGTGAAAAGTATTACATTCTATTAATGTCGTGTTGGTGTGACGCGTTTCGTGCGGTATTCAACTGCCTAAAACCTAGACGAACAAAAAAATAAATATATCTGTAGCCGTGAACGGACAAAGGCAAGGTACATACTGACGCCCACATAGTTTAACGTACGAGATAAAAATAAAATAACACAAAAAGACATAGTTTGTTGCAAACAATAGTAAAATGGAAATAAAAGAACCAATAATACTAAAACAGTGTTTCATTTGTTTTTCTTTCTTCTGGGTGTTTATCCTTGCGTTTTCTCCCAGCGCGTACGTTTTATCCTTGGTGTGATTGCTTGTCTGGTGGACACAATTACTGCGTCCGAACTCGGCTAGATAACCGTGTGCGCGGCTGCTGTTTGGTTTATGAAGAGTAGGGGAATCGGCTTGAGTAGCGGTCGCACTACACTTTGCAGTCATTACAGCCAAGAGCGAGCAAGAGGTACATACGTTTGTTGCGCAACGGATTATTATAACATTTTTAACAATCGAAGGCGTTAAACCCTCGGGAATTTTTTTTCGATTGAAGGCAGAGTTTGGTGATGATACACTGTCTCAGAATAGGAAAAGAGATTTTAAAAGTAGGCGGGAACGTATCGAAAACGAAAGTCATGATCGACGCCCAAGGACAAGTCGTACAGATCACAACATCCGTGCCGCTCGAGAGTTTTGGTGGATTGAACACTTCCATAACTGATACCCACTTCTGTGAGATTTCTCCAACAGTTAAGCGGCTATCACTTTCGAACATAAAATCCAAACTTGAAACATTCATTTACATTTACATTTCCAAAACATCAAACATAAATTTGTATTTGGACATATAAGCACTCAATTACATTTTCGATTCAGTAAAATAAAAACAAAACCTACCGGTTGAATTAAATCATACCATACAACGGTTAGATGGCTTTCTCAACGGAATTATTTGGTTTCTCAACGGAATTATGGTAGAAAGACAACCAAAAAATCAGTAGCTTCGTATCGCCTGATAGGAAGTCAGTTGAAAAAAAGTCGTGTGTAAAGTTAGAGAACCGAAATATATTCAAACTTTGTAATCCCACCGAGGTGAACAACACAAATTTTGTTAGAATCAGAAGCGCATGCAACCAGGCGATTGATACAGCGAAGAAGACTTATAACGACAGAGTGACTAATAGATTCCTTGAGTGCCCGACTGGTGTGTGGTTAATGACAAGGGCTGTTAGCAGTGATCTTTTTAGAGCCAAGAAATATTTTACTCCGGCTCAACTTCTTCTCCTGTATAAATCCCAAATAAGACCGGCGCTCGAATATTGCTCTGATGTTTGGAGCTCGGCTCCTAAACATACCCTCCACCTACTTGAGAGCATACAGAGGTGAGCGATCCATTTGATCGGAGACTCAACGCTGATATCGGGACTCCAGTCGCTGTCATAATTTCAACGGATTTTGCAACCGGTTTCAGAACAACAAATATAGCAAACTAAACCAACGCTATCAGACTGTAAAAGAACCCCTTAGAATGAAAGCCAAAGGAGTGAACGATGGTATCACCGCAAGGTATTCCAATGTCCAACGACTTGGAATTCAAAGCTGTGGACATGCAACTTGATGAACTGATAAACCAACAACAGCAGCTCCACGTTCAACAATAGATAAATGCCTACTCAGCGAGCATCCAGTTACTTATCGGTTTTATTCAAATAAATCACCAAAACACCATCAACATTCACCCTATTAAAGCCCTAAAAGAACATGTTAACCGAATGAACGAAGGCTCGGACTTCTGCAGATTACCACCTGTATCCAATGTATCCTCATTATTTCATCATTATCAACGGCACTACAACCGGGTACCGGTCTTGGCCTTATTTAGTAAGTCCTGAGGCTTGTTAAATTTTCCATAATCCTCATTATTTACTATGAACAAGTCTATCCGTCAAGACATGGTTATTGTGACGTTCAGCATCCCCCTAGTTCAACCAAGGTTATTTGCGAAATATGTCTTTATCAGTGACCCAATCGACGCTCATGCTATTCGGTGGGGCAATGGAGACTTCGTGCAATAAATTGTGGTTAGTTCAGACAACGAGACATTCTTTGAGCCATTTCAAACAATAGACCTTGGTGATGAGATCTAGGATAATGTTTAAGAAAAACCCTTGACCAATTGCTGGAAGGAAGTCCTTCAAATTCACGCATTCGGTTCACTTTCCGGATCGAAGGAGTCGAGAAAATAAACACAAAAATCGAGGCGTTGCCAATGAGAGATGGCATACTAACATCTAATATCGAAATAAACAGAAAACAACGAACTGATCCACGCATTGCCATCTTGAAGACACAACTTTCAAATGAAATTGACAATAACGACTGAATCCCACATGAGTATCAGTACTGGTATTTGGGTGGAGGACTGTGGGGAAGAAGTATGTACCTAACAAGGGCACGAGATTCCCTTTTTCCTCCATCATAGTTGTTCCACCGATACAATTTCACGATTGTTAGGAAGTCCGCCGAAAATAACAATCACGATCACCAAACACACTGACAACAATAGACGCCCAGAAACGAAAAGTACGATGCAGCAAAATGTCACTGAGGTTCCGCGGAAAGAAAGTCAAATGCACTGTCCACCAAAAGAAACAAAACAAGTACATCGTCTCAGAATACCGTCCACCAGAGGTAAAACCAAATGAAAACACTTGCGGCTTGTCGTCCGTAATTTATAACTTTTATTTTATCGGTAATTAAAGCACGCACGGTGCGGACTTAGTTTTAATTAATTTTAATATGGATTAAGCACTTCGACACGACTCTTAGAAACCACACCGTACCGGCGCCGGTACGGTGGATGGCGGTGACCCGACCGCCTTGAAGGTTGGAAAACGACTCAACCGATATCCTCTCCGATAAGGATATCGTTTTTACCTAACACCAGAGACACGTAAAGTCTCTCTTGGTGGTATAGGAAACCAGATCTTGTGATAAACGTCATGGTAGTATGTGTGGTGATCGTACAGATCGATGCTATTCACACGTGCAGTGGAACAACGAAACAGGCAGGCGGCAAAGACAAAAGGAAGAAAATGCGCCGTTGGTAATGCAGGTCATTGTTTACGCGATGCCTCGTCTCTATTATCGACGTTGGGAGAAAAAGGTGCTAAAAGCAAATTGGATGTTTATGGCATCTCTGGCTGCAGTAGAAACCGGTTCATATTTGCATTAGGAAATGCTGGAAAATTTGGCTTCAGCGTCTATTGCGCTAATTATATGCAGCTGCTTGGGTTGTTTATTGAAAAGACAAACAAAAAAGGTTGCCAGGCAATGTGTATGAAAAGGTACATGACGCGGCTGGGAAAATAGACGGCGCAATATTTATGGTCGCTGTCATGACGGTTACATTGAATGCAATCTGAATTATTTTGTTTACAGGAATTCATCTAAGGAAATTTGACTGGCGATGTAGATGCCGAAATTGATTGGAAATTCCTGGTAAGCTAATAAAGAAATCTTAAGGAGCAGTGGTATGCGAAGAGAATGCATGAAGGTAAGTTTTCTTTACAGGGACTTAAAGATCATAGATTTGATCTCTTGAGCGTCTTGGGTGATGATTATGGTTAACCCTTCTCTCCTCACTACTTCAATGTTACAGCTCAATCACCTTTTCTGGCGGAAGTTGTGTTTATGATAATTACGTCACTTTTCGAATGGAACACTTCCAGAAAAGGAGGAGTAAACAAACGACGAAAAATACAAGCTTTGCACAGCACATTCATTGGGAAGCAGAAGATAAAATAAACATAAACAATTCTTACTGCAAAATGCCGCCTCATGTATATTTGATTCATAGGATCGCTCGTCTCTGTATGCGCTCAAGTAGCCTGAGGGTATGTTTAGGAGCGGAGCGGTGATCCACTTTTTTTGTGAATGTTGTATATTGTGTATTCGTTTCATTGAAGTCGTCGAGATTGGCCTTTCCCCATTGCAGGACCTTATCCAGATCCTGATTCAGAGAGTCGACCTGACTACATCTCAGCTGATGCGACGTTGATGCACTAATCGCTTGATCACTCGAAAAAGAGGAAGCAAGCGTACTATCATCCACAAAATTGAACACCATGTTATCGGTTGATTCCAACAATTCATTTATGTGAACCAAAAACAAGGTTGGAGACAAAATAGAACCGTGGGACAGCCCTGAACTAACAGGATACAGATCCGAAGAGTCGCCGTCTACAATAACCAGGATCGATCGATTTTCGAAGAAGCTCTTCATCCAGTCGCAAAGCTGCTGGAAAAGTCCGTATGAACGAAGTTTGATCAGCAATGTCCCGTGCCAGACACGGTCATGAGGCTTGGGGATATCAAATACGATCGCCCTTGACTCGCCATGCCCTTCAATCGCAGATATCCATATATCGGTTATAATGACCAAAAGGTCTGCCTAGGACCACCAGCCACGGAATCCGTATTGACGATCGTTCAGAAGTCCGTTGTGAGACACACTTTCCCCCCCTCTTTGGTATTGGCTGAACTCGAACCTCACACCCCACATAAAAGACCATACTGGCGCAATCACAGGTGGTTCGAAAAGACCGGCATCGAAATTTGAAATCGTCGAAAATAAATTCCCGAACACAGAAGTTTTATCCTTCGAATTTGTGATTAATGTCCCACTACCCGTCACTATCTGAGGGAAAAAAGCAATCGAACTTACTCCTGACAGCCCTTGCCATTGACCAGAAGGGACGCGAACCAGTTGGGGGCTCAAGGAGTTTATTGGTCACACTGTCGCTGTAAGCCTTCTTCGTGGTATCAATCGCCTGATTCCACGCGTTTCTGGTTCTACCAAAATTCGTTCTATTAATTTCATTGGAGTTGGAGTGCCATTGTTTCAAAGCTCTATTTTTTGCCGCTGTAATCTGCTTGCATTTTTTACCAATGCGGAATGTAGATCTCCATCCCGAGGAGAACACTCTCTGTCACCGACTCCGCGAATGCATTAACATCGGAGTCTCCAAGCAGACCTCCCACCACGGAGAGGATGCGAAGAAATCTCGCAAATTGTCCCAGTTGACAGTCCCATACTTCCATACAATGCGAAGCTGCTTAGGTCAGATATTCGCTTGAATTCGTATAAATGCTCGGTTCGGATGTCAGAAACAGATCCAGAGTATTCGCATAATCAGCTCGGGTATTCGGCACTCGGTAGTTCCTCCACGGGTTGAGTCAAATTGTAGCTAACAGCAAACATCTTCGCCAGCCTGCCCCCTTCGTCGGTTATGTTAGTGCCAACCAGCTGGAGATGTATACATTAAAATCGCAAAGGCTGACAATTTCGGAAGCCGGGTGTTTGATTTGTATCCCGTCGACGGTACGTGAAAGATATTCGAAAAGTGTCTCCGGTCATTATTATTATTATTATTATTTATTACAATGTAATTAATTACACAATAACTTAATTCTAAATAGCGCTAGCTGCTAGGGCTTTCGGCTAATATCGAGTTACTTTAAATTTTGTTATGAAGGTTAGTAAGTGTTAGTAATTCGTATGTGTAGTTGATATTCTGTTCTGATGGTTTTGCCAGAATGTTGCTGAAGGTGTCGTTTCCAAATAGTTGGTTTGCGATGGTTTGGACTTTTGGGCAGTCGAATATGATGTGATGTGGAGTAAGTGGGACTTGGTTGTTGCAGTTACTGCATTGTGGGGGGCTGGTTTTTGTAAGGATGTGTTGGTGTGTGATTTTGGTGTGTCCTAGCCGGAGTCGTAGGAAGCATTTTATTTTTCTGTTTGAGACTGTTGTTGGGTAAGTAACGGGTTTGGTGTCCTGTTTAATAGTGCTGTACAGGTGGGTGTAGTGGTGCCATTCCTCTTCCTCCACGTTCTTAAGGGCATTTTTTACCTGTCTTCTTATGTCCGTTTTGTTAGGATAATAGAAGGAGACGAGAGGCGACTTTGTCCCTAGTTTTGCGGCCGCGTCGGCCGCTTCATTTCCACTAATGTTACAGTGCCCGGGGGTCCAAAGTAGCTTTATTTTATTAGCTTTCTTAATAATGTTATCTTGGATTTGACGAATGACAGCATTTGTGGAGTTTACGTTGGTTATTGCTTTTAGAGTTGAAAGGCTATCAGTACAGATAATCGTTGGGATTTTCTGGATCAGTTTTGTTGCTTCCAAAATTGCCGTTGCTTCCGCTGATAGGATGGAACAAAAGGTGGGAAGTGATCCCATTCTGATTATTTCTTTGCGATCGTTGACTATAGCAAATGACACATTTGATTCGTTTTTGGAACCATCTGTGAAAAACAGGTTCCAGTTTTGATGTTTGTCGATGGTATCCTTGAAAAGTTTTTGATAGATTATCTGATTTGTTGAATGTTTTGGATAATGGGACAGGTCATCTAAGATTGTATTTCTCGGAATTAACCATGGAGGGTGTTGTGTGCGGTGGGGTTTTGAAATATTTATAGGGATATGTAAGTCCTTGGCTATATCGATGGCCCTTTCCAGTCCTGAGCGGTATCTCGACCTTCGTTTTTTTTTTATAAATTTTTCGGATGTCCTGCACTATGGGGGTTGCTATAGACATTGTAAATTTGTAAGCAAGTGTAGCTGATATATATTTGAGTCTCTTTTCTATAGATGGGAGACCGCATTCGACGAGGATGTTTTTAATTGGTGTAGTACGGAATGCTCTGATACTTGCTCGAGCTGCGGCGCGATAGGGAGATTTTATTGTTTGCAGGGTCGTTTTGTTACATTTTCCGTATATCATTAGTCCGTAGTCGATTTTAGATAGGATGATGGCTTTAGTTATGTTAATAAGGGTGTTAGTATGTGCAGATCCATTCTTATATGCTAGGTATTTAACAATATTTAATCTTGCAGCTAGGCTTTTCTTAAGTGCTAAACAATATTCTTTAAAATTGTATTTACTGTCAAAGAGGATACCGAGGATTTTCATGGATTGGATTGTAGGGATTGTGTGATTCTGAAAGGGTGATGTCGTGTAGTATTTCTGTATAGGTAGATTGTACTTCGTTGAGATCGTTTAGGTTTGTTAGAATAACTAGGTCGTCAGCGTAGAGACACTGTTTTATGTTTTTATATTTTACGAGAATGTCGTTTATTCCGTCAAAGGCTATAGCGAATAATAGGACTGATAGTGGAGAACCCTGTGGAATACCGTTTTTTATGTTGTATATTTGTGAGAATGCACCACCTGTTTTGACTCTAAACTTCCTGTTAGAAAGAAAGGACTTGATTATGTAGAACATATTGTTACCAACTCTCCATTGCGCTAATTTATTCAAAATCACATGAGAACCGATCCGGTCGAACGCTTTTTCAAAATCTATGGAGAGAATTGTTGTATGCTGTTTGGTTGACAAAGAAGATGTGATGAAGTTGTCGATATGGAGTAGCGCATCAATCGTTCCACGTCCTTGCTTGAAACCAACCTGTTCAATGCTTATTAGATTGTTTTTCTCCATGAACCAGTTGAGTCGTCTAGCTACAATTTTTTCAAATGTTTTTCCTAGACATGGGAGTAACGATATTGGGCGATATCCTTTTGCCGAGGTCGGTTCGCCCGTGGGTTTTGGTATGGGTACAGTTGTGGCTATTTTCCACACTTGTGGAATTACACCTGTTTGGAGTATGTTATTGAAGAGATGGAGTATTCGGTGTCTCAGGAGTGGTGGACTGTTCTTTAACATTATGTAATCGACTCGATCATATCCTGGTGTTTTACCTGTGGCGCCGTGTAGGGTTGACTCTAATTCAATTTTATTGATCGGGAGATCTATTAATTTAGAGGATGGGCTTGTGTGAGGGGACGGGCTAATTGTGTCTCTTTTGGCAGAGAGAAATGACGGATGGAAGTTTACGTCTTCTGCGTAGTTTGACCATGTTTTGCCGAGATGGTCGGCAATTTCTAGGGGAGATGTGAGAGTGCCTGAGTCGGTGTTCATGCATTTTATTGAGAGGGGGCGATACTGCCCAGTTAGCGTTTTTATATCCGCCCAGATTTTTCTGGTAGTGGAGTTCGGATTTAACTTTTCGGTAAATGTTTGGAAGGCTTTTCTTTTTTCTTCGTTGGCATTTTTGCGAAAAAGAGCATTTAACTTTTTATAATTGATTAGGTTAAAATCGGAGGGGAATCTTTTGAAAATTCTCCAGGCTTCTTGTTTTTTCTTCCTTAGGTTGTCCAATACTGGATTCCACCAGGGAACTACCGCCTTATGGAGTTTTCGACTTGTTTGTGGTATCGAGGCATTTGCTCCTATTCGGATTGCTTTAGTGATTATGGCTGTTTCTTGATTAATATTTTGACTCTCTACATGTTGACTTAGTGCCTGGGTAGTTATATTTTGAAATTTACTCCAATTAGCAAGTTCGGTTTGGAATTTAGGAAGAAGTTTGGAGGGTTTGGGACACATGCTAGTGTCAATGTTTATTATTATTGGAAAGTGGTCGCTCCCGTGCAGGTTGGGTAAAGTATTCCAAGTGCACATTGGGGCCAATTGAGGTGAGGCTAGTGATAAGTCTACATGTGTGAAGGATTTGTGAGTGGAAAAATGTGTATGGCTACCGTTATTGAGTAGTGCTAGATTTGCGGTCAGTATGTATTTCTCTACGGTTTTTCCCCTTTTATTAGTGGACGAAGATCCCCAGATGGGACTCCACGCATTAAAATCTCCGAGGAGAAGTATCGGTGTTTGGATGCTATCTGTGATAGTGGTAAGATCGTGTATCGTTATTGGTTGGGATGTGGGGGTGTATGCTGATATTATCGTGAGGTTTCTGCCGATATTTATTTCTACTGCTACGACCGAGATTGCAGAGTTTACTACTATAAGTTTATGTGGGATTGATCTATGTATAAGTATACCTGTACCATGTTTAGAAGCAACATTTTCCGTAAGGTTGTGAAAGAATGCCGCGTATTCTTTGGGTCCTGTGGCCCGAGAGTCGTGGCGGATGTGCGTTTCTTGTAGAGCTATGATGGATGGTTTCAGATCTTTGATGAGTATTTGGAGCTCATGCATATTGTTTTTGAGTCCGTTCAGATTCCACTGTAGTATTGTGAGTTTATGGACATGAATGCTATTGTGTATATTAAACCTGCTGCTGTTGGGGATTTTGTTGTTGTAAGGGTTCAGTCTCCGTGTCTCGAGTGTTGAACCATTCAAGCCGAAGCCCTGTCTGCTTCGGCCCGAGTTGGGATTTTCTCGAGACACAGAGACTGTGCTTTCGTTGGGAGTGTTAGGGTTATATGTGGTTATTGTGAGGGAGTGGGGAGTTTAATAATTCTTGAATGGTGGATTCATTTATTTTTATGTTAGTGTTTTTTTTAATAGGTATAGGTTCGTTGTTACGGTTGGTTGTTGTTGGTTTTATGATTAGAGGTGATTGGTTTTGTATGGCTTTACGGTATTCTGCAGATGTAGAAGCGCAGTTTGAAATGAATGAAGTGTTTGTCGATGTTGGTTGGAGTGTAGTTTTTGTTGGGTTTTGTTTTGTAGTTTCTTTTATTGGTGGTGTTATATGTGTGGCTGTTGTTTTGAGAAGTGCGGCATAGGATTCCTTTGGTTTGTTTGATGGCGTGGGATTTCGTTCCCTATATATCCGTTTCGCTTCGGATAGAGAAATTTTATTTCTCGTTTGTATTTCAAGAATGGACTGGTTTTCTATATATTGGGGGCATAATGGTGATGAAGCAGGGTGAGGGCCTTGACAGTTGGCACAGTGGGTTCGGGTGCATTCTAAGTCGGGGTGTGGAGGAAGGTTGCAGTTGTTGCACGCTGGGTTTCGTTTGCACCATTTGGCTGTATGTCCGAGTAGTTGGCATTGGCGGCAGCGCATTGGTCTTGGGATATACTCATTTACTTTGGCTTTGTGCCATCCGATTTCTATGTTACTCGGTGGATTGAAGCGGTCAAATGAAAACAACATTAGTCCGGAGGCCCTGATTTCGCCATTTTGCGATTTTTTAAATTTATGGACACTTACCACTCCTTGAGGTTTCATTTCTTGGACGATGTCTTCTTCCGGAACATTAATTAGGTATGGTGCGTAAACAATACCTTTCGAGAGGTTTAATTTCGGATGCAACTTTATTGTTACCGGACATAGTTGATCGAACCGTTTGGTATTTACAAAACGTAGAGCTGTTTGTTCATCTTTCACTAGTAAGAGAATTGAACCGTCTCTTAGCATGGACACTTTTTCATATTGTGTACTAATTGAGTCTATAGCTCTTTTTAACACGAATACGTTCACTCTGGTCAGAGGTTTTGTCGCGTCATTAGGAACAATTTGAATAAATTTCGGGTTTTTTTCACTTGTCTTTGTTGGTAATTCCGGGAAGTTCGATTCAATAGGATTAAATGCCTGCCGTTTTTTTTTATTGACGGGGACGTCACCCAAGGACGTTTCCTGCAACATACCGAATCTGTTGCCGGTGTGCTGCTTTGGCCCTAAGGCCATTTTTTATTTATTTCTCTTTTCTTTTGCTTTACTTTGGAACCGGTTAATTTAAAGTACACTAACAAAAGCAATACACTTACAACACGCACAGTACCGTAATAAAATATTCACACGCGGTTTTGTGTTCACAATTCTTTCACTGCACAATACGGTTAAAATTTGCGTCCTTACTGTTCGAGAGTTCGTCTGGCAATGTGTCTCCGGTCAATCCACATTCGGGGAGCGAAAAAGACAACCAAAGAAATTTAACGAAATTCCTCAACACGCCCTCAACCACATGATGTCCAAGTTATTGGGTTCTAACGCTTCCATCCTTTGGCAAGCCCGATCGAACCGCATGAAGACGCAGACTCCACCCTTAAAACGGAATCTTGAATGAAAGCCGAGCCCTAAGCAACGGAGATATGTCGAATCAGTTGACGAATCGACCCGGGTTTCAGTTAGGGCAAGGATATCAAGTTTCGCTGTTTGCAAGTGTTGGTGGACGGCGTTTCCATTCATATTTGTGAAAACGATCCCCCCGATGTTACAAAATGCCGTTATCAGTCGCACGTCGACAGAGTTTCGAGAACGAACCCGATTACGCGATGACGAATTTCTTAAAGTTCGGTTATTTATCATAATATTTACATGATGTTCCCTGACATAGTCGCCCCCGGAGATCCGAATGGGAAACTAGTTTACCTCCGAAATTCTTTATCTCAGAAGTTACCATCATGACTTATCTCCGTGTCAGTCCGGGCCATCAGCCATACATCCGCAACACCGTCAAAGATTTCTCTCGACGATATCACAGAATGTACAGTGTGATGGGGTGGTGTCTAACCTTGGAACTGACTACCACCTAAACTAACCTTTTCTCGAACTGCTCCATCAGCCAAACTCCAAAAGAAGGCTTTGCGGAAACGGGAAACATAAGGATTAGAGAATTCTTTAGATCAGCGTTTCACAAACCCGAGGGCAGAGTTGGCCTTAAGAATAATGTCATCAATATGCGGGATGAAGCTAAGCTCTCTGTTGACGTATCGAGGGTACAGATGATATCTGCTGGTTTAGTAGGAAATGGGAACGTGGCGGGCAAGGTGGGCGTTTATGGGAGAAGGCAATAGAGTGACATTTGACAACGTTGAGTTCGAGGCCGTGTTAAGGCACCAAGTTGAGAAGCTGTCGAGATCCAATTGGAGAAGTGAGGAGTCGATAGGAGAGAGGATAGTTTTGTAGAGATGATCGTTTAGTGTCGTCCGCGTAGGGAGAGATGGATGAGTATTTGATATTGGAGTCTATGTCGTTAATGGTAAGGATAAATAGGAGAGGTCCCAAAAGACTGCCCTGGGGAACCCCTGATATGTGAAGGAAAGGATTGGAAAGGGAAAATCTGAATCTGACACGGTAGGCTCGGGCTTTCAGATAGGAAGATAATCACTTAATCAATAGGGTTTCGAAACCCGGGGAGGACAGCTTAAAAAGGATGAGATTATGGAAGATTTTGTCAAAGGCCTTGCTGAAATCTGTGGTGATTACATCGACTTCGTTGCCATTCTCTAAGGCACGGAGAGTATGGGATGAGAACTCGAGCAGATTGGTTGTGGTCGACCTACCCGAAAGGAAACCACGCTGGATGGGTGAGATGATGGATTTACAATGGAAAGATAACGCGTTGTAAAGAATACCTTCGAACAGTTTAGGGATTTGAGCCAGTTTGGCGATGGGACGGTAGTTGCTTATATCGTGTTTAGGTCCCTTTTAATATATGGGGGTGACATAGGAGGATTTCCAGATACTAGCGAAGATTCGTTGTGACAGGGATAGTTTGAATATCTTTGATATCGGGAGAGAAAGAGAAAAGGAACATTTCTTTAAAAATACAACTGGGAGTCCATCAGGTCCAGGGCTGAATTCGTCTTTGAGTAGGTTTAATTTCTCCTCAACTACGTGATGCTGAATAATTTGAGGGGTGAAGGAGCCGAGGGAGAATTCGGGCAAGTCTTTGTAGTAAGACGGATTGGGCTCGAAGGAGATGTCCGTGAAGGCTTTATTGAAGAACGGAGCGAATAGATTGGCAATAGTTAGGGGGTCGGTTGAAGTAGTCGTGCCATAAGAAAGGGAGTTAGGATAGGCGTCGGATTTACGTTTGCCATTTATAAAGTGGAAACAAAATTTGGGGTCATTCATCAAGTTGGATTGTGTTTTTGTGAAGTAGTTGGAGTAGACGGAGTTGTAGAGTTCGGTAAATTTAAAAAAGGAACCGAGATAGTAGGAGTAGTTTTGGAAGGAACGCGTTTTTAGGAAAATGTTTCACACGTTATTTCCTTTGTTCCGAAGAGCGATGAAATCGATGAACTGTGGCGAGAATAGGGCGCATATAGGGCGATGGCAAAGTAGATCTCCTTATAGAGGATGGCAGTAGATTTACGGCGTTTCTAACAGATACACACACAATACACAAGCAAATAGTGAAGAACACCGAACGAAAATCGAATAAGAAAATGTATCAGAGCAGTATACTATAGCAATAACAGAACAATTCCACATCAGTTGAGTGTACTTGAGTTTAGAAATCGATTGGTTACATTTTTAGTGATTCTAACTGTCATAGCGTCAGTTCGAATCACACATTCTCACTATCGTCGCAAAACGCTATCGCATTTTCTACCCTCAGATGATCCAAGCGAAACGCTGTTTTGTTAAGATGCTCATTTAGAAGGCGGAAATTAGCTTTGTGGAAGTTGTAGGAAAAGCTGTCATGTGGTAGAGAAGGCTGGGTTTCACGACCCGTACGTTATCCTTATATGCACTTATATCGACGAATTATATTCCATGCGGTAAATAAATGTGTGTAGGCAATTTGACCGATGCCTTGAGTACTGAAAATTACTTCGCGCTGAATTTCTTAGTTCCTTTGGTATTGTCGCACCAAAACTCACTTCGTTATCATATTCTTTTAGTTTCGATTCTAATAATTGTGTTCTCCGTCACTTTCGTCGATCTTTTCTCGTTCGCGGCTTTTTTTCCGTCCTTTGCTTACATTTTGTGTTGCACTTAATATCCGAGAAATTGCTCGCACCGAATTTTAGTTCCTGTCTATGTTTTCGTATCGCGTTGATATTTCACAAATCCTGTACTCAATCTTCAATCGCGCCTTCATCTCAGACCTTTGTTCAACTTCCATCGCTATTGATTTCACCGTTTTCTTTCTGTTATGTTGAACTGATCGAACGGGTGGAATTTTGATTGGAACTTCACGGTAAATTGACGCATGTCTTGAATCGCGGATAACTATCTCCCACCCCGTTTCCGTAGGTCTTCGATTTTACTTTCCTCAACGCACCTTCTTTTTCGATTTTCTAATCACTTAAAACATCACTCGCCCTCGATCTCCGATTTCAGTTGCCATATCGCTACTGATCTTCTCCTTTACGTTATCGATTACTTTGTTATGTTGTTATAACTTTCTTTTTCGTTCGAAAATCCGACACTCGATCTTAATTCCGTCCTTTAGTCTGTTTTAAGTTTTTCCTTTATCTATCGCCCCCTTTGTTCTCTTGTTGACCTTTTCCAAACGTTCCGAACGTTTCTTTTTCCCAATCACTTTTTCTTTGTCTCGTTTGTCGCTTCCTTTGTTCGCGTTTATCAGTCCGATCTTCGTTATGTTTCAATCACACTTTCGGTCCTCTTCTCTCTAGGGCGTTTACAAGTTTTTCATTCAAGAACAGTGGTGTTGTACTGTTCTCTTGAATTCGCCCTATTAGCTCTTGTGTCACAATTCCATGTAAACAAAACTGAGCTACCTGGTTGTGACACACGCTACACCTTTGGTGTAGAAGATCACCCTTATTACAATTTGTTGCATCGTGCAACATGTGCGTAACACGATACTTAGCAGCTTGTATTTATACAAGTGTCCGTTCG
Organism: Microdon myrmicae; assembly: GCA_963931805.1. Taxonomy (NCBI): domain Eukaryota; kingdom Metazoa; phylum Arthropoda; class Insecta; order Diptera; family Syrphidae; genus Microdon; species Microdon myrmicae. The sequence continues at coordinate 78,380,351 of OZ007501.1, read as the reverse complement.
TTGTCGACGAAAATAAGGATATTTTATATACCTCATTGTATTCAATTCAATTTTTATTTAGTAGATAATTACATTTATGGTATATTTTACAACTAGTTAGTACTTAAGAGATTTAGGATAGCAATTCCTTTACAACTATAATCTTAAATCTATATAACGATAATAGCACCATTTTAATGAATAACAAATAATAAATTAAGGGAAAACTACAATAAAAACCCTTATTTGAATCTTAAGACTAATATTGCACGAGCTTCCGGTTATTTTATATAGTAATGACCTCGATATAATTTTCATAGACAGAGTACATATGTAGTGATTTAGGATAACGCAAGACGGGAAACGAGAACATTGTCAGAAAAAGAACAATTGACGAAGAAGTTTTGATTGATTTTGTCAATAAGGAACTCTACCGGTTTAACGTTGGCGTTTTCATGTAGTTCATGTGTCGAATAATGCCATGGCAAATTCAGCAACATTTTCAATATTTTATTTTGACACCTTTGCAATTTTATTTTGTGTGTGCGAGCACAGTTACACCATACAGGGGCCCAGTACAGGAGTATAGCTTGAAAAATGGTTCTAAAAATTATAATTTTATTTTCGATGCTAAGCTTTGACTTTCTACACACTAATGGATACATAATTCTTACGACTTTGTTTATTTTGTCAATTGTGGTAGTGATGTGTTTTTGAAAGATAAGTTTTTTATCTAGAATAATAGCTAGATATCTACAGTCTTCGGACCAATCAATATCAACTGCGCACATACTGAGTTTAGTGCCATTTGGTAGGTAGCAGTGTTTCCTACATCTCGAAAACCAGACAGCTTGTGTTTTATAACCATTTATTTTTATTTTCCATTTCCTGTAATATACTGCTAGCTTGTCAAGAGCTGCTTGCAAAGAGTTGTAGACATTAGTGAATAAGGCACCCGAAGAGAAAATGGCCGTATCATCGGCAAACATAGCTACCTGAATGTTTTCACCTAGACATGGTAAATCTGCGACAAACAATGTAAATAATATGGGACCAAGGACCGAGCCCTGGGGTACACCATGGTGGATTTGGTGAGTAGAGGATATGTCGGTTCCTAAACTCATAACATATTTTCTCGAACGAAGAAAGCTCTGGATAATTTTGATAAGCGGTATTGGCAGCTTAAGTTTTAGCAGCTTATAAATCAGGGTATCGTGCCATACCGTATCAAAAGCTTTTTCGATGTCTAGAAGAACCAGTCCCGTTGACTCCTTGTCGATGAATATACCAGCTATGTGGTTTTTAATGCGCAAGACTTGGTGGATTGTGCTGTGACCACTACGGAAACCGAACTGAAAGTTTGGTAAGATGTTATTGTCTTCCACAAAACGATCAATCCTTTCCTTAATGATTTTTTCTAAGAGCTTACTTAGACAGCTAAGTAGACTAATAGGTCTGTAGCTTTCGGGGCTGTTCTTCGGTTTGCCGGGTTTCGGAAAATAACAATTCTTAAGACAAGCGTTGAAAATGAACGTTAAATAGTTACTTGCAGCAGGTGGAAGTGCTTTGATTAATTTGTTGTTAATATTATCGAGACCCGCAGCCCTTTTTGATTTAGATTTTTTTATCAATTCTTTAACTTTGCTGATATTAGTTGCGTAAGTAATTTCAGCTGGTGTTTGAGAAAGTACATAGATAGTGTTAGCAACTTCAGCTTCAGTATACGCGTCGCTTAGATGCACAGATATGGAGTGGTTCTTACTAAACTTGTTAGCAAGTAGGTTCGATTTCTCCACTGAAGAAATAAACAACTTGTCGTGAACTTTAAACGGAGGAATACTTGACCCTCTCTTTTTCATAATTTTTGATATTTTCCAGAACGGTTTGCTAGCTTTGTCAAGAGAGGAAAGGTGTTTATTCCAACACTTGTTCCTATATGTTGAGATTTCGTTTTTAATGATATTATTTAAGACTTTAACATTAACTAGAAAACAATCGATTCTATAACGCAGCCATTTTCTTCTTTCAGAGTTTCGTAGCCTAATCAGATGTAAGATATTTTCAGGAAGCGGTGCCTTATCAACTGGAGCAGTGGAACATTTAGGTATCGCAAGATCGCCCGCTCTATTGATAACAGAAACAAAATTGTTACATAGGATATCAATGTGCTCGCTGCAGGTTATAGAATTTAGGCTGGTATCACCTAAAACCAAGTTCGTGTTTATATATGATTTATAACAGTTCCAGTTGGCGGCGGAATAGTTGTGGTATAAACTGGTACGATTTACAACTACTGTATGATTCACTGTGAGGCTGATCGGAAGGTGGTCTGAACTTAACGCATTTAGAGTTAATGGCACTGTGCAGTAATTTGGAATATTAGTGATATATAGATCAAGAGTTGAGGGGTTCTTGTTAGCACTCGCTGGGATATAGGTGGGGAGAAGTGGATAAAGTATGGAAAAACTTGGGCTGGATTCAGCAACATCTAGTAAAATGTTACCCCAGCTGTTTGCCCTAAGACAATTCCACGACTGACGTCTGCAGTTTAGATCACCACCAATAATTACCTTGTTCCGAGTGTTGACTCTATACAATTTTTGCAGATCCCGCTTAAAGTAAGTAGATTTCTCAATGTTTCTATTTCCTCCAGGGAAATAGACCGAAAAAAGACTCACCTTGGAGTTGTCACTTAATGTTACATCAATACTAATTTCCTCAATTGACTTAAGGTGCAATGAAGTACGCAAGGAATGTTCTATACATTTTTTCACAACAATGGCGACACCTCCATCACTAGCATGTACCCTGTCTAGGCGATAACATATGTAATTTTGATGTGAGAAAGAAATGTCTTGTTTGAGCCAGGTTTCTGAAACAAGTGCAATGTCAATATTAAAATTTATCAAGAAACTAAAAAATTCATGCTTTTTGTTTTTGATGCTTCTCCCATTCCAAGTTATGATGTTAAGAGAGTTTCTTAACATGTTTTTTCCGAGTATATGTACTTAGTAGCTAATGAAGTAATGACGTTAAATTGGTCAGCTTTAGTTTGACAAGCACTAAGCTTGGTTACAACTTCATTAAGAAGAGAGTTTATCTCGCTAAATGAGAACAGGTCATCATTAGTTAAAGTTTCTGACGGATTTTTCTTCGTGTGTGTCGTATCACTGTTGGAAGGTTGCTGGGTTTGATGGAGGCCAGAAGCCCAGGTGGATGAAGGAAGTGAAGGTTGACGCACAGATCGGGGTAGTGGAGGAAAATTATCAATGGATAATCGGTCGGGCAGTGGCTGCTGTTTGTCACTCGGATGCTGTAGGGAGGTTGTATTTCCTGTTCCACGTCCGCGTGGGGATAATTTGCGGCGAATGTCTATGTACTGCTTTCGGCTTATGCATTCTGGATCGGTGGATTTATGTGGCCCACTACAATTTGCACACTTGATGACCTCATTCGTTTTGCAGTCGGATGTTTTATGGTTCCCGAACATATTGCACAGAAGCTATTTTTATGACAATGCATCGAGCCGTGACCGTAAAGCTGGCAATTGTGACATTGTGTGAGCTTACCTGGATTATGTTTTTTAAAGTCCCAGCAAACGATGGTTTTGAACAAGGTTGAGTAGTTCCGTTTTAGTTCGTTTAATTTAACAGTACCGCGTTGAATATAGACGATGTACAAGTAGTGTTTGTACAGGGTTTTTGTTGACGGATTTAATGTGATGGTTTTAACATCTAGGCACTTTATCCCGAGTGCAATTAGTTCATTTTTCACTACATCGTGCTAGTTAAGTCTAGTCCGGATAACACTACCTATAATGGACGATTTTCCTTACGCGAGTGGGTGAAGAACTCACATTTTAACCGTAAGAGTTCGGTTCTGATTTTGTTGTATATGTCCATTGTTGGGGCACATATTTTTTGCCCAAGCGAAATGTTTTTGATTAAGCATTTTTCTATCTTAATGTTGCTCAAAATATCACGCACTTTAGCACTAGTTGTTTTTAATACCAAAATTGGCGGAACGGTTTCTTTAGGAGGTTCTGTGCACTGTTCGTCATTGGTCGGATCCATTTCAGGAGAGTCTTCCATCAGACTTTGAAGTGGTTGAAAAAAGTTAGTGTTTGAACACATTTTAGATTTTTCTAGAACTACATTGTTCACTTCTGAAAGTTTATCGGGAGGAGTTTGGCCTCCAATAACGGGGTCGTAACGCAACCGTTTGCGCTTAATTTTATTTAACACACGTGGCCCAGGGGCCATAACTTAACGGTTATAACACTTGTTCAAATTTTTGTATGCGGAAAACGATGCAAAGAAAACAAGATAATGATAATTAAATTGTGAAAATTATTGTGAAAATAACGGTTGATTAAGATAAATAGCACGAGCAAAACTGTGAGACAAGTTGTCTGTTTGAAAGTCAGCCAGGTACTGAAGGCTCATTGTATCGTTTCCATGGAACCGGTTATTATTATTATGGTTGTTTGTCTTCCTTTTTGTGCCATTATTATATTTCCAGAGGTGGTATCTGGATTCTATGATATGTCTGCGCCCATAAATGTCATAATGTGGAACAGCGAATTTTTTACGCCAAGGTGTGGATATTCTGAAATTAAAAAAAAAACCTAATAAATTAAAAACCGTTTTCTAAGGTCATGTTTTGTTTTTCTGGTAGGTTATAAGGTAAGCAATCACCCCCCCCCCCCCCCCCCCCCCCCCCCCCACACACACACACACAAAAGGTGGCACGCAATTTACTGGACACCTCATATATATACTTTATGTATTGAAATTGAGAAGAGACCAAATGATCATCTGCGAACAAAGCTTGAGTATTAAATGTAATTTCTGTTTTCGAGAAACTCAAGTTCTAAAAAAAAGCGGGTGTATTTTCCTTTTAGCTCAAATATGTCCCCCAAAAAATGCTATCAAAACAGTCGCTTCGACCATTTTTGGTCTTTCTGCTGGATAGCTTTAATTGGCGAAGTACAGTGTCGCCCCTGATGCATTAACATGACTATGGTCTATGTGGGTGTCTACTATTCAGACCCGTAACCGTCTAAGGTAAAATAAAATCTGAAATCAATTTCCATTTATCACCTGAGTTACACGAAATGTTTTCTCATAGTCGACGCATAAGCAAAGTGATTACGTGCATTACCTCTTTTTGACTTCAAACCACCGTCTTTCAATCATACATTATTGATCCCCATGAATTCAAATAATTTCCCTCGCAACACAACTACAGAAGAAAATTTCCTCTTAAAAAGCTCTTCTACTTGTTGAGCATCTGTATTGCCCCTTCTAGTGTAAAGTTCTAGCCACTAGTGCACTGTTGCTCAAGGTCACTTCGGAACTCAACCAATCAAATGTTTGTGAATTCTCTCTCATTCACTCAGCCGCAGAGGTTGTCATATCTGTATGGATCAGACTACCGATAACCGAATGGACATACGGTTGGCCATAAGTAAGTAAATAAAAAAAAAATAAATAAATAAACAAATCCTTATCGTGTGAGTAGGTGTTATTGTAGAATATTCTGCTGTCAATCTACCCTACCGCGTCATAGCAGGGTAGGTTTCGTAACGTCGACTATTGTTAGGAGCCGAAGAGTAGGAAATCCTTTAACGGTGATTTCCCTCAACTAGATATTTGTGTCAAATAGAGGAACAGAAAAAGATTCGTTTTTGTTTACTGGATTTGCAATCAGCGTCATTTCGAATTTATTTAAATACAACTTATTGTTGAATTGTTTTTTTTGAGTTTATTTTTTCATTTGTATTTAATGGGGGGCGTATCTGTGGAGGACTATACAACTTCTGCAAATAACTACGTAGAAATCTTGTAGGTCATGAATGGATTCATGCTTTTCAGGTGATATGACGCAAATAAAAAAAAATTTAGATATTAAAATAAAAATTAAAATTCATTTCAATATCTAAATCTAAATAGACATTTAAAATTCATTTAAGGACAGTTGCATCTAGGACGATGGTCACTATTGTATGTATTAAAAGATTCGTTGTAGAATGTGTAGTAATTTGTTTCCGTCGGGCACCTAAGAGAATAAGTACATGTATTATTTTCGAAGGCTGTTTTGAAAATAATCGTACAGCAATAATAGCATTTTTCGTATATATAATCACACATCGATATATGTATGCAGTTCTCTGCTTTCTGTTTTCATTACGCCCTATGAATCGCACTTTAGAATATAATCACAGCTAGGCCAGGTTGTTGTATAAGGCGACTAAAAGACGAGTGGTAGGAAGAGTCCCATTACTAGTGTTTGGGTGAAATATTCCTTCATTATCGGATTATTGGATCGCACCAATTTGCTATTCATTTCCTGACGGCATACACATCAGAACTCGTTCCGTTATAGAACGAGAAAACTGCAGATTTCTTCCCCCCTGCGCGTGTTTCCGGAACGTTACAACCTGCAAATGTTCAAGAAGAACTGGAACAGTAATTTAGTGGCAACTCGGGGGATAGATTTGGCGCTATAAGTTCGCCTCTCCTGAGAAAAGTATAATAAAAAAAAAAATAATAAAAAGAATTCCCAAATCGGATCAACCAAGGGCCTATCTTAGGGAGTGCAATGTATAATTTAATAAGAAACCATACTGTAATCAACGCGTTTCTATGCAATTGGGTTCCTCTGTCAGGCTTCAGAATATGCACTGCCAACCTTTAACTGGTAACAATATTTTATAATATCAGAGTTCACTAATACTTTTTTTTCCAATTTACGTACATTTTTTTATTTTGTTCTTAATCTTTAAATTATATCCTAACTTACTGGTCCCCTGCGGACGCTCCAAGCTAAACTTGGGGTGACTGTCGTCATGAATTGTTGCTTTTCGGATTTGTTTCTTTTATAGGCATTGCAATCTTCAATAATAATTTACCAAAACAAAGAAAATGTAGGTGTGTGGGGTTTCTCTATATCACATGGAGAACCATCCCACAATCCTAACCTAATTTCAACCGCTTTCAGTGGGTCAATTCTACCCATTCCTCTTATAGGCTATTCCGCCTGTAAAACATGTTAAACGGACGCATAGCTAAACTCATTATCCTATGCAGATAATGCATAATTGAGTTTCGCTATTCTTTTGCCATAGGCAACCCCATTTCGCTAACCCATGAGATTTCCACAGGAAATCGTATCATGTCGGTTAGCAACGGCATAGTCTGATCAAACGGCGGTTGCTTAATCTTGCGACCGCTGGGGAAATTATTAAAGCATCCAAGTTAGTTCCCATGATCAGATTTCCCTAGCCAAGTCAGCGTCCTTTCCATTTTCTCTAGACACTTCATTCGCTGGGGATCAATGCTCTCTTTTTGCAGGTGAATAGCACCAGCTTAATTTTCCCCTCCTTCACAGTTCTGTCTTCGTACAGATCAATGAAGTCTGAGCTCACCATATTACCGAATATGGGTTTCGCTCAGAACTACATCGATGCATGCACATACAACCAAATCTACCCTAAGTAATCATACACCGAGTTTCTGTTCTCTCATTCTCCCGGTCTCTTCTATCATCAGTTTACCGATGTAAGCTACCACACATCGAAGAACGTGGCAATGAGAGAGCGGAAGTATGTTCTTTTGTGGTTGTCAAGTGCGAAAAATAAAATTACCCAACTTCATCCCTTTTAAATGCAGTCGATTTCCATCCATCGATCGAGCCGGTCGGATCTTCGCCACCGCTACCCGTAGCCTGCGGGTATGCGTATGCGTATCACCATCGAGCAGTCGCTGTCCTATCTCCCCCGTGGTCGGAAAGAAAAGTATATAAATCGAGTTAACGATATTGAAGTATTCTTACCTATATAGAACCATAAATCATTTTAACGATATCAAAGTGTTCTTACTTATATAAAACATAAATGATTTTAACAATACTGAAGTGATCCAACTGATATAAAATTATATAAAGCATGTGAACAATATTGAAGTGTTTCAACAAAAAAAGAAAAATGTATATAATCCAATCTAGTAATAATATCAACAAGTCTAAGTTAAGTGAAATAAGAGTAAGGCATCATTTTAACAAACAATAAATAAAGAGAAACGAACAACTAAATCGAACGACAAAGGATATTTTATTTCTCCTCCGCTTCTCTTGGATTATCTGGCGAACATTTGATTTCATAGTGTCGGGGATTAAAGTGAACCGCGTGCCATACGCTGACACACCTACTTCTACCCCCATAGGTCCACTAATACAAATGTAAACGCCGTTCACCAACATTTATAAACAGTGAAGGAGGCTATTGTAGCCGTAACAGAGACTCATATTTATCTCATTGATTTCAACATATCTTCTTTGTCCTGGGTAAGCAATTTTACAAAGTGGAGTTGTGGGGGTTCTTTAACCCTACGCAAAGACCTACCCAGAATCCCAATCCCACCTCCCTTTTCAAACCTGCAGTTACCTGCAAACATTTTCTTCCCAAGGAAATCTAATCATCATCATCATCATCATCATCGGCACTACAGCCGGGAGCCGGTCTTGGCCTTATTTAGCAAGTCCTGGGGCTTGTTAAATTTTCCATAATGATTTTTTTTTTTTGGGCAAGGTTGTTAGTCTTGCGCCAGAGGCTCCCTGACGGGGAATCGAACCCCGGTCTCCCACGTGACAGGCGGGAATACTAACCACTATACTATCGAGGAGCCAAGGAAATCTAATGCATCACCTAAAATTTCCTGTAAAGAATTCTCTAACATTAATTCATTCAATGCATCATCCGAAATTCCCGAAAAGAATTCTTTACACACAAGCATCATCCTCAATTAGGAAAACTTATCGGCGCCCCTGTCAGCCAGCGTACCCTGCCACACACGTGCGGAGCACATTTTCCTGGTTTATACACAGTCTCGGCAGCCTTTTGTCCAACCGACAAAAGCAGTTTGTGCATCTAGCGTCTAACCGCCAAGAATGGATTTCTCCACCATATAAACATGCATAAAAAAAATTCGACCCTTTCCGCCAGCAAAGATACAGTGCACAATCACCATTGTGTACCTAAATTCCTTTTAGCAGCCAGTTTTCCTAATTGCAGGCAGACTATTTATACAGCTGCATCCATGTCTTCAATGATGCCCTTTGTTCTTTCTTCCTTTCTCAGTTTCGATTTCCCATGACCTCGTTGCATGGATCACTTAGCGCACTAGCTAAGATCGACCCAGAGAGTTCCTCTCCAATTCACCACCACAAAGAGAAACACCCCAGTTGAGTTTACCCTACAGATGTATTAAAGTGTCTTTGGTGACGATTCCTTAATAATTTAACGAACTATGTATCAGAGTGTCAATCGTAGCAGTTCAAAATAAAAATGAATAAACATCTTTAAAACCAGTTAATAACGAACCATACTCACCAAATAGATCAATTAAAACTTGTTCATGTTATAATAAACCACCCGACAAAACAATGTGCAAATAAGTTTCTTCTTGCGGATTGAGGAGGTGCTGTTGTCTTTGAGCGAGGGAAGAAGGCGGAAAAGGAAAGGAAAGACGTTTTTTTTAATTGTGCCACCGAAATAAGGAATCCAAGAGAAAACGTTTTTGTAACATTAAATTTAATATATAATAAAAAGAAGTTTTGGTGCTGTATTCGTGAACATCGACGAAGTGTACAAGAGGCGGGGCCCTTGATTGAAAAGCGATTGTACTTGGGTCTAGCAGACCCAGACTCTCCTCCCAGTCAAATCAGTGGAGAAAAAACTACTAAGAGATCGGGAATAGCAGTTCTCACTCCACAGCGGTGTGGCGTTTCTACTAACAACACTGCTACCTTTTCAACCTACCTCCAAATCTTCCTTCCTAAAGCTCCAGTAATTTCATCATTTTTGCGTATGCAAGCACAATAACTTCCCCAAGCATTCTTCCACCGATTGCATTACCTTTCGATTATGCAAATCGCATCCAAACATCAAGCATCTGCCCATCAAGGACATTCACGCAATTAACGCGTTATATCAATTTTCCCTAGAAGAAATTCGGTACGCCAGTACCGCATACATCAATGCATCTCAGCGTTGTTCTAAAAAGAAAACATTTCGGTTGCCATACTAGATAACCGAAGTGGATTATGAAAACAATCAGCAGAACCCCTGTCTGCCTGCATTTACTGTCCCACATGTGCGCAACCGATTTTCATGTTACGCCAGTACTCACGGCAGCTTTTATGCAATCTTCAAAGCACCGGCGCAATTCGCGCCTAGCTGCCAAGAGCCGAATTAAATGCCAGTGTAAATATTCACACTGGAATTCGACCCATGACTCCCTAGGAATGCAATACGCAATTAACATGGTTGTAAACACAACCATCATTGTGTAATTATCCCAAATGCATCCTAATCCCTAACGTAGTATTTGGACAACTGCAAATACTTATCCCAAAGATGCTTGTTCATTCCCACGGTTCGACCACCCATGAGCTCGCATCACGAGCCAACAAGGTAATCCGCGCGCAAAAAGTAGTTTAGTCGATGAAATAGTAGCAAAGGAGTCGAGTCCGATACATTGTGGAGTGCGCACGATCCGAGTAGAGTTTTAGTCGCAGCTCAGTGCAAGAGTTTCCCGCGCTAATTAAATCTTGTATACGAAATAGCCTTCTTGACCCCCAAAACCCGAAATTCTGTGTAAATACATAAAATTAAAGAAAAGGTTCTCTAAAATTTCCCGGTTATAAGTGCACATAGAACTAATAATAAATCAATAAACGGTATCGTGAAGATACCAAGTTGACATTTAGTTTTTTATTTGCTTGGTACATAAAAAGTGGCATTAAGCAACAGGCTGTCCAAGGGTTCCTGTAAGGATTATTTGGTGTGTGATAAGTGTATTACCTCACCAGCGTATACCAGTAAGTAAAAAGTGCATCACCAGCGCAGCTAATCCGGCTTGGCATGATGGAGGCGAAGATTAAACAAGTGTAAAATCCTATCTGGATCCGTTTTACAAAAGAGTGTGTGTTATCATTGACCGAGTTTCAGTGAAAAGGGACATATAAAACTTAAAGGACGAAAGGAAATTAGGAGTAAATGGATCGAGAGTTGACACGCGTACTCAGCCAATTTAGTGAAGTGGAAATTTTATTAGACGTGAACGATAGCAGACCGTAACTTGTTAGAGAATCCTAGTCAACCTGTGCCAATACCGGCATATAACTAAGGATTTTGCTAAAGCGGTACGACGAGCCGCCGGCACCACCTCATCAGCCGTCAATAGGGAGAGTTACAAGCCCAGCTAACCCTCGGTAGGATTCTAGACCTTATCAGGAAAACCGTAAGTACCCTCAAACATACATAAGTCAAAACATTGTGGGGCAGGCTACTGGGGAAGAAACCTGTGCGAGGATTGCCTCTTATATTTCGGGATTTGGTAACCCTAGTGTTGCAATCCGGCAATTGACAGCTCTGTCGTAAAGTTGGACATTTTTGAGGTTATACGCACTCAGAACGTTTTGACATACGAGCGCTATTTGTGTTGTTTACAGTAACTTAAAAGATTCATCTCGGCCCAAAAATGAAATTAAATCGTCAACATGTTCGTGCGACTATTTTTTACAACTTTCGGCGTGGATTAACTCAGCAACAGTGCATGGATGAACTTAATTCAATTTTTGGCGATGAAGCTCCATCAAGGACCAGTGTTTATCGATGGTATGGTGAATTCAATCGTGGTCGTAGTTCACTCCAAGATGAATTTCGTGAAGGTCGTCCAAAATCACTTGTTGTTCCGAAAACCATTGATGCTGTGCGCGAACTGATATTGGAAGATCGCCATGTGACCTATCGTGAGATTGAGACAACCTTAGGCGTTAGTGGGACCAGCATACATTCAATATTGCATAAACATTTGACTGTCAAAAAAATTTGTTCGCGTTGGATCCCACACAATTTGTCAATCGCCCAAAAAAAGGCTCGTGTCAATTGGTCGAAAGAAATGCTCAAAAAATACGGTCGCGGTGCTTCGAAACACGTCTATGACATCGTGACAGGTGATGAATCGTGGATTTACGCGTATGAGCCCGAAAGTAAACAGCAGTCGACTGTCTGGGTGTTTCAAGATGAGCCAAATCCAACAAAAGTTGTTCGCGCACGAAGCACTTCGAAGCAAATGGTCGCCTGTTTTTTCGGAAAAACTGGACATGTCGCAACCGTACCACTAGAACAACGCAGAACAGTCAATTCTGAGTGGTACACAACCATTTGTTTGCCAGTTGTCTTCCAAGAAATCAGGAAAACCAACCGCCGAAGATGGATCACTCTTCACCACGACAATGCGAGCTCTCACCCATCGGCTGCGACAACTGCATTTTTGAGCACCCAAAACATCGATTTGATGGGTCATCCGCCGTATAGTTCTGACTTGGCACCGAATGACTTCTTTTTATTCCAGTACGTAAAAAACAAACTGAGAGGTCAACGTTTTTCGACACCTGAAGAAGCGGTTGCTGCATTCAGAATGCATGTGTTGGAGATACCTCAATCAGAGTGGCAAAAGTGCTTCGAGAATTGGTTCAAACGCATGCAAAAGTGTATAGATTTTCATGGGGAATATTTTGAAAAACAATAAAGTGATTTTCGATGATCAATATTTGTTTTTGTTCTTTAATCCCGAAATATAAAAGGCAACCCTCGTAAGATGGGCGAGTCAAAGTGAATTACGTGTAGCTGGAGGTTTTCTTTATTCCCATGAAACAAAGTACTACAGTCTCGCTGGAGGGAGCGCTCTTGCGCCTCCACTGTGGCCAGTGTCGGTGGCCCTGTTTTCTTGAGATTGTCGAACGCGCACGACATTTTCTCATGTGCGGCGAACACAACCGCCATGAGCTGTTCGGCCAATGCAGCCGTTGTCATCTTCGACTTCGCTGTCATTGGTGCCGGCCGCTCGTTTGAATTCTCTGTTTGGATGTGCCGCGAGCTGGGCGATGGTTAGTCTTTGCGTCTGGACCCCGTTGTCCCGCGACCTTGACGTTGGTCGGTCCTTAGGTCTGGACCTTCTACTATGCCGTGAACTTGGTGGCGGTCTTCGGTTGGTATGGATCCACAATCTGGATACCTTGCAGTGGCGCCGCGATGGTCGCGGTTGATCCGTACGTCTGGATCCTTTAGTATGCCGCGAATGACGGCGGTCGGTCCTTAGGCTGGACCCTCTATCACGCCGCGATTGACGGCGGTCAGTCTTTAGGGTGGATCTTCTAATATGCCGCATTTGACGGCAGACGAAAAGAGTACCTCAATTTGATTGACGGCAGAAACCCCAGAAATAATCCTTAAAATTGACGAACAACTCGGTGTGCTTCTTTTGCTATTATTAACTAATGTTTATTTACTATGATTTACTAGATTGTGTATGGATTACGATTATTGCGACCTGTATCGCTCAGCAGTTAACGAAGAAGCGTTTGTTGTTGACATTTCTTGACAGTTAGAAACAGTTGTTATGCTGTTGTTATGACAACTGTTTGCTGCTTGTTGATTTAGTTGCCGTAGACGGCACTCAGTTGCGAATCCACTGACTGCATTCAGTGCGAATCCGCAACACCTTCACTACTTCAAGAGGTAAATGCTTTAGAACAATGTTTGGAATACTATCTATTCCAAAGGAAATATTTTTTGTTCTTAATGGATCAAAGAATGTCCGTCAGTTCATCCTTGTGTACAAATATGCTAGTGTCTAGATTTCTAGGTGGGGAATCCGCTTTATTATTTTCACTAAAGATAGTGAAACTTCGACTTAAGAGACGCCAATTGTTAAGTTCATTGCGTAGCGAAATAGGTCTTTGGAAAGCCCTATTTTCCAGGTCAAGGTTAGAATGGGCCGATTCGTTCAATCTATACACTGCTTCGAAACAAGCACCAATTGAGTTCGCTTTTTTTGCGGATCCTCGACTATTATGAACTCTTCGTTAGAGTTGATGTGTTCCAGGGTAAGTCCTCCGTTCAGCAGAGTTTAACAATTCTCGGGAGTCCGGGGAACTCGCAGACATGGAATGTTATTATAATCTTTCCTTCGAAAGACTTTATTTATTTGAGGGAACATATTCGGTCCACTAGGTTTACGGGCTTGAATTGTCTTGTTCCAGTCTTCATTAATTGCTGATCTATAGTTGTCATGGATCAGTTTTTGAAGATTTTTAATTAGTGACTTAATTGTTTTTATTTCCTGGCTATTTGGATCGCAGAACTGTCTGTAGAGCAGTTTTAACTTAGAGAGCAGAATACTTTTTTGCCTATACAGCTCGTTGATCGTTGAGTTTCTCTATCGGTTTGTATGGCTCCCCATGTAAGACACTTTTGGGATAGAACGATTCATTGTATTAGTAACAATGTTGTTCATCGTCGAAAGATAATGATCAATTTCGTCATTATGAAGATTTCTGTCAGTTGGTGGATCTATGCCATTGGAGCGTAATTTGTTTTTATTGTCCGATCAAAGCGCGACCAGTGTGCTTTTCCGAAATTAAAAGAATGGATCTGTTTGTAATGCTCAAGTTTTTGAATGTATGACTTAACATTGTACAAAGACAATTTCGAGTAATTAGATCCGTATCTAATAATCGTATTCGCTCGTTCAACAACAGTAAATCCAAGAAGGCATTTCCTCTTGGATATGACGGCGTACTTGTGGCGTATAATTCTAGTTTATGATCGATAGGAGTATCTCCCGCCATAAAGAAATAATTATTTTTCGAGACTAATTTGAGACTTCTAAAAAGGGTATCAAGTTCATTGATACCCTTTTTAGATACTGTGGAGCTTCGGGAGCATAAGCAGAGATTACATATAGATGCCTTTGACTTTTCAAAGGGGTGTCTATAATGCAGGCGTCTAGTACTTGGAACTTGTATACATCTCTACTGTAAACGACTTTGTATTGTAGACCATTTTTAACTAAGACAGCGACCCCGCCCCCTGAGTGGAATTTGGAGGTTTTGTCTAATTACTTTGTGATTTGGGTAGCCCAATTTGTGCCTTTGGTTTCGCTTAGTTTCGCTAGCCAAAAGCACATCTGGGCGTTCAGCTTCCAGCAGATTGCTGAGATTATCCCTTCTTTCCATGCGGATTAGTGAATTAACATTCACAGCAATAATTTTTAGGGTTAATTCAGTCGCAGTGAACGTTATGATTAGAGTGCGGGTTCGTTTGGAAACAGGGTCGAATAGATAGTGTCAGTTCGAGCCACTTGTTCCGTCAGTTTTTTTTTCGATCATTTCGAATGTTTTATCAAACGCAGCAAACTGTCCTTGTATGGACAGTAATATAGCTGTTATATCAGTTTGTGGCGTTTTAATGATATTGCGTGATTGTTCTAAGATTGGTGAATTTTTTTTTCTCCATCTGCCATTTGAGCGTATGACACACTTGGTGCCACGAAGTTGTTGTAAGACCGAGTTTTCTTCCGTTTTTCTTCTTCAACTTGCTTCTTTCTGGCTTCCAACTTTGATTTTAGTTGTTGGTACTCAGGGCAACCTCTAAAGTTAGCAGAATGACTTGAGGTATTACAGAGGACACAGGATAGTTTTCGTCTATCCGGCAACTGGTTTTTGTCCAATGGGCATTCCCCAATGATATACTTATTCAGGCGTTTGACGCATCCGAAATGCATATTGCAATTCACTGCCACATGTCCGAAGCTTTGACAGCACATACACTGCATACGCGGTCGGACTTCTTTATCCTCTCCCAACTTATTGTTTGGTGATTAATGTATTTAATATATCTAAGTCCATCAATTTTACTATTGGGGCTTAGCGACACAATAAAGAAAGGTAACTTACGGTTGCGATTTCTAGAATTTGCTGTAGAAAATGGTTTCACACCTTTAAATTTCAAGGTATAGTTTTCGAAGCTTTTTAGTTCTTCGAGCACCTCTTCGGGGGTAAATCAAGGATCAAGTCCTTTGAGGAGCATGAAGACAGTTTTCTCCGATTTAGGGGTGTACGTGTAGTACTCGCTTTTCGATTTCCCCAATGCCGATTTAATTTTGTTATACCCTTCTAAATCATCGCAGGTTAAACTTAATAAAATTATTTATCCGTTTGTTTTAAAAGTTTTGCATGTCAACTCACCCAATTTTATGAGATCCTTTGTCTCCATGTAGCTGTGTTATACCAGGGTTTAATGAACTCCGATATAAGGATTTATTACTTTGTTATCAGATGAATTATTATTGTGAGGATTAAAAGAAAAAGGGTTATATGTTTCAGTGTTATATGGGCCCTGGTTGGGTGCCAAAATGTAATATCTGAGTGTAACCCCAGATATTAACATTTATTATTTCATTTATTCGTTAGAATGCAACACCCGAGCGTGACCCCAGGTGTACCATTTATTGTTATTTTAGGTACCTAGGTGTGGTGGAAATAGTTACTCGAAATGTCTTACCGTTCAGTGGCGGAGGTCTTTCTTCGGCTTGAGGTCTTCCTTCTTTGGTTGTGTAGCTTACCGGATGGCGATTCGCTTTGGACTATGATGTAGTTGAAGAACAAACACTGCGTGCTCACTTAATGTCTTTATTGATTTCACGTAGTTTTATTAACACTTTATTTTTAACAGTTACTGGATTTATCTTACTTATTAAACAATAGCGGGAATGTCCATCCCTTATTAATTTGATTCAAGGCACTGCCTTTGTGCTGCAGTCCTACTGCCCTAGAGTAATTTAATCGCAAGAAGACCCGCTTTGCTTATGGTTGGCCGCAGTTTTCTTGCTTCCAACTACTTTGTGTTTTTTCAACTCATTTGCAATCGTTTATATACCATTTTACAATTATTTAAGATCGCGGATGATGCATTTTTACCTGACAAACGAATAACCCATTCAACGGTCATTCGCCTGTCACGATTTAATAGTTTGATTCTGCAAAACTGCAGTGGCACAGAATTTACCAATTCCATAATTGTTTTCCTTTCCAAAGATGCAACGGTAACAATTGCGCAATTATTAATTGCTCTCAATGTTGAGAACCAATTATAGGCCATTGCCCGCATGTGCCAATCATACGTTTTATTTCGCCTTACGGCTGTTCGCTACTTCGCCTGCACTCAGCAGTTTTCCGACGCTCGATTATTTGTCGCTGGTGGCCTTTGATAATTG
Source organism: Microdon myrmicae (assembly GCA_963931805.1). Taxonomy (NCBI): domain Eukaryota; kingdom Metazoa; phylum Arthropoda; class Insecta; order Diptera; family Syrphidae; genus Microdon; species Microdon myrmicae. The sequence goes on along the minus strand of OZ007501.1, from coordinate 78,363,249 downwards.
CCGCCTATGCTCGCGTATCATATAGCACACTTGTAAACATACGTACTTAGAAACTTGAAACTGCATCGGCCTTGAACAGGTGTTATTTCGGCAGAATGTATGAATCAAACGATTTAAAAAAGGAAAATGTCGTATAGGTTGCTATACGATCCGAGTGAAAGACTCTTGCTTCTGAATGGAAGCGAGTTTTGTAATGGAAGCAGAATATGTCTGTTTATGGATGAATGGATTATGATAGGTACGAGTAAGGTTTTGCTTTGTAGGCAGATGAATGAAATAAATGAAGATTTTTATTGATTGATTGTTATTGTTTTGGGATGAGACTTTATATTGTAAACAGAAAGTGCTTATTGGCCAAAATGCATCATAGGGCGGTTGGATTTGAAATGTAACAGCTGGTACTTTCTCCTTTTTTTTGACTGGCACCTGCTGAGATGTTTCCTGCTGTTGATGTGGTTCCCCCTGTTGTTGTTGATGTGATTCCTGCTGTTGAGTTTCCTTATCTTGTCGTGTTTTTTTTGTTTGCCTTCGTGGGTTGCTGTTGTCTTTGTTCTTGCTGTTGTTGTACCATTTTCGTTTTTCGCTCGTTCTGGCTCAGATTGTTTTTTAGTGTTAAGACTTCTTCCATTTGTTTATCTAGTTGTTATTTTTTAAGACTAATCTCATAGACGAGTCTGTTGAGGACCTCGATCTGATTGCTAGCGTCTGCATTTGTTTCGCTGACAGATAGTTGTTGGAATTTGTTTTCAGACCCTGACTACTGGGAACCATACGTGTTGTCTTCGTCGTCGCTGTTGATAATCAACGTGTCTGTATTCTTGTTTTCATTTGTTCTAAGGCGCTTAGCCTTTAGATTTAGGTCTGTATTTTGCCTTCTCCGAAGCACCATTTTGGCATTCATTTGATTTACATCCATATTATGGACCACGTGTTCTCACTTTTCTTTATTGTGCGAGTGACAGATAAATAATCACGTTCAGGAGTTTGTTTATTATATTTTCATCATCATCATCAGCACTACAACCGGGAACCGGTCTTGGCCTTATTTAGCAAGCCCTTAGGCTTGTTAAATTTTCCATAATGATTTTTTTTTCCGGGCAATGTCATTAGTCTTGCGCCAGAGGCTCCCCGACGGGGAATCAAACCCCGGTCTCCTGAGTGACAGGCGGGTATACTAACCACTATAATATCGAGGAGCCCATTATTATATTTTGCACATACACAAATAGCAACACTTCGTACATCGCGTATCGGCACTAATTGATTTTTGATTACTTTGGATGTAGAGGTCAACGATGCACAGTGTATCGTTTAATATTTGCACTCACTTCACTTTATATTCTGTTTCAATGAACGATTCGTCTTTACCGGTCGGTGGTCAATTTGCTCCGATATGTAGTCTCTGTTTACGCTCCTTAACATAGTTCACACAGTTTATCAATGAACTTGATACTCTTTTCCGAAGACTTAAGTTAGACTCGGAAAATAATTACTTCTTTATGCTCTTCAAGCTGAAACTGCTTTATAGACAGTTTAGTGATCCGAATTATCGGGAAATAAAAACAATTAAGTCACTAATCAAAAATCTTCAAAAACTGATCAGTGACAATTATAAATCATGCAGATTAGAAGAACAAAATCCTAGCCATTAAAGCTAGTGGACCGAAAATGTTCCCACAAATAAATAAAATCTTTAGAAGGAAGGATTACAATAACATTCCATGACTGCGAGTTCTGCGGACTCCGGAAAATTGTCAAACAATGCTAAACGCAAGACTTACCCTGGAACACCTCAAATCTAACGAAGAGTTAATAATAGTCGAGGATCCGCAAAAAAGCGAACTCAATTGGTGCCTATTTCGAGGCAGTGTATACAGTAAACGATTCCGTTTATTCTAACCGCGACCTGGAAAATAGGGCTCTCCAAAACAATATTTCGATCCGTCATGAACATAACAATTGACATCTTGAAAGTCGAAGTTTCACTACATTGAATGTTAACAATAGTGCGGATTCCTCTCTTAGAAATCTAGACGTGAGTATATTTGTGCATAAGGATGAACTTACGGACATCCTTAGATCCCTTAAGAAGAAGAAATCTTCTGGAATAGATAGTATTCCAAACACTGTTCTAAAGCACTTGCCTCTTAAAGCACTGACGGCTTACACTGGTTAAGTCAACAACGCTCTAAATAATACATATTATCCAATCCGTTGGATTGGATAATATGCATTATGCAGTAGTCCGTCTCATCCCCAAAAGGGAAAGAGCAGAAGCAACCCCACTAATCTTTGCTCGATTAGCTGCTTCCAAACATCAGCAAGGGATTTGAACAAATTATAAATAAAGCATTGATAAACTGGTGTGATAAAAACGGTATTGTGGCATTTCTAACAGATACACACACAATACACAAGCAAATAGTGAAGAAGACCGAAAGAAAAATCGTATAAGAAAATGCATCAGCCATATACCAAGCAATAACACAGCAATTCCACATCAGTTGCATGTACTTGAGTTTAGAAATCGAATTCGTATACGCGGGCAGTGGCCTGATGCCCCATTGCTTCGCTTCTCATCCGTTTCATCATATGTTCAAGTCACCGTCCTCACTATCCTTGCTTAACGCAACAATCCGACGTGATCTGTATACACAACGTACAATCTCCCATAGGAAACAGGACTTTACTACTACAATCACGACTTCCGTATAGAGCACCGGCACTCTCGCCTGCTCCGACGATCTCTCTCGCTAGTTCGTTCCTCGCGCCGTCATTCGCACACGAAGTTGATCGTAACAAATATACTGAGGAGGGAGTAGTTTCTAACAGAGAAACACACACAATACACCAGCAAATAGTGAAGAAGGCCGAAAGAAAAATCGAATAAGAAAATACATCAGCCGTATATCAAGCAATAACATAGCAATTCCACATCAGTTGAATGTACTGGAGTTTAGAAATCGAATTCCTACAAGCGACAGTTGCCTGATGTGTTCAGCATTGGTTCAATTTTTAGTGATTCTAACCGTTATAGCGTCAGTTAGAACCACGCGTTCTTCACTATCGTCGCAAACGGTATAGTATCATTTCGAACAACCAGTTCGGTTTCAGGTCGAAACACGACACCGTTCACGCCGCGACAAAACTTGTTTACGACATACTGTAGAACAAGGCAAGGCGACAATGTACAGGGGCCTGTTTGGTTGACTTTGAAAAGGCCTTCGGTGGCGTGTGGTTACAAGGGCTTGTATATAAGTTATCAAATCTAGGTATGCCCGATCATTTGTTATACATTATCTACGATATGATAATGGGTAAGCAATTTGTGGCGAAATGTGGAGACATAATCTCTGACAAGATCCGGCACTTGAAAAACGGCTTACAGCAGGAAGCAGTGAATTCTACCATTTTATTTAACATTTACATTAGAGATCTAGTGAGTTCTCTCAACCAAGCCATTGCTTACGCCGACGACATTTTTGTGTATTAATCTGGAGACAACATCAATGTCTGCAAGATGTCTTCAATAGAATCAAATGTTTTTGCAACGACTGGAAATTAAAGATCAATTTTCAGAAATCAGAGACTATCCTTTTCAGAATGCCCCGTTCAGGGCATCGAGGAATACAAAACGGAATTAGAAGAAATTTTCCAACGTAGAAAGTAATAATCTTTCCCTACAAGTAAAAACCGTAATTAGATACCTTGGTATCTGGCTTGATCAGAATCTTTACTTTGATAAGCACATAACACCAACTCTTGCCGCAGCTGAAAACGCATATGCGATGACAAGAAGTCTCTCGGTAGCAGTCTTCTAGACTCCAAAGTCAAAATAATTTCATATTCGGCATTCACCCGACCAGTATTGGTGTATGGTTGCCCTGTACGGTATAGCATATCCTCATTATACATGGAGAGGTTTCGTGTGTTCGAGGGGCAGTGTTTGCGTTCTTGCCTCGGAATGTACACAACCTCAGAGTCGCAACCTAAGAAATTCTTCCCCATTAAAGTCCTGTACGACAAATCAGGACTAAACACGATAGACAACTTTTTTATCAGAATGCAAGAGCAATATGCAGTAAAAATAATCTTATTTCGGGAGCATTCTCTCCCAATGATATGTATCTGGAGAGTACTCTCCAGAATGGGTTTATTCCTCCACAAGCGTCCCCCTTCTTGGATAGAAAAGGACTTGTAGCGGTTCTACGAACCGCACAACCAACTATAGGTTGAGATGTCCTTCCGACAAGGAACATACTTACCTGTATTCATTACACGTGCCCACAGACACGTGTCCCAAGAGTCAAGGCCATGCCCGAAACAAGCAACAACGTTGAACCCGATACCAAAAAGCAAGGAACTTAACGTTCCAAAAGCTTCCAATATCGAGTTCAACGTTTCATACATCATACCTGAAACAAAGGTTTGGTGAGGATTGCAACGCATTCATCCACCATATTCAAAAACAATTGAAAAGGCATAAATGCAGCGCATTCCAGAAATGCACAAACTTCAATTCCGAACATCTGGACGATGTTTCCATGAAATACCATGTCGGTAAGTGAACCGAACAAGGGATACATTCTCGGGTACCTAAATTCAATTAGCACCGAAATCCCTCGCATGATCTAATGCTAAGGCACACTTGTTCAAACAAAACGATTCGTTGCGCTGCTGATTAGCAGCCATAGAGCCGTAAAGTCTAAACACTTTCCCAGATAGATGTTTATGGGTGAAAGGCAAACAAAAGCATTACATTCCACGGTTCCTATCCCACCCGAATTGCATGGGACCCTTTTCTTCATGCCAGATGTGTTGGATAAACAAAACCAGCGAGTGATCGGAGAATAAGCGGCGGCACCCGATCAACGGACAAAGGAGGACAGGATTTCGATCACCACCACAATGGTGATGATGATGATTACGAGCATAATGGTAAATTCCCTTTTACAGATACCTTAGTATCCCTTAGGGAAATTCTGCTTAACAGAGGCTGTGGGAAATACTGTGCAGAAATACGTTGGAGAAATTTCCCTTTTCGGATGGGGGATTAGAATTTGATTAGTCAGTCTATATCGAGCATCCGAGGAGTCAACCTAGAGAACCCCGACGCGGAGGTATCCACACAGCGCATTAAATCGAAAAAAGAAACCGGCCGACCCGAAGTCTCTTCACTTTTAAAATACGCGAGTTTACCGAGTGCTTTCGCGGAACTGCGACCTAGGGCAAACGAAATAAACGTAGACATTCGACGTTCAAAGTACCGCAATTCAACGCGCGCAGACCTGTGATCCTCACGAAGGACGTCGGGATTGTATTTATCGGGTTAATTACGTGGTGTGCAGAAAAGTAATTAAAAGAGAACCAGCGAAACTTGTAACGCGACAGCAAATTAAGTGCATGTCGTTCAACAAAAAAAAAAAGGAACAATAAAAGGATCAAAATAAATAACCATAACTCCGTGTTTCATTTGTGACAATTTCTCGGTGTTGTAATTGGATCCGCTCTGGTGCTGTAGTTGTGCTGTTTCGCCCTGTGGAGTTCCTTGTGGCAGCAGTGTTCGGCGGAACACAAACAGCCGCAAACATTTCTTCCTACAGACTAACATCCGCCAAAGACTTAGCATGGAGTACCTATTCTTTACCACGTTCCCCGTGGCGCCAAGGATAAACGAATTCTCTAATACTCCAGATCGCCTATGCTTCAGTATGGTGATAACTGAAAGAGATAAATCTAAAAGAGACCGATCTCATCCCAACTGGTAGTGGATTAGTCACAAGGAAAAGATTACACGTCACTAAATATAGTATGCCTTTTAGTTGCAACGCTCCCCCCTTTCTCATTCTTCATATTTAACATTGTTTAATTACAATAATTTATATATTTTAGTTTTATTTTTTTGATTTACATCTTTAATTGTTTTGTTTTAAATTTTTACTTGTTTACAACAAAAAAAAATTAATAATAATAACAAAATAGAAAACATATATGTATATTCCGCTAGCAAAAATTGTTAAAGAGGAAACCCTCTTATAGATTGACTGTCATCGTAAACAACATTGCACGCCGAAAGGCATAAACAAAAAACTACATACTCTACAATTTTGAGTGCTTGCAAAGAGCCAGTAAGTTAACATAAGAACAATATTTGTAAAATAGGGCATGCATTTAATCCTACATGAAGAAAGATGTGTAATTTGATTCTGAATAAATTAGATGTGGATTTCAAATCAAAAAAAAAGTCTAAAGATCCCGAGTAGATCCTATTTCAGAAACAGCACCACAACTGTTGAATCCCTATAGCTTCGCTGTCAAGTACGAAATCAAAAAATCATCGACTGGATTTCAAACAGAGCCACAATTGTGGAACTAAAAATGCATTTAATCCTACATGAAAAAAATGTATAATTTGATTTTGAATTAAAATAAATGCGGATTTAAAAAAAAATCATGGCCGTTTGGGTCATGTTCGCCACCAAATTCGCATTATGCGAGCGATGTGTTTTGTCGGTAAAAGTCAATGCGTAGATTTTATTTTGTAACAAATTGAAATCATCATGAATTATGCGTCGGAGAGGTTGTTACATAATTGAAAGCGTTTAATTATCACCCTCCCTAAAATACATAAAATTCTGGGATCTGCATATCCTTCCCCATTACCAAAACCGCACTTTACCAATACAATTATTATATATATATTATTCCCATCATGCAATAGACAAAAATTAAAATAAAATAACACCCCTAGTTCCCAATCCCAGCAGATAATATTTGGTACGAGTTAAGGGTCCCAAATATTATAGACTGAACGCACAAATAGTTTCCCCAATGACTTTTCCTGTGTGTCCTTCCGGTGAAAAGGAAGCGAAGCAGCGAAAAAAAAGGATATGTAGATAGCGACACGAGGATTCTTTCTTCTGAAGTAAGTCGTCAAAGGATACGGTTGGTGTGCTCCAAAAAGGAAAATTAAATTAAAGAAAAGAGAAAAGAAAGAAGTTTTTTATGCAGTCGTGTGCGTGTGCGGTTCGTCAAAAGAACAAATAAAATAAAATATAATAAAAAGTTTCAAAGGATAAATAAAAGAAATTAAGTTACAACAGTTTCAAAAGAAAAAAAAAAACATTGTTTCAATAGTTACAAAAGGATTAATAACAAGTTTTCAAAGGGCAAATAAAATAAATTATAATATCAAGGTTCAAGTTACAACAGTTTCAAAAGGAAGAATATAATTAGTTTCAATAGTTACAAAAGGACTAATAACAAGTTTTTAAAGGACAAATAAAATAAATTATGATATCAAGGTTCAAGTTACAACAGTTTCAAAAGGAAGAATATAATTAGTTTCAAAAGTTACAAAAGGAGTAATAACAAGTTCCACAAAAGGAGTAATACCGAGTTTCAAAGGATTAATAAAAGCAGTCACCCACGTCGCACCCAACGAAACAACAAGGGGTAAGTTGTGTCAGAATAAAGACACTATAAAACAATTGTTAAAAATATAAACATAACAAGGTGTACGAGGAATGCCCAACTGTGACGCAGCCGTCTAGTTAATTTTCTGGTGCGATGATCTCTCAACGGTGGCCTATACAATGTTATTATCGTGTCGGTGAACTATTCTGAATCGTACGAGGCTTCTTAGATACGACTGATTTTTCATTACTTTCAGCAATCTTGTAAGAGTATATAGTTATGGTCTTCAAATTCCTGGTGCGACTTTTTTATCGTACCTAACAGTATGGACCGTCAAAAAAATGAAGAGCTTGTTGAGGGGCTAAGCCGTCAGAGCCCACAAAAAACGTGCTTTTACATCCTCCGAACTTCGTTGCCAGACGAGGATCTGTGGCGCGTTTTTTTTCCATTACTATGGTAATGCACTACTATTGACAAAAGATAAGAACAAATTAGGCAAGCTAAAAGAACAAAAAAAGAACATAGAAACGGTCGATTTTTTTCACATCTTATTTACGCCATTTGTTTTTAATCGCTACATAGGGCGATAAATTTCTGAAAACTTTAAGATACCGTTTAATGATTTTGTTTCACCCTAGCCAATCCCAAAATTGATCAGTCGCAATTCGAAGAGGACTGTTTTGAGGGCTCTGCGTAGGTTGTGGGGTTTCTTTAAGGCGCCCGAAGAACCACCCATCGTCTTAACCCAACTCCCCTTTCCCAACCTGCAAATCCCATTACCGATCACTAAGCTGCTTACTTAACTACGAGCTGTTCTTAGCTCTCCTTCGATCGGTCATACCTGAAACATAAGTTCACGGCAAGATTACCATCTTGTCATGGCATCAAAACCAATTGCATGAACTGAACCATCTCGGTTCATCTGTCATGAACCGATCGGTTCGTATGGTCGGCCATATGCCCATCAAACACACGCCAATCCTTCTGTGTGTTCTTGTTCCAGCAATCCGTTGGTCCAAAAGGACATGCCGAGCTACTTGCTTGCTTGCACATCTGCAAGCCAGATTTCCATTGATCATGGCCTACTGTTTCGCCAGCTGGGAACCGCAACTCCGATGTTGCCGATGGTTCGCCAACTGGGAAACAACAAAATGGTTTTTCTGCATCAGCCTTCGTTCTGGTTGACTTTAGAATAACCAACATCATCTTAACTTCAGAACACCTCTGGATGGTTTCCGAATAATGCCGCACTGGGCACAAATAATTTGATCAATGTGATCTCAAAGAAGCCGCATCCACTAAATAAAACAAATGAATTGACAAAAAGTAGATCGCAACACGAGATCCCTTTAAACTTTATTTTACGATGGACTGTAACTATTAACAAAACAAAACTGTCAGAAAACAGATACCGAAAAAAGCCGTAAAGACAACCTTTTTTACTTTTAATGTTAAAAACAGATACTGTGTAAAAAACAGTACAACAAAAATCATAAAACCCTATCAAAACAGTAACATAAAAAAACGTCACATGAATAGACAATTTTGCTTTGTCTATTCAGCAATAGGTGGCGTTCCGGGTAGTATGTTTCTTTTTAACTGGTATACGCTGGTATGTATGTTGCGGAACTGCAACATCTTCCCGGGCTGCGACGATGGAGCCAGTAGGCCTCCTTAGTTGGCGTCACCACCTGGGGTCAGCGCCGTGGGAAGTGGCGGTTGGGTTTGGTTGAGCTCAGAGCCCTTAATGCTCGTATTGCTCATACACCGGTACGGTAAAACGGTAGGGTGGCAAAATTAATTATATTGTTATACTATCATCATCATCATCATCGGCACTACAACCGGGAACCGGTCTTGGCCTTATTTAGCAAGTCCTGAGGCTTGTTAAATTTTCCATAATGATTTATTTTTTCTGGGCAAGGTCATTAGTCTTGCGCCAGGGGCTCCCCGACGGGGAATCGAACCCCGGTCTCCCGGGTGACAGGCGGGTGTACTAACCACTATACTATCGAGGAGCTGTTTGTTATACTATATATGTATTCTATTAGTTGATTAAGTTATAGAGTATACTTGGTTATGGGGCCGTAGTATTATTTATAGTATCAGTGTGTGTGTGTGTGTGTGTGTGGGTCGTTGTTTATTGTTGATAGTCTCCGACATGTTGTGGAGAAGTGCCTGGCAGACGATATTTGCCGCATCAGCTGCGGCAGTGATGTGATTTGTGTGTTTAATGTTAAATGTTGGTTGGATCGTACATCCCTGGTGTCATCGATGAACTTCTTGGACGTAGTCCTCTGCTTGGATCGTGGAACCCTCTGTGTCATCGATGACCTTCTTAGACGTACTCGTCTCTTTGGATCGTGAATCCATTTGTAGAATTATATGTGTTGGACGTAGTCCCATGTCGGATCGTGAATCCGTACGTAGTATGAATATTTTGGACGTAGTCCTATGTTGGATCGTAGATCCATAGATGATAATTGAGCGATGTGATCGTCAATATGTTGAATTGTTTGTTTTGTCCTTGGTTGGAAATGTGGCCATTTAGTTGTTGTAATCTAGGTGCACTAGATGGAGCTGTCAATTCAGTCCAAAGACCGATTAGTTGCGTTAAAGTCGGCCGTGCAATGTTGGTTTTCTATCATCTTCTGAATATGGCCAGCCTGTGCCGATATTAGAAGTATTAGAGTTGCCGCCAACTGCATATGATCATCTGCGTCTTGAATCCAAGGTGATTGCTGTGCCTGATGCTGTTGCAGTGGGGATTTGTCCCATCTACGCCGCTAAACCAATCCTCGGTGTTGGGCGAATTTCTTTAAGGGAGCTGAGATTGTCGTTGGCCACATTACCTGGCGGAGTATTTGATCCGCTGGTTGAGTGATTGTTTGATGATGATGGCTTCGGTAATTGTTATAATGGCCACCATAGAAATAATCTTGTTGGCCTTGAGGACTTGAAGAAGACGATATACTGCTTGATTTGCCAGACTTCGCTGAACCTATCATCATATCAGAAGGGATTGTATTGTTCCCTTGATGGTAATTCGTGGAATTGATTTTCCGGTATTGTTGGATGCTTTGGCATTTGAACTGTAGTTACCGTCAGCCGATTCACATATCCGACGTTGAAGTCGCTGAGCGTAACTCTTATTTGCTGAATCTGGACTGCGGTCATAATGTGCAGTCATTGTCTAGGAACCACCATCATCCTCATACGAATTGTCATCATAAGGTCTATGCTGCTGCTGCAATTGTTGTTGTGGGTGCTGTGACCGCATATGATTTCTTTTTGGAACAGCATAGTTGATAGTCTCCGACTTATTGTGGAGACGTGCCTGAAAGGCGACCTTTGCCGCATCAGCTGTGGAAACGATGTGATTTGTGGTCGTCAATATGTTGAAGGTGATGGGTTGTAATTCCACCATCTTCTCAGTATGTCCAGCCTGTGCCGCTGCCAGAAATGTTAGGTATCCCACCAACCGCATAGAATCATCTGCGACTCGAATCCAATTTGATTGCTCTGGCTGATGCTGTTGCAGTTGGGGATATGTCCCATCTACGCCGCTAAACCAATGCTCGGCGTTGGGCGAGTTTCTGGATGGGAACTGAATCCTCTGTCGGCAGCGTTACCTTTGGTCGTATTTGATGAACTGGTTGAATGATGGTGCTGGACATGGTGGCTTTCTTTTTGGAATGTTGTGGTTGAGTCCTTGCGGCCTATTTTGTTGAATTAGAACTGGCACTTGATTGAGCTAGAGAGGTTGCGCATCCAAGTTGCTATTTAGAAGATTGCTCTGCTGATCAATGGAAGCCTGCGTTTAATTGTGTCGCAGGATAAAATAGTCCCAATGCTAGGCGCTTTTCTTCTTCGTTGACTGGTGGCTGGACCATGTGTTCACTATTCGCGTTCCGTTGATTGGATAACCCGAAGGGTGCCGGCATCTTTCCTGTTCTTCTCCTTCTTTATTCTCTAATCTTGGCACCGAAAGCCTATCTTAGACACCGACTCCGTTGGAGTGGTGCCCCCGTGGCAGCTATGTGCAATGGGCGGTGTTAAGAGGGTGCCCCCAGAGCATTTCGTCCAGGCGGCGAAAGGTGAACAACCCCAGACACGTGACAGCGATGTGCCTGAGTGGCGAGAGCGGCAAAATCAGGATGCTCGAACGATGAATCCAGGTAACGAGAATCGGTGAACTCCAAATCCGCAACAGTTTTCCGTGGACATGCTTTCCGAGGGGTGCCGGCATCTTTCCTTGTTCCTCGTTTTCTTTATCCCTTAATCTTACAACCGAAAGCTTATCTTAGACACCGACTCCGTTGGAGTGGTGCCCCCGTGGCAGCTACGTGCAATGGGCGGTGTTAAGAGGGTGCCCCCAGAGCATTTCGTCCAGGCGGCGAAACCGAAGAACCCCAGACACTTAACAACGATGTGCCTGGGTGACGAGAAGCGACAAATCCTGGATGTGTAAATGATGCGCCCAGGTTTCGAGAAGTGGTGCCCAGGAATTGATGTGTATGATGCGGTGAAATCGCAATTCTCAGAGTTCTTGGAATTATTCATCTCCAAGTTCGATGTTTGAGATGATACTTGCAAGTATAGGACCGAAAGTGCCCTTGTTGACAAAACTTTTCTGGGTACTGACCCCTTAGATTTGATTGAATCGTCCTCTTGACTTTTTTGCCCGATGGGTCATCGTCCTCTTCTTGAGGTTCCTTTAATTTACGCGGGGCGTATCTGAGTTCTGTAGCGTGGTCGTGCCAAGTACCTGAAACTTCATTAAAAGAGGAGCCGAATGATGTCCTCAACCTGGTACTGGGAACGATCAGAATGTCCTTTGATTTACCCGCTGTGACCTGCAGAATTAAATAAATGAAACAACCTTGGATCTTGCAAAGTGGACTGTAATTTGGCTTTGTTAAAGTTGATTGTTATTTAAATTGCTAAATAATAGTAATTTGGTAGAATTACTAGCTTTTCGGTTACTAATATTGTTATTTAGGTTATTGTTCGACCTATGTGTTAAAGTTGGAGTAATGTTTGATGGATCGTAAATCCATCTATGTCATCGATGGCTACTCGGACGTAGTCCTCTTTTGGATCGTGAATCCTTCTATGTCTTCGATGACCCTTGAACGTAGTTCTAATTTGGATCGTGAATCCATATGCGTTCCACTCGTAAGAAACGCAAAACATGTTATTTTATTTATATTGGAGTTGTAGTATGGGACAAAACAGGAAATGTATATTATTTTATTTTATTTTCCGCTGATTACAAAAGACAAATTAATTAAATAAAGCAGAAGTTAAGTTATTCTTCACAAGATTAACGAACCACGCAACCAGTACGGGCTCGTAGATGTCTGCCCGATGTGAAACTCTGGAAATAGATATGTGGTAAGCATATTCTACTTGACCATACGTCTTCGTTTTTCAGAAGCATATTTGCCAGAGTTCCAATTATGAAGTGCTCCATCCCTTTGATTATCATCAGCGCTTGGTGATGTAATACCTGCATCAGATTCCCATAGTTGTTATCAGGATCTAATTGCATAGCTTTCGTATAGGCGTCTATGGTTTCATCATACTTTCCTGTATTGATTCGGCCATATGCTTTGCTGTAATTTGGATTGTAGAATAATGCAGAGTTGCAGTCTTTAATCGCACGATCATTTTCTGTTACACGGATATAAACTGCAGCTCGATTACAGTAGAATATTGGGTTTTTCGGATCGAAACTGATGGCCCGGTTGTCTTGGACCACCGCTTCTTGATACTTGCGTTCCTTCATCGGGCGGTTGCCTTCATTCTTAATCTGTTCGGCTGTTTCAAGGGATTGTAGATTGCGTTCGATAAACATCGACTGGAACATTTCGAATAATAGGTTGTGCCTGCACTGTTAGACGTAGCTTCTTCGCTATCGAGATCCTCGTCATCGCTCAGATTAAACGCTGCTTGCAAACATTGTATAACAATATCCAGACTTTCGACGACGTCAGTGCCCAGCGATTAGCCCTCACTCGGTTGTTTTACATAGTCAATGAAGGATTTAACGAACTGCTTGTTGACTTGATCGGACATTTTCGAAATCTATCAACCGTAAACACTGAATTGCCGTTATTGGTCTCAAATCAATGTCGAAACTCAATTCATGGTAGAAACTAGAATAGTCCCGAACAAATATGTCTTCTTTATATAAAAACGACAATCACAATCCGGCGACAGACAATGTCGACGAAATTCATTTATTTTCACGCACACCACACAACACTTTTTCAAGTTAAGATCCATGGATCTCTTAATTAAATTATATATTAAATTATAAATTCAATTGCCACCTACCTGTTTTACTGGAGCGCTGCTGGAGCGTTGATCACATGTTGTTGATGATTCCTTGTTGAGGATGTGAACGTAATCCCATGGACGTAATCCACTTTCCTGTTCGTTGATAGTTCCCTCGTTGAGGATGTGATCCGATGGACGTAATCCAGTTGTTGGCGCTTGGATTCTTGCGCCGACATCTTGCTCGGATGTTATACATCCGGCTCCGATGGACCATAATGTTTCGCCAGCTGGGAACCGCAACTCCGATGTTGCCGATGGTTCGCCAACTGGGAAAAAACAAAATGGTTTTTCTGCATCAGCCTTCGTTCTGGTTGACTTTAGAATAACCAACATCATCTTAACTTCAGAACACCTCTGGATGGTTTCCGAATAATGCCGCACTGGGCACAAATAATTTGATCAATGTGATCTCAAAGAAGCCGCATCCACTAAATAAAACAAATGAATTGACAAAAAGTAGATCGCAACACGAGATCCCTTTAAACTTTATTTTACGATGGACTGTAACTATTAACAAAACAAAACTGTCAGAAAACAGGTACCGAAAAAAGCCGTAAAGACAACCTTTTTTACTTTTAATGTTAAAAACAGATACTGTGTAAAAAACAGTACAACAAAAATCATAAAACCCTATCAAAACAGTAACATAAAAAAACGTCACATGAATAGACAATTTTGCTTTGTCTATTCAGCAATAGGTGGCGTTCCGGGTAGTATGTTTCTTTTTAACTGGTATACGCTGGTATGTATGTTGCGGAACTGCAACACCTACGATGCAGTTTTCGAAAAACAAACAAATTTTTATTTTCGACCTGGCCATGGCGAGCAAATCTTCTGTTGACCTAATATCATAGAAGAATCCATTCCCGCCGTTCGCAATATCTCCTATTGCTTTCAACGGCGTGGCTTCAGCCTTCATGCACGTTCACTTATTTGTATAGTCGCATGACCAATTGCATGATCCGTCGCCTTATCGAGGATCGATCACCGCATCGGTCATATCTAATGATTCGTTGTCTAAACAACGAACAGCCACAATTCTCACGCTGGCTATCGAAACAGAATGCTTCTGTATACTCAACGTAAACAGAAGAAGGGATTTTGGCCTGCACGACAACATACCCTTGCATTAACGAATTGCTAAAATAAACACGCATCCATGCATTGTAGCCTTTGCCATCACAGCGAAGTTCTATTGACATAACATCAACAAAAAACGTATTCCCTATCGTTGTAATGGCAAGGCAGCCAGCCCTGTATTCGATCATCTATTTGACCAGCCGCGTATTTGGATTTTCTTTTGTGCACCTTCGCATCTCCGTTTGTCTTTCAACGAATGGGTTTTCAACTAGACCTGTACGGCACCATGGAAATTTTCTAACAAAACTCAAATCGATCGTTCATTGGTCATCGGCAAATCAAAAGATCGGATTTGCTCCTCCCATTCGATGGAATCCACCACCACTGCAGTTAGTGGATGGAGGGCAACAGCCACTAGTGGAAGTCAGATTATAACTATCGAACGGCGCACACACGTCCAGATTATTACGTGTCGATGTCGAAAATCCTAATCACTAAGAGCGTGTTCAAGTGTAACTCCAATCCTGTTAATACGTCCTGATTGTCAGTGCATTAATTCCCCGGTCTTTCGGAGCACTTTCTCCGCGACAGTAGCGAATGTTAACCCTTATGTCAATGACCAACTTTACCGACAGTAATCATTTCGTCGCAATTTCACGATTGCTCGGCCTAGTAGACGAATTTCGGTCCCATGTCTTAGATCATCTCCATTCAAACGTTTCTGAATGATAATTACGAAATTTCAATGAAAAAAAAAAATGTTTTTTTACTTTCAAATTGACATTTTAAAAAATCGAAATGGGTACCCGGGTATCCGGTCATTGACATAAGGGTTAACCTATCAATGTGTAAAAGTCCAAAAACAATAAGTATGTGCGAACGTGTGAACCTTTAAATGACCAATCTCCAGAACAATTCCTGCGTGAATTCCAGTAGCGAATGTTAACCTATCAACGTGTAAAAGTCAGGAACAATAACTATTTGTGAATGTCAAAATCAATCTATATGATAAAACCAGGAAGAAACATAGTTTGGAGAAATAGTGAAATAAAGAAAACTTTATACAAATAAAAACACTCCAGCGTTCTTTTATTTATTCATCCGTCGTCGGAGAATTGTTCGCAGTGATAATGAGTGGGAGTTTAGTGAACCTAGCGCCCATGACGGTGCACCTGACTAAACCTTACCCCCACAAGGTTTCCTGTACAGATAACACAGAGAACCGAGATTAAAAAAAAAGTTTCTACTTCTAAGAATGTAAAAATGTTTTTAAATATCTTTCATGGTATATCCCAATACGGGAGAACAACATTATTGAAAATTGGTGTTTTATTGGCTTTTTGATTCGTAATAGTCTCTTAAAAGGAACCCATTCTTTTCACCATAAATGAATGTACATATTATCTTGAGCACTTATTTATATTAAAAATCAGCTACCCAAAATATTCATATCTAACAATTTTGTATTCCTTCCACAGAGAAGGTCATGAATGAGTCCTTTCCAATATTACACTATCGAAACAACGTTGGTACTAAATTCCTTGAATCATCTACAACATGAAAGCTCTTTTGATGAGGAGAAATTTCCCTTCGTATCCCACAAACACAGTGAAACTGCTTCACATGAGACCACGAAATCGTTCTCCAGCCAATACCAAATGTTTAAGTGGGTGTACACACGCATCCTTATCTTTATCGTCGAAAAGGACAATATCTTCTTGGTCAACATTTAACCCGACTCAAAGGAATTTGGTTTCTTGTATAAAAGATCCTGTTGCTCGCAGAATTGCAGCATTCATTCACTGGATCTGAAGCAGTGAAAGGACGCACGCAAAGGTGTTTTTAACAGAATTGAGTTCAGTGTGTAGTGAGTTTATCGTTTATTAATCTCAAGTTGCTGTGTACCGAAAACGAAGATTTGGTTAATTTCCGGCTTTTAATTTAACCCAAAAATATATATCAGGTAAGTAATGTAATTAATTTATTATGAACTATCTACCGTTTTGTGTGTACTTCGGTATCATAATCTTGTCAAGTTGAATATAAGACCTGATGCCGTTGAGTATCTGATGTAAAGGTATTCTTGGGAAGATCATTGTTTGTCTACCCAACAGGTACTTCCGGTAATACTATACTTTTGGAATGTTGAGGACAAATTGCCTACCTGTGGATATCACACCCACAGCCATTCTATAACGCTGGGTTCCTTGCTTCATCGTTGGGTGAGCGTTTTAATCTCCTGAGTACACATTGTTTCCTAATTGTGTGCAGACGAGATGATTTCAAGAGTTCTAGATGAAAAAGGATGTTATCCTCGGTTAATCATTTCTTAGTCTAAGAATAACATAATACTGAAAGAGGATGTATAAAAGAGACTTGTCCACCCTTTAATTAAGAAGTGAGCATTTTCTGCTAGGATCCAGTACCAAGTCCATTAAATCTGAATGGTCATGAAGTTATGTCTTTTCACATCTTTAATAATCTACATTTTGTGGTGTTTGATTGATGGCAATGTAGGCTTTGCTTCAAGGTGTGTGGCCTATTTAAATCACATTTCCAATGCTTTTTTAATTGTCCTTAAAATCGTTTTTTTTTGCACTTGTACCTGGATGCTTTGTTAAATATTTCTTTACGTACGTTTGGTCGGACAAGAGGTACAGAATAATAGAGGAGAAATTTGAGTGGCGATGAAGATCTCAAGTTTGTAAGAGAGCGTTTTTATGTCATCCGGGCATATCTTTCGGAAAATACTTGTAATTAAAATGCGTGAGGACATTTAAGAGTGGGTTGTGATACGTACGATGCTAACTGACTAATAAATCACTAACGATTTGAATAAAATTCGTGTCTTACAGACAGCAGGATTCTTAAAAGGGAATAGAGAGTTTTTAAAATGAATTTTTAAAGTTTAAGTTACTGTTAACCTGTTTTACTATGGACGTGTTTTCTCGGTTTGCTTCGGAAGTTTTGGTTTTGCAAGGATTAAGTATCAATTATGTATACATGTTTTTTTGTGAATTATGAAATGCAATAATCGTTGTTGTTGATCCAAAAATCTGCTTAAGTTTTAATCATCGGGACGGAGTTGAACTGTTGATTTTAAATACCTTAGAATATTAAAAAAGTAAGAAAGCCTTTATTTGAGCATTGTGTACTTTTCGTGTTTGAATTTCAAGGGATTCTTATATTTCATTTTTAACTAACTTGCATTTTGGTGATAAATTTATTTGTTTCATTTTGACTAATAAAAGAGTTTACCTAAAAAAAGAACTATTTTTAGGTTAAAGAAAAAGTTTTAAAAATCGTCCGTCAAATTTTGTGCCGCACTACGAACAAGATTAATTAAATTATATTTAATTTTTAATTATTTCAATTAATGCGTATCGGTAAAAAAATAATTGGTTCTAAATATAAGTTTAGAACAATTACAAAATGTAAAGAATGAAACTTATATCATAACATTTGTGGATTCCGGCTTTGATATAACTGGAAAAAAAATTAAATTATATTATATTATGTCATATACTATCGGGTTTTCCAACAGGGACTTGACAACTTTGAATTTAATTGGTGAACGCACCCTTTCACTAATCATCGAACTGTCACTGTCAATTTATTCAGTAAACTCAACATCTTCATCATGCTTAAGTACATGGACGAAAAACGTCTGCAAATTATAAAAATTTACTACCGAAAAAAAGTTATGAAGTCCCTATTGGAAAACCATACGAGGGTTGCCTTTTATATTTCGGGATTAGAGAACAAAAACAAATATTGATCATCGAAAATCACTTTATTGTTTTTCAAAATATTCCCCATGCAGATCTATACACTTTTGCATGCGTTTGAACTAATTGTCGAAGCACTTTTGCCACTCTGATTGAGGTATCTCCAACACATGCATTCTGAATGCAGCAACCGCTTCTTCAGGTGTCGAAAAACGTTGACCTCTCAGTTTGTTTTTTACGTACGGGAATAAAAAGAAGTCATTCGGTGCCAAGTCAGGACTATACGGCGGATGACCCATCAAATCGATGTTTTGGGTGCTCAAAAATGCAGTTGTCACAGCCGATGTGTGAGAGCTCGCATTGTCGTGGTGAAGAGTGATCCGTCTTCGGCGGTTGGTTTTCCTGATTTCTTGGAAGACAACTGGCAAACAAATGGTTGTGTACCACTCAGAATTGACTGTTCTGCGTTGTTCTAATGGTACGGTTGCGACATGTCCAGTTTTTCCGAAAAAACAGGTGACCATTTGCTTGGAAGTGCTTCGTGCGCGAACAACTTTTGTTGGATTTGGTTCATCTTGAAACACCCAGACAGTCGACTGCTGTTTACTTTCGGGCTCATACGCGTAAATCCACGATACATCACCTGTCACGATGTTATAGACGTGTTTCGAAGCACCGCGACCGTATTTTTTGAGCATTTCTTTCGACCAATTGACACGAGCCTTTTTTTGGGCGATTGACAAATTGTGTGCGAACAAATTTTTTTGACAGTCAAATGTTTATGCAATATTGAATGTATGCTGGTCCCACTAACGCCTAAGGTTGTCTCAATCTCACGAGAGGTCACATGACGATCTTCCAATATCAGTTCGCGCACAGCATCAATGGTTTTCGGAACAACAACTGATTTTGAACGACCTTCACGAAATTCATCTTGGAGTGAACTACGACCACGATTGAATTCACCATACCATCGATAAACACTGGTCCTCGATGGAGCTTCATCGCCAAAAATTGAATTAAGTTCATCCATGCACTGTTGCTGAGTTAATCCACGCCGAAAGTTGTAAAAAATAATCGCACGAAAATGTTGACGATTTAATTCCACTTTTGGGCCGAGATGAATCTTTTAAGTTACTGTAAACAACACAAATAGCGCTCGTATGTCAAAACGTTCTGAGTGCGTATAACCTCAAAAATGTCCAACTTTACGACAGAGCTGTCAATTGCCGGATTGCAACGCTAGGGTTGCCAAATTCCGAAACATAAGAGGCAACCCTCGTATACATAGTCCTCGGATTTTTAATGAAAAGAAACCTTTTTTGGGCAAAGCTATATTTATTCCTCAACATAGTTGATTGGCACCTGAGCTACTGATGGGCCCGGAGGGTATGCATTTCAATGCCAAATCCAAATCTGACGTGAGCTTTAATCTACCTAAACGAGTCAATAAATCTGTATAGACTTTGTTTCATGAGGCGATTGCCTTTAATGGTGGTTTTTGTTCATTATCCGAGTTTTGTGTTGTTATTATTATTATTTACTGGCCTGCAGGAACCCGGAAGATCATGACCGCACCGACTCGGCTCCGCCATTGTTCCCTGTCCTGTGCACTCTCCGTCCACGTTCGATCATCCGATCCGATCTCCTCGAGGTCCAATCTAACATCGTCCTCCCATCTTCGTCGCGGCCGTCCTACCGGTCTCTTTCCCGTTGGTCTACCGTCAAGAATTCTATGCACGGTCCTATCGTTGCCCATTCGCGCTACGTGTCCGGCCCATCTTAATCTTCGCGACTTGATTACTTTCACTATTGTAGGTTTGTGATATAGCTCTTCCAATTCGTGGTTGTGGAGTTTCCTCCATTGTCCTGACTCCTCGTCATATTTACCGCCAAATATACCCCTTAAAACTTTATTCTCGAATACGCGGAATTTGTTCTCTTCCCGTTTTGTGAAAGCCCATGTTTCGCATCCGTATAGAGCAATCGGCATGATTATGGTTCTATAGACACGGAGCTTTATATTACGTGATAGCAGTTTGGATTTTAATAGTTTACTGGCTGCATGCCAACTAGCGTTGCCGGAATGTAGTCTTTTGTTAATTTCCTTTGACGTTTCGTTTCTGGTCGTCAGTATCGTTTCCAGATATTTAAATTCTTTGACATTTTCAAATATCTTGCCCCTGACGTTTATATGTGTTCTCTGAGGTCCAACTGCTCTCGCCGTAATCATGTATTTTGTTTTGTCTTCATTTATTTCTAGGCCCACCTCTTCTGCCGCTTGCATGATGATTTCCCAGTTTTTACTTACAGTTTCGAGATTGTCGCCCAGAACGGCGATGTCATCCGCATACGCGAGCATTTGTGTGACCCCGTTCAGGGATGATCCGGTCGTGTTGTCGTCTTGTACCTTTCTGATAACATACTCGAGGACAAGGTTAAAAAGGCATGGTGAGAGGCCATCCCCTTGTTTTAGTCCGTCCCGGATTTCAAATAGTTCTGAGAGGTGGTTTTCTATTCTAACTCGCCCTTTGTTTTCGTTCATGCAAATCCGAATGAGAGCGGCATATTTTTTCGGGATCCCCAGCCCAACCACAATATGGTAGAGTCTTTGCCTTGCGACTGAGTCGTAGGCTTTTTTGAAGTCCACGAACAGTTTGTGAACCGTCTCTACGTATTCCCACTTCTTTTCAAGCAGTTGCCTTATTGTGAACATCTGGTCGCTTGTTGACCGGTTTCGACGGAATCCACATTGGTTGTCTCCCAATATTTCTTCTGCGTACGGTGTGATTCTTACCAGTATGACATTTGTTAATATTTTGTATGTGATTGGGAGCAATGATATTCTTCTCTAATTTTCGCAGTCAGGTCGGTCGCCTTTTTTGAAAATGTGGATGACTATTGAGGTTTTCCATTCTTCCGGAATGACTTCCTTGTCCGATATTATTTTAACCAGTTGGTGGATATTTCGAGCGGTTGCCCCTCCTCCATGCTTCACAAGCTCTGCCGGTATGCAATCGATTCCGGTATCCTTGTTGTTTTTCAGTCGATTTATCGCGTCTACAACTTCGTCCAAAGAGGGCTCTGGGATCTGGGGCTCGGTTGTATGTACGTCAGGTGCGTTTATTTGTGGTTGATGGGTGCGCACATTGAGCAGGTTTTCAAAGTACTGTTTCCATCTTGTCACGATATTTTTTGTTTCTGTCACCAGACAGCCGTTTATGTCTCGGATTATTTTGGCTCTCCCTCGGTAGCCATTTCTAATTGAATTTATGGCAGCATACATACCTCTGCTGTTCTTTGCTCTGGAATTTTCTATGATTTTTTCGATCCAAGTCTTCTCCCATTCGCGTTTTTTGCGTTTGAAAAGTCTAGTTGTTTCTTTCCGAATTGTCGCGTATCTTACTGCGTTGACTTCATCATATGCTTCTAAGTGGACATTCTGAGGCGTTTACGTTCTTCGATCTTTGCCCTGCACTCATCGTCAAACTAAGGTTTGGACTTAGTTGTTT
Organism: Microdon myrmicae; assembly: GCA_963931805.1. Lineage (NCBI taxonomy): Eukaryota > Metazoa > Arthropoda > Insecta > Diptera > Syrphidae > Microdon > Microdon myrmicae. Next base: position 78,341,168 of record OZ007501.1, on the reverse strand, counting down.
TCTTAAATCCTAATACCTCTTGGGCTGTTTGTTTGATTGTGTCTCTGATCGATGTCCATTTAGTGTCCACACTATTGGCTTCCCCTTCCTCACTACTGTCATTCTGTAGGATGCTAAATCTATTCGTTAGTTCGTCTTGATATTCCGCCCTTTTACGTAGGTCTTTTAGTTTATCAATCTCGAACTTTTTGCTCGTCTCCCGTCTTGCCCATCACTAGAAGGTGATCGGAGTCGCAATCTGCTCCTCAATATGATCTTACGTCAAGGATGTTCGAGTGGTGTCTTTTGTCTATGAGGAAGTGGTCTATTTGGTTACGCGTTACGCCGTCGGGTGATATCCATGTGGCTTTATGGATTTGCTTGTGCTTGAACATCGTGCTTTTCACTACCAGATCTTTTGACGCTGCGAACGTGATAATTCGAATACCATTATCATTTGAAACGTCATGTAGGCTTTCTTTACCTATTGTTGGTTGGCAGATATCTTCTTTTCCAATTTTCGCATTGAGGTCGCCAAGGAGGATTTTAACATCGAATGATGAGATCCCATCAAATACTTTCTCTATGGTCTCGTAGAATGTGTCCTTCGATTTTTCGTCGGTAGATTTCGTTGGGGCGTGTACGTTTATAAATACATAATTGTACCATGGGCCCTGTATTTTTAGCACCGACATTCGGTCATTAATAAATTGCACATCTTTTACATGGGGCGTAATCTTCTTGCTTATGATGAAGCCACTTCCGAGGTTGTGTGTATCGAGTTTTGTATTGTTATTTGGTTTAATATCGGATTGAATATTATATAAAGATGTTTTGAGGTATTATTGTATGGAAGGCTGTTGTTCTATTTACTACATAGGCTGAATAGTCCGGAGATTTTTAATAAAAACGAGCGTTTTTTGGGCAAACCTATATTTAATTCTTAACATAATTACCTCCGAGGGCGATACACTTGGTATAACGATTTCCCAACATTTGGTTGATGCCTTTTCTATAGTACGAAACATCCAAGCCTTCGAAATACGCCCCTGTTTCGGCGACAGCTTCCTGATTCGATCTGAATTTCTTTGCCTGGAGCCACCGCTTGAGGTTTGGTAACAGATATTAGTCACTGGGGACCAAGTCTGGAAAATACGATGGATGAGCAGCCAATTCAAATCGTAATTGGTCCAATTTGGCCATCGTTTTAAAGGACGTGTATGACGGTGCGTTGTCATGATGGTACAGAACTTTTTTCTTTGCCATATGGGATCATTTTTCTTTATTTCGTCATTCAGTTTTTTAATAACGCTGCATAGTATTCTCCTGTGACTGTTCTTCCCTTCTGCAGGTATTCGATGAAGATTATGCCATACGCATCCGAAAAATAACGGAGACTATAACCTTCCGGACCGAGCGTTGGTCTTTTGGTCGCTTCGGCTGACTTTCGTGGATTTCTGGCCACTCTGTAGACTCCCACGTTTCATCCCTGTCACAAAAGGTCAAAAAAAGTCCGCTGGATTACCCTGCAATAACGTCAAACCGCCCGTTGGAATCATCAACGCACTGCGGTTTTTGGTTGATGGTTAGCAGACTCGGCACCCAACGCGCCGATAGCTTTTTCATCTCCAAAATATCATGCAAACTGTATTCCGTCCATTTTTTGAGAAACTCACGATCTCAGCTGACTCACGCAACTGCACTTTACGATCACCCAAAAGGATTCGATGCAATTGCTTTACTATTTTCACATTATTAGCCTCTTTTGGCCTTCCAGAGGGAGATGCATCTTTGGTGCTTGTACGATCCATTTTAAATTTACTAAACCACCGATAAACTGTTGTTTTCGAAGACGCAAATGTGGGATAACGTTTCTGCAACCATTGCAATGATTGTTCAGAATTTTTTCCCATCAAAAAACAATGTTTTATCAAGATACGATATTCCTGTTTTTCCATTCTTTGACGAAAGCGAAAGTAGCGTCACTCTACTATAGCTTGTAAACGAATAGACGAAATCTCACGAAACATAAATACATAAACTAGTGACAGATGAGCATTTAAATGAGTTATAGCGTTTGCGACAATGGTGTAGAACGCGTGAATCGAATCGACGCTATGACGGTTAGAATGACTAAAAGATTAAACCAATGCTCGACACATCAACCCACTGCCGCGTGTACGAATTCGAATTCTAAACTCAAGTACACTCAATTGATGTGTAATTGATATGTTATTTTGCTTGGTATATGGCTGATGCTTTTGCTTATTCTATTTTCTTTCTGTGTAGTTTTTCACTATTTGCATGTGTACTGTGTGTGTATCTGTTAGAAATGCCACAGAGTCATACTCATTTTCTAGTGGCGCCACCTATTGGAAAATCCTAGGATTTTAGGTATATATAAATGTTCGTTTTCCTTTTGCTGAAAATATGCATTTATTTCAATAACAAAACGAAAGAACAAATTATTCAAAGTATTGTTCATCAGAAGTGATGATTTTCCCATGGTTCAGGCGATTTACGAGTTCCCCGATAGAAAAAAAAATCCTCATCTTTTGAGGGCAGGAACGAATGTGGCCAATTGTCTATATCGCCAACTGAAGTGGAGCTTATTCTAGTAAGGGCATTCTGTGTGAATCTGGTGAATACTGCCGAATACATAAACTAATGACAGATGAGCGTATCGAAATGAGTCAAGTTCATTTTCTAGTGGCGCCACCTATTAAGAAAATCCGGGTCTTTTCAGCCCATGCAGTATTATTTTAATCAATGTATTACCTTTTTGTCAACAATAATCGAGTGATACAATAATAAACAAAAATGATATGAATCTAGGTCAACTATAAAATAAAAAGACTACAGCTCGTATTGTAGCCATTGGGAGTTCTGTCGTTATATATTTTGTTATTTTTATTTCAGTATTTTTTTTACAGTTTCATCATCATCGGCACTACAACCGGGATCCGGTCTTGACCTTATTCAGCAAGTCTCGGTCCATATCCGAGACTTGTTGAATCTTCAATAATAGTTTGTTTTTCCGGGAACGGTTATTAGCCTTTATTACAGTTTAATTTTGTTAAACTTGGGGCTAATATGCAGTATAACGCAAAAAGAAAAAAGTTTCTAATAAATAAATAAAAACAAATCCTTAACTTATGCAAACAAAGCAGTTGGAGATACTATTGTCAGGGTGTAATTATTGTAACAATGAAACGGAAGCCATTTTCAAAAACTTGTTAAGTGTTCTTCTTTTTCGTTCAATCAAATGTCAAGGCAAAGTGCGGTCGGAAAAACAAGAAGGGGGAAGGAATTATCAATGCACATTGGTTTCGAATGCCTGTAGTCGCGGAAGAAAAATACGCGCACTTTGACTAAACAATGATTCCATATATTTTTTTATCTGTCGTAAATTGACTCTTAGTTTATTTATTTATTTTTTTCGCCGGGAAGGTGGAAATATTCAAAAGATACCTCTGGACCGACCCAGAAGCATGCCGGATTTTTACCTACTAAACCACTCCCCGCCAGTCACATATTCCTGTTGATCCACGCGGAATTTTCTTTTAGATATTCCATCGCGGCCCGGGGCGGAGTTTACCTGTTGTTCGTCGCGTCGCAACTGCTGGATTATATCACATAGAATATCATTTGCATGTATTCTCTTACTCCTGCCGGAGTAATTGTACGTCTCTTATGTCTCTCCGAAATCATTCGTGCTGTCTCGAATCTCACGCACTCTGTGAGTACGTGTTCCGCATTTTCTATGTTGCGTTCGCAATACAAGCAGTATGATTGATTCACATGCTTATACTTGTGCAAGTATTGTCGACAGCATCCATGTCCTGATATAAGCTGAGTCAAGTGGTAATTCAGCTCGCCATGTTTTCTTTTCACTCAGGTGTCTACATCAGGTATCACGGTATGGGTCTATAGCGTTTGAAATAATAGTGAAGAAGATCGTGTGATTCGAACTGACGCTATGACAGTTTGAATCACGATAAAAATTGAACCTAAGCGTTACCCATCAGGCCACTGGCCGTGTTTAGAATTTGATTTTTAAACTCGACTATACTCCATTGATGTGAATTATTTTTGTTATCGCTTAGGTATACGGTTTTGATGTATTTTCTTATTCGATTTTCGTTCGGTGTTCTTCACTATTTTTGCTTGTGAATTGTGTGTATCTGTTAGAGATGCCACAGGTCCATCTTGCTTTGGTAGAAGAATCCCACTTTCGTTGCTATTCTTGAGAGCTCTAATTGTAATCGCATTCGCCGGCGATACTCTTGTGAGATCTCATCCAACGCAACGTTTTCATTAGATGCAATGTGAAGGGGTTTCATCCGGTCAAGATATTTATAGCATCTTCGGAAACCCTTCGGAATGGGTCGCATACTCTTAATGATGTCAGCCCATGTGCTGAGTCCACTCCCCTCATGTACGACTTATATTGTGCGGCTCCTCCCCTCATGTGAGCTGCATATATTATAATGTAGGTGTAAATAATTCTAGAAACTAATTCGCCCTGTTACGGCCACAACCGCCCAGCCCATAAAACTTACCTATTTGGAGCCAGTCTCCACCGCTAGCGGCGATACACGCCAAGAACATCCACTTAAAGGATGTGACATTAACTAAGCCAAAAAACAGGCAGCATATATTGAACTGCACGTTCGCCTAAAACAATCAAAGCATTACCCCATACATCTCGTCCCGCATAAATTGATAACAAGCAAATCAAGCTAAAATGTGCAATTTGCGCTAATCAATTAAATGCCAAGTAAATTGAGCTGAACGCTACATTTACTCACATAAAAAATCCGAAAATATAATCATTGAACGAAGGGTTCACCACACAAACCCCTAAGAGCCAAATGTGCTGGCCAGATGCCGCCACCAAACAAAATCGATGAGCGTCATAATAATCCGCGTCAGCAATTTTATGACTCCTTAGAAAAATGGTTACCCGAAACCATTAAAACAACCAGCGCCAGTTTCCGTTTTAACAAATTTAAGTTAAAACAAACAAAAGGCAAATATTCGCCTTTGTATCGATTTCCCAGGGAAAAGATTCTTGCCCACTCGGCTACAATAAACAACATAGAGAATCACAAATGTTCATTAGCACAATTCTCTATTTGTATTCCCTATCGTATTCTTACAAAAGGGATCCTTGCCGATTCGGCTAAAACAAACAACAGGCACCATACAACGAATTGCACATTCGTTTAGCGCCTAACAACATAGAGGATTGTAAATGTGCATTCGCACGATCCTCTGTTGATTTTTCCCTTTGTGTTTCCGCTTTTGATCCCAAGCCGGGAAAGATAAAGAGAGGAAATAGCGGCTGGCAAAAGGGCCAAGTAAAGAAAGAAGAAAAAAAAGTGATACCCTTCGATCTTCAGGATGAAGAAAAAAACAGGTCTTCGTTTGAGGAGTTGGTTTACGAATCTCGACCGAGACGGGAGACTTTTTCGAGTTGGTTTTTGGATCTCGAAGGAGACGTTGAGACAGCGGGGTTGAAGTTGGACGATTAACGAGCAGTTTTCCTGTTGTGTCAGCAGCATGCACAGCGGTCGGTAGGACGACCGCTTCTGAATTCTTAACTCCTTTTGGTATAAGCACAAGTCGATGTTTTTCCGTCGTTGAGGAAAGTGTTCTGCTTGGTGGCAGGTCATGAAGAGACTGCTGAAGTTAAATCAGTCTTCAATATAGCGTTAGGAATACCGTCCAGTCCCGGGGTATTGTTTTTTTTTGACAACCCTTGCAGCTTCCTTGGCGTCCCGGGAGGTATCTCTCCTTCAGCGATATCCATTCCTCATGCACTCTCAACACCTCATCATACTGCGGGAAGAGAACAACAACGATTCTGGCCATGTTGCTTTTACCTTTTTGCATTTGACTACTGTTGTTGTGTAGTGTTTCTATGACTACCCTGTAAGCGCTGCCCCATGGTTTATTATTTAATTCATCCCTTAGGGAGCAGAAAGCGTCATATTTATTCTTGCGGATGACATTCCTCAACTCCTTCCGTTTGTTGACGAATTGCGCATGCAACTGTGAGTAGGTGTTACGGTTTCTTGCTCTTTGTTGCAAGCATCGTAACCTGTTGCACTCACCTCGCACATGGCCGATTTCTGAGTTCCATCAATACACTGGTCTGATTGTCCCTGCTGGTTGTCTTTGTCGTGGCATACAAGCATCACATGTGGTAGTTAGCCATTTCATGACATTACCAGCCTGCCTGTCCGCATCGGTCACTGCGTCAAACTGTTCGATTTGTTCTTCCAGTATATAATCGAGCAGTTCCGCATCGAGGTTCTTCTCTTTTCACCCATTTTCCTGGGCTTTCTTCGCCAATTTGCCAGTGATAAATCCTCTGGGTGGTAATACTTCGTACACCACGGCTTGGTGGTCACTATGGGTGTAGGTGTCCAAAACTCGCCACTCCATACTTCTTGCCAACATGGAGCTGGGAAATGTGTACCACCACATCTAGGACTGGGAAGGCTTCGAGTCGTCCTGGCTTCTATTGTTGGTCCTTGTGCCTCGCCATTCTACCACACAAGCGTTGAAATCTACAGGAATTATAAGGGGGCTTTTAGCTCTAGTTTCTGGTGTTACCCTGTCCAAAAAGAATTTGAGTTCTTCTATTTGCAACCTTGGTGGAGCGTAACAACAGTAGAAATGAATTGGTTTAATCTCAGCATAGACGAATCCTTCCTACCGCTGGACACTCCTATAGCGTTTCCGACGATAGTGAGGTACGAGTACGTGTGATTTGAACTGACGGTATGACGGCTAGAACCATTAAAAATTGAACCAATGCTCAACACATCAGGCCACTGCCGCGTGTAGGAATTCGATTTCTAAACTCAAGTACACTCAACTGGTGTGGAATTGCTATGTTATTGCTTGGTATACGGCTGATGGTTTTTCTTGATCGATTTTCTTCCGATGTTCTTCCCTATTTGCTTCTGTATTGTGTGTGTATCTGTTAGAAACGCCACATTTCTGTGTTCTATGGGGGAATTTCCAGTTGTCCAGTTGGCCGCTGTTCCGGCTGTGTTCTTCCCATGTAATTGTACCAGTGCCAAGCATTCTGTACTGCTCATTGATGAGTACTACCTCTACACCATATTCCTTAACCGTTTGGGAAAGGAGGATTTGTGCGGCTCCACAATGGTTTAAACCTGTCCATTTTTATTCAAAAAATTGAACATCGCGTTTTTAAATGCTCGGCATTTGTAACTCCATGTTGAGTGTTCGTTACCGCTTTCACACCTTGATTCGCAGAACATGCATTTGGGTTGTGCATTACAGCTAATCGCTTTGTGTCCGTTTCCACCGCGTTTCAAACAGTTTTCGGGACGATTTACTTCGAATTTGCAGGATTTTGCCAAATGTCCGTATTGTAAACATCTGAAACATCGTGTGGGTGTGATGTGCTCTCGTAGTCTGCATCTCACCCATCCGACCCGTAGGAAACCTGTAGTCAGCAACATGCTACCCTTTTCTGTTGGTAAGCGGATCAAGGTAGCCTGTGTGCAATCTGGTTTCCCTCTTTAGCTCTTTATCGCTTCCTTTGACATCTCGTTCAGTGCAGGAAACTCCACATAGGAAAATGAAATCTAGTTTCAGACGAATACATGACTTGTTAATGAGGGCTAAATAAAATATTGTATTTCTTGCACCTCCGAAGAAAAACTCGCCATTTCCCTGTAGTCGAATTAACTCGAGTGGCAATTTTAAAGAGATGATGTTGGAAGGGCCAATTATAGACGATAAGTCAACGTTGGGTTTTCTCCTTGATGATAGAAGTTTTGGAGGAATAGCAAAGCATATCCTTCAGAGCCGTATACCATTGCAATTAATATAACAAGTCCACGTCAATTGAGTGTACTTGAGAATAATAATCGATTTCCTCAACGCGGCAGTGTTTAGTGATTCCAACCATTATAGCATCGGTTCGAATATCACGCTCTTCACCATGTCGCAAACACTACTGTATTCCCCATTGGTATATGCTGTTTAGATTAGATTTTACATGAGCTCAGGGGACAGCGCTCGGAACTACGATCGTTGATGGTGAACATCTACCATTAGCGCCATCTCGTGATATGCCCCTGAGACAGGAAGGAATTTGTTCTAAAACAACAAGTTTGGCGCTGACAGCACGAATAGTGACGTGTAAACCACACAATAAAGTACACATGTAAAACTACTTAAGCAAGGTGCATCTTTATCATCGAAAATACCCGAAAAGAATGGACGAAACCAAAATTGGTTGTTGCACTACCAATTCCAATTTCAATTCCGCGTGTTTTGCATTTTCGCCTTTATAAAAGCAATTTGTATAATATGCAGAATTTTCTTCTTTTCGTTTACATCCTATAAACTAGCTACTGAATCGGGTAACCAGAAACATTATAGACTCAAACGTAAATTTTCAATTCTTGAAATGAGTAATAAACTTTTATGACTAGTTTTGTAACAACATATTGTCAAACGACACCAACTCAGGGAAAACTCTTTAATGGCCTAATTATTTTTTTACCGGATATAGTAACTAATTTTCTGAAAAAACCGAAATTCAGCCCTTTTTTCTATCTTAGGTTTTGTTGTAATGCATGGCTTGGTATAACCAAAGTTCTTAAAAGACAGTATACATTCTAGAGCCTGCTTGATTTACTACTATATATCGGCGTGTAGGAACCCGGAAGACACAAAAATAAAAACACAAAAGGACAAAACCAGGCGGTCAACCCACGAGTTTAGAAAGGTGGGGGCTACCCACGGGCTTCATCAGCCGGATGCCACACACAAATAGTAACAAATGTAATATTAACAATAACTTTAACCATTTAAAACCCGACAAACCACTACAATTAAATACTAACTTTCCCGACCCAAAATTTATAGTGATTTCTTCAAGTGATGAAGAAGCCCCTCTATTATCTTTTAATGTATTCCTATTCAATAAAGATTTTGATGATATTATGCGGCGGAAGTCTTCTTCTCTTAGTTAAATCCTCTAAAGTAGCCAACCCATTTCATAAGAAAAAAACACCTACCTAACTTATATCCAATGTCAGTAAAACTCCATTCTAACCTAAACTCTTGCAAAGGTACAGCATGTGCCCCGAGATAATCAGAAAAAAAAGAACCCCGCCCCTATTATTACTAATATTTATTGCCCTGTAGGAACCCGGAAGTTCATGACCTAACCGACTCGACTCCGTCATCGTTCCCTATCTTATGCACTGTCCTTCCACGCTTGACCATCTGATCCGATCTCCTCAAGGTCAAATCTAACATTGTCCTCTCATCTCCGTCAAGAATTCTACGCACGGTCCTATCGTTGCCCATTCTCGTCACATGTCCGACCCATCTTAATCTTCGCGACCTGATAACTCTCACTATTATAGATTGCCGGTATAGCTCTTTCAATTGGTGGTTGTGGAGTTTCCCCCATTGTCCTGCCTCTTCGTCATATTTACCTCCAAAGATACTCCTTAACACTTTATTTTCGAATACGCGGTATTTGTTTTATTCCCGTTTTGTGAGACCGTTTGTTTTGCATCCGTATAGAACAACCAGCATGATTATGATTCTAGATACACGGAGCTTTATATTACGTGACAGCAGTTTGGTTTTCAGCAGTTTACTGACTGCGTGCCAACGTCTGAAAATTATAAAAATTTGCTGCCGAAAAAAAGTTGTCAAGTCCCTATTGGAAAACCCTTTATATGATTACAACGAGAGCAGGTTACCTCGGGGAACACACATAAACGTCAGAGGCGAGATATTTGAAAAAGATACAGAATTTAAATATCTGGGAACAATACTGACGGCTAGTAATGAAATGTCAAAGGAAATTAACCAAAGACTGCATTCCGTCTTTTCCCATTCGCGTTTTTTGCGTTTGAAGAGTCTTGTTGTCTCTTTCCGAATCGTCACGTGTCTTTCTGCGTTAAATTTATCATATCTTTCTAAGTTGATCACTCTGAGGCGTTCACGTTCATCGATCATCGCCCTGCACTCATCGTCAAACTAAGGTTTGGACTTAATTGTTTTCTTAAATCCTAATACCTTTTGGGCTATATGTTTGATTGTGTCTCTGATCGATGTCCATTTAGTGTCCACACTATTGGCTGCGTCTTCCACACTACTCCCATTCTCTAGGATGTTAAATCTATTCGTTAGTTCGTCTTGATATACAGCGTTCTTTTGTGCAGGTCTTTTAGTTTATCAATGTCGAACTTTTTGCTCGTCTCCCGTGACTGCCCATGTGGGATTGCCTTCGAGCCGATTCCTAATTTTGCCCATCACCAGGAGAAGGCCGGATTCGCGATATGCTCCTCTACATAATCTTCAACATCATCATCATCATCGTTCACAATAAGGCAACTGCTGGAAAAGAAGTGGGAATACGGAGAGACGGTTCACCAACTATTCGTGGACTTCAAAAAAGCCTACGACTCAGTCGCAAGGCAAAGACTCTACCATATTGTGGTTGGGCTGGGGATCCCGAAAAAATATGCCGCCCTCATTCGGATTTGCATGAACGAAAACAAAGGGCGAGTTAGAATAGAAAACCACCTCTCAGAACCATTTGAAATCCGGGATGGACTAAAACAAGGGGATGGCCTCTCACCATGCCTTTTTAACCTTGTCCTCGAGTATATTATCAGAAAGGTACAAGACGACAACACGACCGGATCATCCCTGAACTGGGTCACACAAGTGCTCGCGTATGCGGATGACATCGCCGTTCTGGGCGATAATCTAGAAACTATAAGTAAAAACTGTGAAATCATCATGCAAGCAGCAGAAGAGGTGGGCCTAGAAATAAACGAAGACAAAACGAAATACATGATTACGACGAGAGCAGGTGGACCTGAAACTGCTATCACGTAATATAAAGCTCCGGGTCTATAGAACCATAATCATGCCGATTGCTCTATGTGGATGCGAAACATGGGCTCTCACAAAACGGGAAGAGAACAAATTCCGCGTATTCGAGAATAAATTTTTAAGGGGTATCTTTGGCGGTAAATATGACGAGGAGTCAGGACAATGGAGGGAACTCCACAACCACGAATTGGAAGAGCTATACCGCAAACCTACAATAGTGAGAGTGATCAAGTCGCGAAGATTAAGATGGGCCGGACACGTAGCGCGAATGGGCGATGATAGGACCGTGCATAGAATTCTTGACGGTAGACCAACGGGAAAGAGACCGGTAGGACGACCGCGACGGAGATGGAAGGACAATGTTAGATTGGACCTCGAGGAGATCGGATCGGATGATCGAACGTGGAAGGAGAGTGCACAGGACAGGGAACAATGGCGGAGCCGAGTCGGTGAGGTCATGAACTTCCAGGTTCCTACAGGCCAGTAAATAAAAAAAATAATAAAAATAAATCATCATCATCATCGGAACTACAACCGGGAGCCCGCCTTAGGCTTATTTAGCAAGTTTCTCCATCGGTATCCCCTCCATATCCGAAACTTGTTAAATTGTTCATAATAATTTGTTTTTCCGAGCAGGGTTATTAGACCTCTCTCAGGATGTCGCTGTATGCATTGGTTCACCACTTGGCGGGTGCCAAAGTAGCTATCCAGGGGTGTCACGTGGAGACTGCATGTCAGCTTGGAGACTTTGCCCTGTAACCCACCCCTGTAGCCCCCCCCCCCCCCCCCCCCCCTCCCCAGCCCATCCGCACACTCTATAAGATCTTATGTCAAGGATATTCGAGTAGTGTCTTTTGTCTATAAGGACGTGGTTTATTTGGTTACGCGTTATTATTATTATTATTTGGATTTGCTTGAGCTTGAACATCGTGCTTTTCATTATCAGATCTTTTGACGCTGCGAACGTGATAATTCGAATTCCATTATCATTTAAAACGTCGTGTAGGCCTTCTTTACCTATAGTTGGTTGTAAGATATCTCCCTCTCCAATTTTCGCGTTTATGTCCCCGAGGAGGATTTTAACATCGAATGATGATATCCCATCAGATACCTCCTCTAGAGTCTCGTAGAACGTGTCCGTCGTGGAGTCTGCTTGATAGTTTAGAATTTGTTATTCACTAAGCTAATGCTACGCTGACTGTGTTTTTCACAGCTCACCTGTTGTCCCGTTGTTTTGCACTTTCCCATTTAATCCTAAGAGTCGTTCATCATTGTAAACTTACCAATATGCCATAGCTTCAATATATTTAAATATAAATACAATCGTAACCTAAATCATTCAAACGTATTGTCATAAACGGTAAGTTTAACTCTATTTATGATAACAAACTATTTTTCTGCTCTCAGTACATGCCTATACAATTTGCGCTAACCGAAGACAACATTATATTATTATAAAAAAAAAAAACAGTAGTATAGTTTTGTTTTGTATTAAACTGAGAAACTGTTTTGCGACTTACTCCCTCAAAATGTATTCACATCTCGGAAGCATTTCTTTACATTTCAATAAATTACCCTTTCTATTTCGTCTACGTCCTTTTCAAATGGTTGACAACGGTGTTGAATGGATTCAATTTGGTCAAAGGTCGAAAAAAGGGGAACATTTTTTTTTCAATCGTTTTAGATTGAAGTTTCTTGGGTTAATATACTTTTGAGTCACCTGGCAATATTGAATGATTTTGTATTTGCAATTTCAAAATAGGTAAAAGGTTTCCCGAAAATTGAATTCTATTGTTCATGGTTCATCATGCTGTTGATTCAAATCCAACTATTGCTAGCTATTTACATTGGTAAAGCAAAGGATGGAAAACAAACAAAGAAATAAATCAATTCTGGAAATTAAAAAAAAAACACCAAATCTCAATTTTTATCTCAAAAAATTTCATATTTGCAACCACATAATGCAAAATTGTATAAAAAGAACCTGTCTACATTAACTTTGCTTTGTAAATTTTGTAAATTAAACTTAAAACGGGACATCGACTTATCACAGTAATTTTGGGCATCAGCAATATTAATTGTATTATTACACTCCCTTTAAAAATAAAATGGAACATGTTAAGTTTTTCTGATATTTTTCAGATGCGCAAATTTGTTTTAATGTTGCAGGTGACGATTTTAATGTGTAGAACTTTTTTTTTGTTGAAAAATTTTGTATTTATTAACCGTAAATTTAATTTGTAATTTAAGTGATACAGTGACTTAAAATTAATTTTGTAACAACTGTTTACATGTAATTATTATAATAATACATACATTTTCCAAACAATGTTTCATGAGTTACAGGATAAGTGTGTGTTTACATAGTTAGTAGTGTTTCGTCTTCCTGGAAAAGGTCAGAAAAGCAGGAATTTGTTATTTTTCATAATCATCATCGGCACTACAACCGGGAACTGGTCTTGGCCTTATTTAGCAAGTCCTGGGGCTTGTTAAATTTTCCATAATGATTTGTTTTTCCGGACAAGGTCATTAGTCTTGCACCAGAGGTTCCCCGACGGTGAATCGAATCCCGGTCTCCCGCGTGACAGGCGAGTATACTAACCACTATACTATCGAGGGGCTTGTTATTTATACTTTACTTAATCTAAATCTAACCCTAATTATAAAATAACTTAACCTAACTTAGTCTCATTATACTATGATTATTATAAAATGAGTTATAAACAAAGTTTTATAATTAAGCGGATATAAGAATTACAGGATGTGGAGTGAAGTCAGTTATGGGTCAGAGGTAGAGTATTTCTGTCCGGTTGTGCGTTGGAAAAACATAGGAAGTTGGAAAATGGTTGGACGTTACAATATTTGAACTCGTTGGGGGTAAGTTCAGTGTTGTGGTATATGATCTCGTTTAAATCATTTACCGGTCTGCCTGAGATGAACATAACTCTTGTGTGGAGACAGTTGGGATAGTTAGTTCTGATATCTAGAGGGTTCGTTAAGAGTGAGGTTATTACGGGATTGGAATTATTTTGTAGGTTTTCGATAAATTTGATAGACAGCTCGAGGAATCGTCTATAGAGGCGTTCTGTACCAGCGGTATTGTAGAGTTGGATGTTACTATAGTACTTATAGGAGTTAGGACGACGATGTAATCCAGAGACATTTCTAAGGCATTTTCTTTCGAATGCTCGCAACTTCTCCATTTGAGAGGGAGTGATATGGTACCACAATGGGCACGTGTACGTGAGTGTGGGTCTGATAATTTGCTTGTAGATGAGCAGTTTGACTTTGAGAGAGAGACTATTAGGTTTCCACATGACTCTTCTACAGAGATTAAGCTGAATTGTGGCTTTACAAAGGGAATTTTTAATGTGGGAGAAAAAAGAAAAATTATTAGGAAAAGTTATTCCCAGACATTTTAGGGTTTTGGAGGGTTATATCAGAGTGTTGTTTAGTTTATTTTTAATTGTGTTGTGGCAGCGTCTAGGGTTGTTTGTACAGTGCTCGTTTTTGCCCTTGAACACTATGAACTTCGTTTTATTTGGGTTAAGGTGAATTTTCCATTTATTGAAGTATGTTGATAGGTTAGGGAGGAAGTTGTTAATGTGGTTTCTTACAGCCATAACAAATTTGCTGCTAGAATAAATTAATGTATCATCAGTATAATTCAGCATTACAACATTTGGAGATACATCTGGAGGAATATCTGAGGTATATAGCAGATATAAGATTGACCCTAAAATAGAGCCTTGGGGAACACCCGCGGTTATGTTGCGAGCTTCTGAGACAAAAGAATTTATTCTCACAATGAATTTTCTGTCAGAAAGATAAGACGCTAAGAGTTTTGTTGTGTGGGAGCTTAGACTAAATATGGAGTGCAGTTTGTACAGAAGCCCTGAGATCTAGACGCAATCAAACGCCTTAGAAATATCCAGAGATATGTACACGGTGGAGCTTTGGTTTTGGAGACCGGTTGTAACATCGTGTGTAAGTTTTAGTAGAGCGTGACATGTGGAATTTTTCGCTTACAGAAGCTGAACTCAGAGTTAGGGATGAAAGCATTCTCATTGGAAATGAGAGAAGATATTGAGAGATCTTGCGTTCAAGTATCTTACTTAGTGTATTTAATAGGGATATTGGAGGATAATTGCAAGGGTTATTACTACCACCGGGCTTTTTATTAGGAATTACTACCGCAGTTTTCCAGTTCTTTGGGAGGTGTGATGCAGTAATCATATGATTAAGAAGAATGAGAATGGGAAACAGATTCGGCGGGCGTAGCTTTTTAAATAGAAGGTGTGGGATTCCATCTAATCCAGTTGACTTTTTGTTATTTCCTGATTTTACGATCTCGGATAATTCGTCCGCAGTTAGAAAAGTTGTGGTGTCTAAGGGGCGTGAAGCTATGTTTGTGTTGTTAAATTCACCGATGGAGTAAAAGAGGAGTAAAAGATGGGAATAATCTGTTTGAGGTGTATTCGTTTACGGTGTCCTCGAAGCCAGAAGTTGAGAGGGAATTACTTTGCTGATGAATCTTTGAGTAGTGTTCTGTGAGGCAATTGGCTATGTCCATATGGGATTGGGCAATAGTATTGCTGATTGGGTTGAAATGGTGTTCCATAGTTGCGTTCGCCTTTTAAAACCCGCAGCTGTCTCCCTGTTCGCTCGTTTCGTGGCTGGTCTTCTCCTTCACTCGTTTTCTCCTGAGTGAAGTTCTTTTCTTGAGCTCGTATCTTGAGTGCCTTTTTCCTCTCGAGTGGTTTTCCGCAATCGGTGTGCAGCTGATCGTTGTGCCGAATGCTTGTGTGCTGGCGTTTTCCTTGCTTTTCGTGTCGGCGTGATTGCATCGCCAACAACAGGTATCCGGTCTTGGCCTTATTTAGCAAGTTTCTCCACCGATATCCGGTCCTTTCCGAGACTTGTTAAATTGTCTATAATAATTTGTTTTTCCGGGCAAGGTTATTGACCTTGCTCCAAACGATGAACGTTCGGGACGTGCAAAAACTGCAACAACTGACGATAACATCGCTAAAGTTCACCAAATTGTGCTAGACGACCGCCGAATTAAAGTGAGAGAGATAGCATAGGCTATGTAAATGTCCAAAAAACGTGTTTGCCACATATTAAATCAAGATTTAGGCATGAGAAAGCTGTCCGGTGGTTGGGTGCCACGTTTGCTCACGTTAGACCAAAAACATATTCGAATGGACATTTCCAACACTCTGTTGGCACAGTTTAGGCGCAATAAATCCAAGTTTTGGGGCCGATTAATTACTGTCGATGAAACTTGGATACACCGTTATACGCCCGAAACAAAAATACAGGCAAAACAGTGGACTGCAAAGGGGGAATCGGCTCCAAAAAAATGCAAAAATTGTTTTTTTTTCGGCTGGGAAAGTGATGGCGACTGTTTTTTTTTTGGGATCCTCATGGAGTTATCTTAATCGGTTATCTTCAAAAAGGAACAACCATTACAGGAGCATACTACCCATCATTACTTGGCCAACTGAAGGCAGAAATTGCGGAAAAACGGCCACATTTGCAGAAAAAGAAAATCTTGTTTCACAAAGACAATGTGCTGTATCACACCTCAGCGGTTGGCATGGCGAAAATTCGCGATTACGGTTTGAACTGCTTGACCATCCGCCTTACGCACCAGATCTAGCCCCAAGCGACTTCTCCTTGTTCCCTAATCTAAAACTTGTGCTCAGAGGACAGAGATTTTCATCAAATGAGGAGGCAATCACCTTCGTGAACAGTTACTTTGCAGAGAAAAACGCCGAGTACTATTTGGACGGGTTAGAGAGATGAGAGCATTGCTGGGAGAAGTGTGTAGAGTTACAAGGAGACTATGTAGAAATATAACAATAGATTTTAAGAAAAAATGTCTTGAATCTTTGTTAGGTCGGAAACTTTTCAGTCCATCCTTGCAATTAGTACTCACAGTTGCCCTTGTAAATGAACGCAGATTTTCGTTACGGTTTTCTTCAACTCGTTTTATCACTAACAGTTGCGGCAAAACCTTTGATGGAATGCAGACGATGGAGATGATGAATTAATTGGGAAGAAATACTTTCCCGTCTTTGTTTTAATATATATCTTTATTTCTATTTACATGACAGGATAAAAATGTTTTGTATCTTTGTTAGCTCGGAAACTTTTCAGGACAACCTCATAGTCATCAAAGATTTAACTGGTAATAAAAATGTGACTTCACACGTATGGCAAAAACACGAAGAATGGTTTTTTAGTCGAACCGCACAAGAACAGAACTATTTGTCTGATGTGTTGTCCCTGATATTAATACTTCTATTGAAGGACAACGTTCATTGGTACGTCCTTTTTCTCCCTCCTCCTTCTTCTACCAAAAATGCCCCTTTACATTTAAAATTACCTCAAAGTGATTTGTTGACGCCCGTTTCGTGTAAAAAAAAGTAATTGGATCTAGAAGAGATCTTAAAGATCTATTTTCAGTGATGTGTCCAAGTAATATAGCGACGAGCTAATAAATTCCACCGGAAATCTCAATTGCTATAAATATTAATGTTACGTTACCATGCAGTTGATTTCGATTTTAATCATTGATTAAGTTCAATTAAAGTAGCGTATGTAGAATGAAGTCTAACCTCATGACAACTTGCACCGCCCTAATAGGAAGCGGAGTTCTTAACAGTTTCTACTGGAAAATAAGGATGTTTTTTATTTGTTCGAACTGTGCCATTTACGAAAAATCTATCTACAATCCATCTTTCATATTTCAATAGAAAACAACTTCAAATATATGAGACATACTTCTGCGTAAGACAAATGTTAAACATCATTTTTGATAAGGGGCTGTAATTGGCTTTGGGGACTATAAATATTTGTCATTCTATTTAAACTGAATTTCAGTTCGATTATATTGCCATTCCTTCTAGAAGAATTCAATTCATACTGAAAGGATGCAGAGTTTATCCCTTGGATCGTGCACAATAATTTTACCTACACCCTCTAAACGATAGAACCTATGGTTTAAGTTGTTGTCTTTGTGAGCCGACACCTGTGGAATCTGTTAAGTCCTCTTAAATCCTTTTCGGCATCCCATTGTCAGAAATATTAGATTTTGATTTTGAATCAATTTGTTATAGGAAACGTGTGCGTCTTCATCTGTGAACAGGCGTATCATAACGATAGTGTACAATTGTTTGGACAGTGGTCGGTTCTAATGCGAAGGAAGGTATTTCGCAATGTAATTGACAGAAGTTAAACATGAGGAAAGCAAATTGAATTCTAACAATGGTGTTGTCCTATTGTTTGGTTTGCGGTGAAATGTAATAATTTGCGGAAATTGGTGTACAAAAAGGTTGTTATTTTGAGGGTAAATACTTTTTTGAAACGAGAAATAAATTGCCTACTCTTATTTTGCTGTTTTGTTTGACCTGAAGGAGAATACTACAATGCAGCGAGTAAATACTTTAATACTTTTGTACGGACAAATGAGTAGGGGGTGGTTTTGTAATATTAGTCTTCACGGGATAAACGGGCTGGTATGATCAAATAATTTAAAGTAACAAGCTGAACCTATCTAGCTAAGCTTGAATGGAATTCATTTTCTGGCCTGAGCACAGATAGAACTCAATGTTTATAAATCCATTGGTTTCGATGGCATTGCCTTCGAAATTTGAATCACTTTTTCATCTTGCTTATTGATCGAGTCAATTTCAAAAAAGATGGAAATCAGATAAATTTGTTCATTTCCAAAGAAGATCTATTATATCCTCTAAGACCCACTATCTTCTCTAACCAATTCATAACTCTAACTTCATTTTCATCGAAGTGGTTAATGAAACGTGAATTTTCTAAAATTCAGGAAACTTAATGAGAACTACCTACGAGTGGAATTCAGTTCCTCACCCAATTTCCGGTCGTCAAAGACAATTCTCAACAGAGCTATAATGTCGATGGACGGCACTTACATCGACAAAGCCAATGAATTTTACATTCAAATTAATTCGATTTTCAACTAAAGTGAGCAATCTTTTGAAGGTGTGAAAAATGTGGCTCCTTTGGAGATGCAGGACATTCTTCAATCCATCAACTCTGATCGTAGTTTACAGTGGTTATCCGTTGTGTGTCGGAATATATTCACAGCTAGACTAGCTTATCGCACAGACCACTAAAGTGACGGGTTGGGACCCAACACCTAGCCGA